>CM060839.1:42297500-42897500 GCA_030762175.1 Metallyticus violacea
CTCCGTAAGGTTCGCTTACCAATTAAAAAAGTTTTTATTGGTAACAATAAATAATAAATGTGTAAATATTTTATAATATAACATTGATAAATAGAAAGTTTTATGTACAAATTCAAACTTTAAACTGTAACCAACGATTTTTCGGTCTTTTTCTTTCTCCTTCCTGGTCTTTTTTTTTTTTTTTTTTTTTTTTTAATCCTTTGGGTCAGCGCCTATTCTTTCCATTCCCCCGTTGAGACTGGCCTGCGGTACCTAGCTCAAGCCAGTTTTCTAACCATAATGGATTTTTCTCTCATTTATGGAGAGGACTTCACTTTATTATTATTTTTTTTGTTTGTTTAAATTTGCACTAGGGGGGAATTTATTGAAATTTTTGTGTCTTGGAAGGCACAGTACATTTTTCTAAAGTTCTATCTTCGTTTTTGGAGCACTCTATAAATATTTAAACAATTATTTTCCCTATTATATAGGTAAATTAAACTTATATTAAAGCTATTATGTATTATTTTACAAAACATATTCATTGTTTGCCTTTTGTAAGTTGTTCTAATAGTTAATTTATGGTACAGGTTTGCAATTCAATGTTTTTACAATAAACTTATATTCGTTGTTTGAACGCCAAACAGATGCCGGTGCAAAAAGGTTTACAAAGCGCAAGCCACCGTCACACCGCAAATAGCTCCAGCCCACCTCTCCTGGCACTTAATAGCGGGAAATTTGTGTAAAATAAAGATTCCAACTCAGCATTCACCTAAGCTACCAGGGAAAGTCACGAAAAAAAAAACTAAGATTAGTATGGCTGAGCCCAAAAAATTCCAATTGTAGATCTCTTGAATGCGAGTCCCTCTGAATTTTGTTTTGGAAACAGTCATGTATTCGGGTTAGGTTCTAAAACCGACGAGAAATAAATTCTCTGAAAAAAAAAAAATAACTGTTAAAATGTTTGGAGAATTTAAAATCTTATGAGAAAGCGACTTGGTATATTAACAAAATAGTTTAGTCCAATTTTTTTAGAAAATTGTAGTTTTAAGCCATATTAACCTGCATAATAGATTTCTGTTTTTCCCAGGTATTACGTTTTAGCTCTTTTGTATATATATAAAGTTGAAACTTTTGTGGCATATGCAGCACAACAACTATATGAAAAGAAACTTTTTAAACAAGCAGTTCATGGTACTTTTACATCTTTAAAATTACAAAATAATGGAAAAGTGCAACATTACCAATCGGTCGCTTAGAGGGAAAAGGTGGCCTTAGTGTCCAAGAATTTTAAATGAAATAATATTGTAGAAAAAACAGATAGATATAAGCAAATTAATGTACAGACATCTAAAATGAACAGTGTATATTAAATTACAGTCCTTATCTAAAAATTATTAACTAACATTTACTATTCGGTTTTTTTTTTTTTTTTTTTTTTTGCAGAATTATTGATTTTTAGAGTTCGTCATAATAAACTGTAAGCATGTAACAGCTGATAATTTGCCCATAGACACCATTAGAAACCCAACTGATATTCAGTTCCTCCTATCTGCTCCATTTCACATATTAGGCAATTTACTTCCAGGCTTTCTAGCAAGGTTTAGCCGCGACCTTGCATAAGCGCCACTAGGCAACTAAAGAGGTTCTTTTGTACTGGAGTGCTGTAGCTCCATCTTGCAGGAAAGTGTTCCAAAGACGTTGCATGAACGAAAACTGCCCGGTATGTATGTGTGTGTGTGTGTCCCTTGTTAAAGGTGCCTGGGGGCAAGTAGCCAGACCCCTCATCATCACCATCTCCATCATCATAATAATCATCAAGCGACTGGAAAGGAGAGGTTAAACAAATAATGAGGCGTGGCCCACTGCAGGCTGGTTTGCTGTTAGAGAGGGATGGAACTATGTTAAGACATACTATTTCATTCAACTCCAGTGGAAATGTAACATATTGCTTACTGAATCACATTGAGCCTTTTCAAGCTTTTCGTTAGTGGCGTTGTTCACGTTATTCGTCGTTCGCCTTTAACCACAGTTCGGTTATGCTACTTACAAACCAAATTTTATATAAGAGTAAGAAGGTTGTTTAAAAAGCACGCATAAAAACCTTTTAATATCAAAAATGGTGAAACTAATCTACTTGGTACAGTACCGGTGCATAATGGGTATTTTCTTGTATGATAAAGTTTATTTACAAATGTACGAATATTTGCTCACAAATTTCATTTTATAAAAGTACGAACATTTGCTCATAATTTTCAATTTTTCTACACAAAGTTTGAGACAAAAAAAAAAAAAATACCTCGGCGGTTGTTTCTAGCTTTTATGTGCCTAGAGTGTTGTTTCAGAAATATATACAGTGTACGCAAAATATTTAATATTACAATCCAAAATGGAGAGAAACCAACATTTCAATAATTGTCAGAACCGAATTAGATCAGTTCTAATCAAATTTATGGCAAGCAAGTTTTCGAAGGGATATTTAAGATGTTTACTTCAATTGAATTTACATAATGCTATTCTGATTGGTTTATTTACGGGCGCTCTTTAACAGCTCAGCGTCCCATTCAATTCAGGGCGTGAAACGACCGACAAATTTTGCTCAGAGGCCTAGAATTGAGGTTCTTTATCGTGCCGTAAATGTACGACACGGGACCCACGGCTTTACTTCCCTTTCGAAGGAAGTCATACTTAGGATTTTTACGCCCGAAAAAATCCATCGGCCCTGTAAGTAATGCCATTTTGCTCATCGCTCATTTATAAGTTTGCAGGATTTCCAGAACGTTTTCTTACCGCTCGCATGGTGTTTTGCGTCTTGGCAGCTGAACATGCTATAGCCGACCGCTCTCGAACTCTGACTTCGGTTCTTAGAAATATATACAAAATCCTTAACAAATCCGACTGACCCGGTTTAGTTCGACCACTGTAATGTTTCTGATTTCATTTCGTACATTCCATAAATAACAATCACCAACTGTTAGATCTGGGGAGCGAGAGGGTCATACACCAGCAATAGTCAATCATTCCTCAGACAATTCCTTAATTAGATGGTAAGGGAATCGACACCAATCTGACTTTGTTTCCAAAACATTAATAAATGTTATTAAACTTTCTATCCCCATGAAATGTGTCTTGATATATCATTCAATATAGACACAATAGATCTGTTTTAACTTTTCTGGTATCAGTAAGAAAAATATTCTAAAACCGCGACAACAGCTTCAGTAAATTTATCTGTTCTCTGTTCTAGTACCTTAAATGCGGACCATTTCGATAAACTGATGTTGTTCATTTTACTTTTTTCCCTTCATTTTATTTTTATTTTTTTTTTTATTTTTTTTTTATTTTATTTGTTTGTTTGTTTGTTTTTTTTTTTTCCAGCGTCTGAGCTAGTAATTTGTTGTCATTTTCAGTATTAATAGGGAAAAAAATATACTTTTTATGAGAAATGGTAAGCATCGAAAAAAGTATTCATTTACATTCACGAAATGTAGAAGGAAAATAATTGAAATACATAAAATCTTCTAACTTAATGTTAATAAACGTGAAAACATAGTAATTGAGCTTAGTTCGTCTTTTTATTTCCGATCAGCATAATTTATATTTTAATCAATTTTGTTGAAGGAAAATTTTCAGGTCTTCAACAGCGCTGTGCTCACCCCTACAATTTCTTTACGATCAAGAAAAATAACAACAATAAAAATTAAACAAGCCTGCCCTCAAGTTTCAAATGCCTGTACCCTAATCAATATATCTTATTGTGTCATCTAATATATTACATCTTAATATTTATGAGCGATCCCCTTGCATGAGTCTAGCAAACTCAAACGTACGACGAAGTTGTGCAATGCTTGGAATAAATATTAATATAGACGCACTCATCAGAAAATTCGAATGAGCATTATGATGTAATCCTCAAAAATGCACTGATAACTGAAATTGTAAACGTCTAATTAAAAAAGTTCTTTGTGGTTATTTCAAACTTTTCAGAATTCTGCCTATTTTTAGTCATGTTTAATGTTTAAGAATAAGGGTTAAAATATTTTAATCGAAAACATACCAGAAATCACCGAAATAAGAAGATAATTTTGTTCTATATAATATCTTTATTTCTTATTAGTAACAAAAGATGTATTCATAGCTTTTTACATGCTCTAATTAATTGACATTAAAAAGTTTTGAAAATATCCCAATATAATACAGAGGTGCGGCAGAAACAATGGCCCACTTTAAATCGTGCGTTATTGTTGGTCATGGCTTCTAATAGAGATGACGTTTGCACCTTTGCGTAGTGCAGTTCAAAGCATTTTCTGTACGCCATATTAGATGACCTTGGCCACTCGCTCCGCTGCACAGTACTGCTTGACAGTCAATTTGGAATATCTTCTTTCTAGGTTTATTTGTTTTCATTCTGATCCCAATACACACAACTCCAGGTTATTGGTGTACTGGTGACCATCATATTGCTGTATTATCCTATTCTTATTTATACTTTTCTAACTTATTGTACCTCTAAGTTACATTTCCTCTTAACCATTCTTATCCATTTCTCTCTAATTTTGCCCAAATAGTTCCTTATCATTTTTATATTCTTCTCTCCTTTTACAGTTAAAATCTTTCTAATTAACATTTCCCCGTCTAAATTATTCCATTTTGGTTGCCAAGCCTGTTCTCTCCATAACTTTCCTTGCCTACAATATAACAAACAATGAAAATCTGCATTGGTTTCCCCACACATTGGACATTTTTCTACCTCTTTATCATATCTTTGCCCTTTTAAATTTATAACTCCAGTTCCAGCCAATGCAAACCCTTCCCTTCCAGCTTTATCCCATTGTTCTACATATTTTTCCCTATCCCTTACTATTTTTATTTCCCTATAAAGTATCAATGAACTCTTTTCTCCCATACTACCAAGTATTTCAATATCATCCAATCTTAGGTTTATTTCTTTCCAGAATCCCTATTTATTCATAAGTTTCTTAAACCAATCTGTATGATAAAATATATTTATCTTTAAAATATACTATTACTTTGTATTGTGTATGAAGATGCGTTTATTTTAGTAGCATATTTCTCTGATTTTTAAAGTTACGTTTTTTCCCCTAGAATTTTCAAGAGTATATCAAGAGAAACTTGATAAAATAGGCTATCGATCAGAAATTTTTCATCGAAAGTCTTAACACGATTAGGCCAGAAAAGTTGTGTATCTGTCGGCAGTGCGTATAAAGTCCCCCAGCTACTGTACCTTCGTCCATATAAAATCACCGTGTACCTTAAAATAAAACTCGCGAAATCTCCGAAACAAAATATTGGCAATGTTGTTTGCAATAATGGGAGGAATGAATTGCAGCGCGCGCGTGCGTGTGTGTGTTTTTCCCCAAAGGATTCAGGTCTGTCTCACAGCGGAAGAAAGCCACATCGAGCATCTATTATGATGGTTACAATTTACTACTAATAAAAGTCAATTCCCGATTGTGCAGCGGAATGATTGTTCTCTATACAGGATGTTTATGAACAAGACCAAATATTTCTACTTTATACAGAGTATCTTATTCATCAATTAGAAATAGGGAACTTAGGCCCACCGACTTAAAATGTAGAAATTATTGAAGTAATTGTAATTTGGTGCTCAGAAATTCATACCAAAACTAAATAGCATTAAAATATACATTACAATGGCTTAAAGCCTCCTTAATAGTTGAAACAAGCTGCTAATAACCCATGATTCACTGTTTAGTAGTCTCTAAAATGTCAGGCTACATACATGAATGCACCTCTTTACATTGGTGTGCCATTATGAATAGTTGATAGAAACAAAATCGCGTTCTATTTTTTTCCAAATGTTAAATGTCTGTCAATTATTTCATGTAACGGTTATTTGTTATATAACCAAAAGATATAAAACAAAATAGCTCATCAAGTATGAAGGGTGTTCAATAAAGATCATAATTTTTTTCACCTTTACTTATCCTTATAACTTTGACAAACTTTCTCAAAGTAGTCCCCGTTGGATGCGATGCACCTGTCCCAAGGCTTCTACCAGTCTTCAAAGACATGCTGGAAACAATTTTTGATAGGTCCTTCAGAATCGCCTCCACAATCTTCATCACTGCTTATATCATGAAAAATGCCTCCTACGAAAGGGTTTCTCCAATTTGGGAAAAAGCAAAAGGTCATACATGGCTAAATCTGAACTATAAAGAGGGGGAGGGATACACTATACGTTGATTTTTGTGAGATATTCAGCAACAACATTTGCGATGTACGTCCGTGCATCATCGTGGTACAGCATCCAGCTGGAGTTGCACGGAAATGTAACCTTTTGGAGAGCTTTCAGGATATTTCTGTAGTATTGACCACTTACAGGCGTGTGTGAAGGTATGACATGTTCGCAAAATATGCCTTTATAATCGGAAAATGAGATGACCATAACTTTCCCAGCAAAAGCAATCATGTTTGCTTATTTTGGTGTTGGTCGTGGAAATTTTCACACAGAGCTTTGATGTTTGCTCTCAAGATCGAAATGATGTAATCAAGTTTCAACTGCATGCAAACTTGCATACGAATGTCCTTTTGTTTGAAATTAGCTGTCTTTGAACCCACCGTGCACAAACAGTCTCATATGCAACTTTTCAATTACCAATGTGTGGGTGGCACACCCAGTTTTCAGAATTTCTGAAAGCTCTTGACCATCCTCTCTTTCAATGACAGCAGAGGTGTTAATATTTTCTTCCGTTAGAGCTCAGAGAGTCCGGTCCACCTTCCTTTGAAATTGATTGCCTCCTCTCTTTAAAACATTTTAAACCATAGGGAAGAATAAATTCTCCATTAGGCCTCCTGTACATTACATAGGCCCCAGATGAAGATATTTTTAAAAAAAAAAAAAAAAAAAAAAGCAGAATTTCAGAGCAGCATTTCGTCATGTGTCACCTTCATTTTGCTGTATACGGAAATGAACATGTCTCATTTACAGGCGTGAACCAGAAGTGACAACAATGAAACTAGTAGCATGTGTACATTACGCATTTAGCTGACAAAATATTGTAAAGTTAAATATTAGCAGAAGAAGATATGCTTATTCTTTATTGAACAGTCCTCGTAAATTATACATTGAAGAAATAGAGAATGGTTATAGATTTTCTGAACCTGCCGACATTCACCCGACGCTAATGTTATGCCTGTTGTGAAAATAAAATATCAATATGTATTATTATGATTATTACAGAGAAACACCAGAGGATAATGTAAGTATTTATTGATGACTAACATACCTGCCATTATTTAATACCATTTCAAACGCAACTTGGTAAAAACCAGTGGGGTGCAGAATCTATTAAGACTTTTATGTCCGAATGTACGAGTTTCAAATCATTGGCTAGGTTCCCTATTTTAAATGATTTGTCTAAGACGATGTAAATATTTCGGTGTTATTCATTAACACTCGGTATATTGAGGTGAATAGAGTTATAAAAGTGACTTCTGGTTAAACTCTCTCCAGCTCTTTGGTTCTCCTACCATTCACTTTCATCACAGTCCGCCGGCTCGGTTCGTGATTTTAAGTTGACTGCACTGCTGCTTTCTGCCGCCCGAATGCGCAACTCCAACGCCTGGCTGGCAAGTGAGTCGACATTAGTAAGGCTCACTCCCTAACTCCGGATGTTTTTAGTACTGTTAGTGGGTGCCCATTGTTTTTTCTTATTATTAATCTGTAAAATCCTTATCAATATATACAACAGGTAAATCTATAAATTAAATGATTTCTTTTTCTATTATGTGTCCAATTATTTCATTAACTCCTTAACGAATTAATGAAATAAATTCCCAGTTTTCATTGAAAGAGAAAGCATTAAAATTCCACTTTGATAATGTGACTGTATTCATAAACTCGAAGTGCACCACTAGTCCTGTTTCCTCCACGGTAGTTACTTTTTCTGTTCAACGTTATGGCGTCTCTGTGTTAGAACATAAAACTCGGTGTAGAAGTCTTATATGCTTTTAGTGAAATAGTTCCAATCATTCTGCATTTTTTCAAACGGTTTCTTGCCGTGAAGGAAGAGGGAGGTGCTAAAGAAAGACATAACAAGGTAAGCTAGCCTGGCAGACCTCCCATGGCATGAGTTACGAGGCAGACGATGCCCAGCTACCCTATACTTAACTGGACATAAAATTACCCCTCCCCCTCCTCATTGATTACAGTCACGGTGGTCGTAGCAGCAGTCATCGCTCCGGATCGAGGAAGGTGATGGGACCGTTCCTGTGATTCATTGCTCCCCGCCAATTTGCCACACCACCGGAGAAGATATATTGCCCACATGTTTTTGCGATAGGCAGGAAAGCGTACATTAGCACTTGCGGCTCTGGGCTCGAGTCCCTTGTTGCGCCCTGGTCAGTTTTTCCAATAACACATTCAATCTGTGTAAAACGTCTTGGAAATAAGCGTGTCATTTCTGCATTTCTACAGTTCCTTTTGCCCAACATTTCTTAGTCTTCTAATTTTTAGGCTGTAAAGCATTCGTCTTCCTCCTCTTCTTCTCTATTTTCTTCATCTTCCTCTTTGCTCTTCTTCCTTTTCTTCTTTTCGTATTTTGTCTTTCTTCTTTTATTCATATCTTAATTTTTTGTCATATTTTGCAGTAAACTCAGCCTAATAATAATAATAATAATAATAATAATAATAATAATAATAATAATAATAATAATAATAATAATAATAATAATAAGCGTGTCCTTTCTATGTTCTCTTGGTTTCTTAGGTTTATTATCCTGTCTTTAACTTTAAAAGATTGTAAATCATTCATTACCCTCCCTTCCCTCGCCCTTTTTATTTTTTCTTCTGTTTTCTCTCCCCTTATTTTTGCCTTCGCCTTTACTCTGTTCTATCTGCCCTTTTCTTTTTTGCCTTTTTTGTTTCCTTGTTTTATTCACTTTTTTTTTTAATTTTATATTTTCTGACTTCTTTTTTTATATTTTATAATAAAATTAGCCTAAAAAGTCATATATTCCCAAAGTTCATCTTTCTACTATAAGAATTCCCTTATTTCTTTGTCTGTTTGTTTCATGATCATCCGTCGATGTTCAGAGAATGAATAAATTTGAGCTCAATGTAAATTAAAACCTGATATTTGCTTTCGTTTATAAACTCCCCCAAAATGCATTCGAATATGCACCTTCCGCTTAAGTCATACTACAGGAAGGGTGGAAAGTAACTAGGTATTAATTAATGTGTCAATAAATACGGTTTTAGCTTTCGCATATCGGAAGTACAGGTGGGAGCCGTGAGAGGGAATACGCGCTACAATAACAAAGATGACTGAACGTGTCTCATAGGGAGCGAGCATAGATGACCCATGCTATTTTTTTAATAGTGTTTAGCGCCCGTTTTTACTACTGAGGCACCACAGGCGGTGGTCACTGATGACACAGGAGATGAAATCATATATTGGGAAAGGGTTTTTAAGGAAGGAAACGTTCCAGGCCTAAGTTTAGGGTACTTCCTAATGGCATTTGCCATTAAAGAGGACTGAAGAAAATCTGGAAAAAACCTCAGTCAAGGAGGACGGTCCTGGTGGGATTCGAGCCCCAGACCTCCCCCTCACGAGTCCGCACTTTAACGACCTCGGCCACCCGTGGCGGTGTCCCATGCCATGAAGTGATTGTTCCTGCTCAAAGATAACAATTGCCATTACTAGGAGGAACATTATTATCTTTTTAATGATCAATTGATCCAAATGTGCTATGTATTAGCGAAAATGAAGACAATGATGAGTAGGAATACGTATAAAGAAAGGATAAACAAGTATTTGTGTACAATGATAAAGTTAGGTTAAGTACGGCTTATGATTCCCTGTACCAAATGCATATTTCAGACTAGCATCAAAGTTAATGTATTTTTAAGGTTCTGTCTATTTGCCAAATAATTTATTTTGGCACAATTTTTCCAGGGTTTTTTTTTTCCCCTCCCTTATAAGAACATGGTTCTCCAAATGGGATCGGGAGGCTCGATTCTTCTGCCATCTCTCGACGGCTGAAATTGATGCTCCTAAGTGTAGTTTTATGGGACCGTCGTCTCAAGGTGGATTATCACGCTTGAATATCGATAAATACATAATAAAGTATTTAAATTATCGTTATGTCTGAGGGGAAAAAAACAAGACTCATTTTGCGGGAATGACAATGATCCGCTCCGTGAATTAAAAATCCCTAAAGAGAGGACATAACTATTTCGAGGTATGACGACGTATGGCAAACAGCTGTTCCTCCATCTTGCTTTTATATGATGTCCACATGACATCACTTGTAACTTTTTGCTAATACTTTACCAGTGTAGCATTTCTTTGGTGGAACAAAAAGTTACAAGAGCATACTTCACAGGAACCTACACTAATACACTTGTATGTATTAGAACATACTTTTGTGAAACAGGGCCCAGAAGATTGTGGACTTCATTCGCAGCCGTTTGAGGAAATTAGTAGACGCTATCAATGCCCACAATGCGCACATTGAAGTTTGAGGTATTCCATCCGTATTTCCGTGTGACAATGTACACATTGACATTATTTTCAATAAACGATCATAAAATATAGGAAGTATACTCAATTTTCAATACTTAGCTATTTTCTGCCACCCTATAGTAAAATATGCCAAAGAGAATGCGGTTTTTGTATTCTTTTGTTGTTTGTATACTCTAAATTTTCACTTTTACATCAGCTCTGTGTTTCCGATTTGTAATAAGATTTAATTTGGATTGCTTTCTTTTATGGTCTTGGTGTATTTAAATATTTTTTGCATATTCTTCTAATCCCTGATCTTTATAAATACAAACTTCAGAAAAATCCATATTTCTTTTGGCGTTTAATTTCTTCCAGTCCTAGAAACTCTTGACAGAGAATAAATTCCACAAAAGTGTTAAATTATAGAGAAATAGATATTTTGAAAGCTTTACTACCATTTATTTATTTGTTCGCTTTTGTTTAGCCATGCAGACTACATGGCAGAGTGTCTTGTGTGCTACTCGTTTTTATAAAATGAGGGAAAATTTTGGAAAAAATCTATAATGGTAATTTATTCCAGCCGGAAATAATATGCAAGCATTTAATATTGGAGCATCGTCGAAGAAAGCTATACGCTAGAAACTTAGTCCAGGCATAAGTTTTGTCTAGAAAATAATTGACTATTACCGTTTTTTAAGTTAGTATATTTAGCTCTTCCAAGGATTCCCTACACTTTAACTGCTCTCAATGATCCCTGTTTCAGAAGTATCATCTGCTGCTCAGTGTCATTCACGGTTTGATAGTTATTCCTTCTCAGCGCCCAAAAGCCAGAAGTCTCTTGGCTATTATGGACCTCGAAATGCCCGAAATGTGAATAATGAACAGATGCAGTTACTATGAATGCGATGGCACCACATGGAAGTGACAGTTCGATAGGTAACAAGATACCCCAGGTTATCCCTGAGCTCTCGAGAGTTTCAAAGTAGCTGAATAAATTCCGGACAGGCTCCCCAATCTAACGCATGTAAACAGCAGCTGCGTGATGTTTATTTAAATACTCTCGCTTCTTTGGCTGTGATTTTCAAACAAATTAACAAGCCTACAGTACAGAATTTTACATTTGGAGTATCTTCTTTTATTCTTCATGGTTTGGATTTCAACCCGTTCCGGCTCCAAATTGCTGAGACATCTCTTCTTTGGCCTTCCACCTGTAATGTAAGGAAGAGCTGCTTTGGAGATTCATTATTTGGCATATTGTTCAAGTGTTCTTCCCAAATTTTCACGTAGTTTTTAATCATTATATTTAACTCTTCGGCTTTGAGTTCCTTTCAAATGTCTACTATCAGTCTAAGGATTTTCACTGTGGAAACTTGGGTTCTATTGCAGTACTGTTTAGTCTCAGATTCCAAAGTAACTGTGGAAATTGTCATTGTCTTATACCATTTGATTACATATGTTCTTTTTATTGTTCCTGTTATATAGTTAGGCCTGCTAATTTTATTATTTCATCGATTTCGTTCATATATATTATCCAAGAAAGAAGAATTCTGACTCTTGTTCTAACATTGTGTTTTCTAAAAGTATTTTTATCGGAATAGATATGCACCTTTAAAAGTCATGACTTTCGATTTCTCCATTGACATATGCATGTTACATTCTTTTGCATCTGTCGGTGCTAGTGGTAACCATCTTGCCTTCTAAACAAAAGCTTGCGGGTTCAAACCCGGCGAGGACCGATGGATTTCTTCGGGCGTAAGAATCCTAGGTATGTCTTCCTTTGGCAGGGAAGTAAAGCCTTGGGTCCCGTGTCGTACGTTTACGGCAGGAAAAAAAACTTCTGAAAGAAGAAACCTCTGAGCAAAAGTTGTCGGCCGTTTCTCGCCCTGAATTGAATGGGTCGCTAATGAAGTGAGGTGTTAAAGAGCGTCCGTAAATAAACCAAATCAACAATAACAAAACTTTTGCTACCACATTCTTGTCATTTTCTGCAACCCATCTTCAGTTTTTAAATGTAAAACTGATCATCAGCAAATGACATACCTTTATTATCATATTTCCTAGCTTAATCCTCTTTTAACTTTAATTTTCCATAATTTTATTACTTAGTCAGGATATAAGATACAGATAAATATTCTTTAACTTATTCTCCTTTTCAGAGTGAGAGAAATCAAAAAAAAAAAAACCAACAACAACAACATGATAGAAAAAACAGAATTCGAGCCTAGACTATTGAACCGCTCCTCGAGCCAAGGAGGTGCCCAGCATTAAAAAGATTTATTATTATACTCAAAAGAAGAGAAGGATGCAAATATAAAACTGCACAACATTTTAACAACGTTTACTTTTGGCATTTTCTCTGGCCTAGACTAACAACCTGCTATTTGCACATCGTTACATTAACCTCTACAGTAAAACAGAGCAAAATGATTAACCGGTGTTTTAACAACCTATATGAAGTATACCTGGAGGCCTATTACATGTGGTCTTTTACTTTAATCTAGCAAGAAAAATCGATGTAATTTAGCCAAAACAAGATCTGAACCCATGTTCATCCCATGAAGTTCTGAGTTATAGCCACATCACGAGTACGCCTCTTTTGTGCCATTATTCGAACAGATTGTTTTGTTGCTGTGAAGGAAAAAGAGAAAAAGTTAACCTCTCGATGTGTGAAGTTATCCCTCGAAGGGACGATATTGTTTCGGAGTCTGCAATCTCTCGCACTTATCTCGAAAACGTATCTTAGTCTTTTCTGTTAAAAAACAAAATGTACATGGTCACCTTAGCATTTTTCCCCTCCTTTTTCTTCTATCTTGTTTTCAAACTGCTTCTTGCAGAATCAATTATAATGGACCCTTTTCTCAGTCTTATCTCCCACCTGATCTACATCTTCTTTCTTCTACCTTTTGTCACAAATACCGTCCCCTGTACAGGTAGGACTTGGCGAAACAAGATTCTCTCCGGCAGAAGAGAGTAAAATACGCGGTCGAAATAGCACACAGGAACAAAGCCTCGTGCCGCATCAACAAAGCATTTGTATATATTCTCAAATTGTGCCTAGAAGGACTTCTATGCAAGGCATCTGTAATCTATGCAATCTGTTTACTGTTCCATAGTTGGTATTACTTTTATCTTTCAGGCATTAATAATGTCGGTTTTTAATAGTTAACTAATAAAATGACCTAAGGAAGACCTACTTAGTAATATTTCTGCCAGGCAGCTGTTATAATTTAATTAAGTAATTTTTCTTTTCGTTTAAATAAATTAAATTCTTATTATGTAACCAAGTAGTACATTTATATACCATATTTGAGCTAAAAAGAATTTACTTTCTTAATTAATTGTTCTCTAACTTTTTGGGTACAATTAATACCACGTCAAGTGTAGCTCAGAAGCCAGATGTTGCCAAATAACATAGCTTATCTATTAATTCAACTCACAGCATCGTGTCAAAATGAAAAGAGAAAGCCAATTGATCTGAAAATGTATTAGAAAAAGCAGGGTCAACTGTACCTCAATTTATGTATGCCTTTAATCCCCGAACTCTGCAGTAGTTGACATTTTTGGTCGAAGAGCAAGAACTGCTCTGGTTTCTGAATATACAATAGCATGCCTCAGGTGACACATATTCGTGTATAGGCTTTTTATTTATTAATTTCCTTTTACTTTTTATTATTATTTTAATCTCATATTAAAAACTTCATTAAATGCTATCGAAGATAAGAATGTTGAATAATACCTTGCAAAAATTGTAATATGCCTCCTCAGAGTCGCATTTTACACTATCACATTCAGAGAGAAGTAATATGATCTTGTCATTCGTGCACATTTTTCTAAATAATGCAAATTTGTTAGAACTTTACAGAATTAATCAATATCCTGCATTTCAAATCTCTGTATTTAACTCGTTTTATGTTCAAATTTTTTATGCATGGATATTAACTAAACCTTTAAAAGCCCTAATTTTTTTTTAATTTTCCGCCTACAGACCGCAGTATTTACGATAAACAACTTTTGGTTAGAAGATATTAAAAAGTAATATTAGTAACTTTTGATAAGTATTATGGATACAGTAATAAAAATATTTCTTACTGGTAGCGTCCTAAAGCTATTGTGCGCCTTAACATGTAAAAAATTACGAAATGTATGAATTACAAAAGCGAATGAACAATTTAACTTTATTTTTTCTATTACGAAGTTGAAGAAGTGGTAAAACGTTTAGAAAAGGGAAAATGTATTATATAATAGTGCATGTTAGAAAAACTGTGAACACAAGTTAAAACTGAAAGTTTAAAATTTAAATTTTTCCTCTGTATATTTTTTAGATTTTTTCATCACAGGTTTGCAAAATTTAAAGATATAAATCAAAAATTAAATGCACGTTTTTCAATGTTTGCCTTTTTATTGTAGTGTAATCTTATACAATAGTGATAATTATAATAATGTTAAATATAAAAAGTACATAAAACACATAAAATAATAATAATAATAATAATAATAATAATAATAATAATAATAACAACAACATTATATGATGGCACGACATTACTCGTTAATTTTAAGTCCTCAATAAGAAAATATACGACTGCATTTCCCTTATATCAGACTTAATAGAAGTGTATTCCGAATTCTTACTCAGCATTTCTAAAATAACAGCTACACTTTTTTTAAATAAATGAGTGCAGAGAATGGTTTATTACACAAGTAAGTTATTACAAAAGACATTAAATATTGCATGGCCTTCTTTGATAGTCGTAGTTTGCTGCCAGAGAAACTATGACGGCATATATGAATGTTCTGCTTGGTCCACGTTTACGGCTTACCCGTTTGAAAGCTCCCTCCGGAGTGAATAGTCACCTTCAGTTTGATTCTAATTTACTTTATGTGACTAAATACATTTCGCAAAACATGTCATCTATCGTTTTTTGGTAATTCTTTGCATATTAATTCAAGAATGAAGCTGTAAATATGCTGTAATTTTCATGGGGCACCTGGAAAACCTCGCGGACCCCCAGGAAGATGGGTGGATGGGTAATTTATGATTACATTTGTAAGACAGATTGTAAAATATTTTAGTGTTATATTTATAATTATGACACTGTTCCTTCGCCTATAAAAGAAGTTTGTATCTTTACATCTATTATCAAATTTAGATTATATACAACATTGCTGAATTGTATATAAATAAAAACCCTGGTTTTGTATATTTCTTACCGAATATTGAGATTTAAGCTTAAGTAATTTTCATAACTCTTCTTTGTATTAATGTGCATTTCGTGTCATCCCAAATCAAAGACTAAAGCGTAATAAACCTTAAATATACTCTTAGTTCAAGGCAATTTTTATATATCTTATTGAAATAAATTGTGATTAAATATTATAAAAGTACAGATAGGTCGTTTTATCAACATCTATGTTTTTTTTAAATAATTACAGTTTAATTTACAGGTTTAAAACCTAAAGTTTCAAATCTTTGACACTAATAGCTACACATATATTCATTAGCATATATAGCAGGACAGTTACAATCAGTGTGATATTTAAATCTTGAACTTAAAACGTCAAAAGCAGAAGGTAAGAGCGCGCAAATGATAAATCTGATATAAAATTATCTAGATTTAACAAACGAAAAGTTTAAGTCATTCAACATATCTTTTTATCCAACTGGTTTAATGATAACTTAAAAATTACAATAAACCGATTCAAAAGCACTGCTAAAATAAAAACATATAAATAACATCAAATTATTTTAATCGTGGTGTGCAAATAAATTTAACACAAGCACTAATTTCAAAGTGATTCTCAGATAGGACAATGAATGAAATGCAGGTTGCAAATGAGCCCGGAGTTCGTTGGCATCTAAAGTTGTCTGACAGGGTGACAGAAAACGACACAAAACAAAACAAAACGTGTAAGAAGCGGAGGGGAGGCACGATTAGTCAAATCGATACTTTGTACAGCTAAGAACGCGCCTAAGAGCATCTCATAGCTCACAAGGTGAGAGGTACACGCATTATCACCTCAATGAAGCCAAGAACACGACCGAGACATTGCGTGCTTTCGATCACCCTACCACGATTATTCAAACATCATTTAAAGCCCATGTTTAGCAATGAAAACAAACAAAAGCATCTCTTCATTTTCTAGACATCGCTATCATCTTTCGCTTCCCCACTCCAATTCCCGGATATTGGAACCCATACGCCACGACTGCCACGCCCCCTCGCGGTTTCACCACGACCCACGATGATGAGGACCCCCGATAGCAGAGCCACTTTTCCATTATGGCTACGTGCACGTAACGCCGTCCTTGTTGCTCTGGTCTCGACTGAACGGTTTACCCTCTCACTCTCCTGCAGTCGATGGATCATGTTCTAACACAGTCATTATGAAGAGTTTGGAGCATATCGGGCTGGCGCCACTTGGCTTGCATGCCTGGCATTCCTCCACCTGCCAGCAGCATCCTTACAAGCTGGAGCAAAAACATCTACTTCACACCCACACGTTCCGGGAAACCCACGCTCAATCTATCGACCTTGAACAGCGATCTGTGATTTGCATCATTCTTCGTACACACATGCCTGAGTTCATGCATTGCAATTTCTTCTACAGAGGGGATTTTCACTTCATTTTCCCCTTTTACTTTTCAGAAGCAACAGCAAAAAAACAACGATGATTACGTATTCATATATGTAGCAATGAAAAGCAACGAGCGTATTAAATATTAGAAAACGAGAGTAGCAGATAATATATGAACGAGATAATAATATACGAGGGTTTTTTCTTTCAAAATTTGCTCCAAAACTATGATTTAATGGATGCATTTCGTTAACCGTTCAGCAAAATGTGTGAATATCCAATCTGTTAAAACACTCCCAGTTTGAACTTCCTCATTTCGTCTTGAACCCGAGTCAAAAACTTGGCAGCAACAAGGCGACAAGTTGGAATTATCGGTGAGATTTGAAAGAACTTAAGCCTATTTCAGACCTAAATCGTTCACGGTTGAACTTTCAGTAGTGTATGTGTGTGAAATGTACCCTAAGCAAGCTAAACTTTTAGCATAATTTATGCTAATGCTCACTATAAAAAGCAGTTTCTATCGGATGTATTATTTCTGTGAATAAGTTCATTCAAGTTGGTGTTGGTTTAATTTATCTGTTTCCCTGATAAAAAAAAAAGATAACTTTATACATCTTTCTTACGAACATATGGGTAGACGCCATTTCTCTAGTTTCCCTAGAAAGTACAGTTCTCTAGAAGAAGTGATGGCGGTAATGAGATTAAACCGTAAACGGAAGTTGTACAGTGAACTTATTTAAGTTACGGGCGGCAGAACGCGGCTGCGTACTGGAAGAAGTTACTCATCTAGGCCGAATGATGCATATGCACGTAGCAGCCCCTAGTTAGTTTGTGGAAGCTTTCTCAGCAAGTGTTTGCACTTTCATTGTGTGTAAATTGTGAGCTAATTGTTCTTCGTTACTTATGCCACTACATAAACATAGTCTTGAACGGGTTTTATGTACGATACATATGCAAAAACGTATTCTTGCAGAGTTCTAGAAATGATAAGGCGATTCGCAAGGAAATATCCTGGCAATTGTGTTCAAGATAGATAAACTGTTCCTCAACTTGTTAAAAAGTTACAAGAGATAGCAGCTCTCAATTACAAGAAACGCGTTCCAAATCCTCGTCTTCTTATAGAAGAAAAGTTTTACAGAATGTAGGAATTTCCTACGCAAATGCCAGCAATGTACTGCCGCTGAGGGACATCATTTTCAATAACTCTTATAACATAGATTAGTGCTTTTTATTATCAATTTTAAATACAGAGCTTTTCGCGCTTTCAGTAAAAATATAAATACTAAAATTAAAATCCTAACTTAACCACGCGGTGACTGTCTCTTTTTTTCTGGTTGCAGCGGCTGACTTCATCAGTAAGCAGTCCCGCTCAGGCGGCAAGTTACTCAAATAACCTGATTGTATATGAGTTGAAACAGAAAATAAAACTGGAACAGTTAAAAAGGAAAACGAGGCAACAATGGCTTAAAGAGAAAATAAAAAACTAACAGATATGACATAAAAGATAAGTATAATAACTTTGATCAAGGGAAGATCAGATGAAAGGGCTGAAGATAGAGGAAGCCCGTGATTATGAACAGGAAATAGTTAAAAGATAAGAGGTGACAGAGTTGAAGATCTAAGACCACTATTAAAAATGGCTGTATTCGCTGTGAGGCGTTGACGATTTATTGAACTTGGGAACTTCTCATTCAAAGCTGGCAGAGATGTCCGTCGTAATCAATTCAACGGTTATGGACCACCGGCTAGGACGCGAACAAGAAGCTCGACCACGTCACAGCTTTCAGTGTGGATAACAAAACCGACAACAAACGAGCCGCTACTGAATGCAGAAGGAATCGCGACTTTGTGTCCGATAAGATCTGGGAGTTTTTCTTTTACAGGAATCCGGCGGTATATGCATACAAGGTGGTCCATTCCGCCATGTCTTATGTCGCCCAGAATGACCTACCTTTAATTAAAGTAGAAATCCAGCAGTGTTGCTAACCAACCGTGGGAACCTCTTAAAGTAAATCTTTTCATTTCTTACGGCTAGGATGTCGCTGTCTCAACTCCGACCAATTAGTTACCGAAATACCTTTCAATCCCAAAACTAAATAGCATATTTTATCTCCTTTCACCGCTACAGCCAACATATACTAACAGAATATTACACACAATTGTGTTTTCTGAACTATAAAACAAGCCTTGATACCTTTTCAGGACCACCATTGTACATCAGGGACAACTAAAGACCCAGGCACAAAACTCATTTGGACTGGAATATCAACAGTGTACACGCAGATCGGTGCGTGTTCGTATGTGTATATGTTCCTTATACAATAGGACTGTTAGGGACAGGGGTGTGTCCTGGTGGTCTAGTGGTAACCATACTTCCCGTGTACACCCAAGATTGCACAGAACAGTAATACCAGCAAGGAGAAATCATTTATATAAATCAGGAGAAGAAGAGGAACCAGAACAGATCCTTGAAGAACTCCATCTTTAACCCACTCTGGTGCATCGTTTTTATTTTTAAAAGGACAATTTATTACTAACTTTTGTTTCCTCATTAAGATAGGGTATAAACGATTTTAAATATTGGTTTTTTATTCCACAGAAAACTAATTTATCTATCAAAATTTCATGATTGGCACAATCGAAAGCCTTTGCTAAATCACAAAATATTCCTCCTACATATACTCTTTAACTGATCAAACTTTTCGTTATATTTCAATTTCAGAAAGTGATTCACAGGGAGCAATGGATGAAATGTAACGATTCCTGCAGGAAGGATAATCTACTAGAACTGCAGATCCCCTGCTGTTCTGGTAGAACGTTACCACACTTACTCAACACTTTGAAAATATTTAGAATGACTGCCTCCTCAGTTACTTGCAAGCATTTACTTTAAAAGGATTATAGTGGTGTTTAGGAAAAGAGGCTAAGGCCAGAACTTCGATTTCTTCTGTATTTACCTTAGTACGCAATAAATAAATTAATGAATACTTTCAAAGACCATTACTTTTGTATATGAGAAACATACAGTAATATTTACACAGTAGTAAGTAATGTCAAGAATTCACACATAGAACTGAAATTGCGAAAGATTAAGCTATTTTTTTACATTTCTTTAGATTATATGATGTTATATTTTTATTTTATTCTGTTATGTCCACGAGCAAACATATTCGTTCAATCCCGGCCAGGATCGATGGATTTTTTCGGGCTTTAAGTATGCCTTCCTTCTGAAGGGAAGTAAAATCGTAGGTCCCTGCACGATAAAGAAGAGGCTTCTGAGCAAAATTTATCGGCCGTTTCACGCCCTGAATTGAATGGGACTCTGATGACCTCAGATGTTAAAGGGTTTCCATTAATAAAAGGAATACTACTATTACGGGGGTGGGACGTCTCTACTCAAAGGGCACAGGGCCATGTGCCTCTCTCTATCGCTCTGAATAATTATAAATATGGCTGTTTTCTTGAATGAACACTCGCGTCATTATTGTCTCCTTTTCTTTAATAAATAGGTCAACATACTCAATGCGAACTTACCGCCTCATTCTTTTAACATCATTCTCATATTTTCAACAAGGAGCTGTAAGGAGGGTTACGATCAGTTTCACTGCTTTTCGTCACAATAATGTCTTACATTCTTAGCTTTACATTGTGCATTGTTTTTTTCAGAATAGTTACTCCTGTAATCGCTAGATGGTTCTTGGGGTATATTCCACATAATGCAGATCAAATTTTGTTGGCAGGTGATTGCAAATGCTTTTTTTAAATAATCATTGTCGACCCAAATTGAATCGTTTAAAACTGTGAACAGACATCCGTAATATCTTCAGCACAGCCCCACGTGTGTGGTTTTTCAAAAACAGCAACATATCAAACATTCTCCGAGTGTATTGCTGCTGAAGATTACAAAGAAACAAATTTAAACTTTTGTTTCTACATCCTAGATGAAGAAACGTGTTCTTTAAATTCTACTACAAGGAATGCAGAGAAAGTTTATGATTGCTCTGGTAGGTGGCGTTGTATGTAAGAAAGAAGACTGGTATGGTCTGACAGCGCGGTGTGTTGTTTACATGTGCAGAAACTCGCTGAAGTAAATAGGAATTGGTTCAAACGGTCCCAACAGTAATCCAAATTATGAAGGAAGGTGTTAGTGAAGCTGAAATTTATAGTGTATGGGAATGCTATCTGTCACGTAGCACAGTGTTCAAATTGTGTGGTGAATTTCCTGCGCACTGCGGACATGCCTAGACCTGGTCAAGCTCACGTAACCATCATCGTAGACAATCTTGTAAAGAAGAATTGTCGATTACCACCCGAGAGATTGCAGAAATATTGACATTGGGCAAGGGAACTGTTCACACCATTCTCCATCGACGGTTGACATATTACAAGGTTTGCAACACTCGGCAAATGGGTGCTTGCCTGAAGCTTCTGCCGCGTTGCCAAGCAGAGAGGAGTTTCTTTGCAGATCAACCATGGACGTTCTTCTCTTAGATATCCTATAATCTTGTGACGCGCTGGGACACTTGCTTGAACACAGAAGGTGACTATGTGTAATATATATGTCACCCATGTCTCACTCTTACTTTTTATATATTCATATATTCCAATCAATAAACCATTACAAAAAATAAGCCACTTTCATTTGTGCAAATATAAAACAAACATACAATATATATTTTTTAATAGCATATTTTACAGAGAATGCATGTGATGCGTGTATTAGAACGTGAAACATCTCAAATAACAGTATGTAGGGGAAGTATCATGCCGAAACAAAAACCTGAAGTCATTTGCAAGCACAGTGTTGTATCACCGGCCTTGATAACGTTTCTGCGGTACCCTGATATTTTGATGGAACCGCTTGCCCTACTTGTCACTGAAGGCACCCAAGTTATCCGGGAAGAAATCCAGGTGTGCATATCGTAGTGCAGTTTCGTGATATGACAACTAAAGTTTTTGAAGTTTTATAGGAGGTCGTTCACAAATTCTATATAGTTAGGTTGCTTCTTATTCCAACCCTTCTCTTAGTGTTACTACACAAGTAAGCTCATATCACATTGCGGAAACCCGAAATATAGTCGATATGCTGGCTATGATTTTCTTATGTTGCGATTTTGACATGCGTTTGCCACAAATATACCAAAAGGTGTTAGGATTACTTACACAGCTCTATGATCTTGCAACCAACCAATTCATCATAAAACAGCCATCTTTACCACTGCACAAATCACACACTGCTGTAAACTGTGGATTTGTTTATTACATTATCTTTTAATATTATTCCTTACAGTAAGCAACTTAAACCTCATGTGCCGAAGCACATTAGACGTCTGACGATTTGGCGCGCAAACAGCTGCATTGTTGCCAGATTAGAAACGCACTGGGAACTCGGTTATCGGTATTATGCGATATGTGATTTCATGTACATCTATGATGGAGAAAAAAGAGTTGATAATTAGTATGATGAACTTAATTAAGAACACACATTTGCAATGAGGATACCAAACGGTTGTTCCTTAGTGTTATAGTTGCCCTTCCTATGACAGCAGTGAATGCCAAAAGCTCCTTTAAACTGTATAAAAACATTTTTACGAAATACTAACTACGGACCGAACGCCCTAACAATGATATAAACTGAGGGTATTATGGTACTGTCCATTCCAGATGTCAACAAGTGGATTATTGAGAAATTCGCTAGAAGAATAAAATGTTTCTACAAAATATAAACAAGCATGTTTACGATAAACATTAATGTCATCATTTTTACGATATATTTCAGATGTGTGCTACCTCCTTATAATCCCACGAGTCACCATTGGACAGAAGGGGACATTTCAATTCTTCAGCCTTGCCCAACTGCTGGCCGTTTGTGCCTACGCCCACAATTGGGGCAATTCCGAGAGAAAGGGATAAAGTGAGGGAAACACAGGGCGGCCAGGATTCAAGGACGGTGAGGCACGAATGTACAGGAAGTTCCTAACAATGCCGATGGAGCCCGCTGATACCAGACTCCGGGACAGAAAATATACAAAGCATTTAATTGTCTTGTACACAGTATGTTTAAATATTTTTTTACAATTATTTAATTTTAATTGTACACAGCAAGATACTTGTGTTATGTTTTTGTTATCAATTTAAATGCAGTACACTTACATTATTATACGTAATCATTTCTATTTGTATACTCTAAGTAAACAGAGTTCATTTATATAAGCTCTATTCGATGCAGCGGTCGAGATTCACGGCATATCTCTGCGCGCTGGTCTTACAGCCCTTAGACTCATTCTGTCACCACCAGTCACAGAGTTATTGCAGACGTACATTGATAACCAAACTGTTAAAAGCTGGTGGCTAGTAATGAGATCTGCCAAAGTTCGAAACCTATCCATGCGCGAATTATTTAGTAAAAATTATATTTAATTTACGCTTGATAATATAGCTTCCAATTGCAAATGCGTATTTATTTCAATATTAAGGAATTTAAGCTCGCACACAAGCAAAATAACCCTAAAGAAATCTTTATTTTCAAAATTAACAGAAACTAAAATTGTGTTTAAATAAAATAAAGGCAATTTGTGAGGCTGTTCAATAAAGATTGGTCATAATTTTTACTGGCATAATTTCTTACGCTAAATTTTAATTTTACAATATTTTGTAAGTTTTGTTGTCTCTTCCTGATTCCACTATAGTGAAGTGTGCAAGCTGAGACACGTTCAGTTCCGCCTGCAGCAAATTAGAGGTGACGCATGTAGACCAGTGTGCTGTTTTGAAATTTTGCTTTCGTTTCAACAAATCTTCAGCTGAAGCCTATACAATGTTATAAGAGGCCTATCGAGAGTTTGTTCTTCCCTATAGCACAGCTCGAAGATAATTTAAACTGTTTAAAGAGAGTAGGCAATAATTTCAAAGGAAAGATCAGCCCGGCAGAGGATGGTTAAAACACTTTCAGAAATTATGAACACTTCACTGGGTACCACCCAGATGTTAGTAACCGAAAAGTTGCACATGAGATGTGTTTGTGCACGGTGGGTTCAAAGACTGCTAATTCCCGAATACAAAAACGATCGCGTACAGTTTTGCACGCAGTTGAACATGGTAGTACAGCAGACTCGGATTTTCTTTCAATAATAATCACTGCTGATGAAACTTGGCTTCATAATTTCGATATTGACAACAAATAGTAAAGCTCTGTGTGAAAATTTCCATCATCGCCAACCCAAAATATGCAAAGGTGGTCGCTTGTGCTGGGAGTTATAGCCATCTCGTTTTCGATTATACCAGCATATCGTACATGCTCACATCACAACTATAACTGGGTAATATGAAAGAGAAGTCTTCATAACTCTGCAAGGTCATATCTCATGGAAAAGACCACATTTCCGTGCAACTAGCTGAATGCTGCTCCCCGATAATGCACGGACGCATTTTGTTCCTGAATATCTCAAAAAAAATCTGTATGAAGTGTGTTCCTTACCATTCCTATAGTCCGGATTTAGCCCCGTGTGATTTTTTTTTTTTTTTTTTTTTTTTTCCCAAATTGAAGGAATACATTCGCGGGAAGTATTTTCCATCATCATAAGTAGTGGTTAAAACTGCGAAGACGATTCTAAAGGATCTGTCAAAAAATGATTCCAGCATATCTTTGAAGACTGGTATAAATGTTAATGAGATCTACTTTGAGAAAGATCAAAATTATAAAGATGAGTAAATGTATTTATAAAAAAAATACGATCATTCTTTATTGAGCAGACCTTACATTATTTTATTTTTAGTTTTTCACTCTATATATTTTAATGTCGCAAATGAAGATGATTAATTTATTTTTTTATTTATTTATTTGTGTGTGCGTGCGTGTGCGTGTGTGTGTGTGTCTTTGAGCATAAACCTGAACAAAACCAAAGGCGGCATTGTTAACACAGCATCAGCGAAAGCGACCAATGATTTTAAAATCAGACATGGTTTCTGCCCCTTGGAACTATATACTTTCGTTGATCGTATCGTCCATTAATGAATTTCAATATTTAATTTGTACTGTATTGCTAACACTGCATTTCCGTGAGATACCGAGCACACATACATTGCATTTTGCAACTGCAATGTGCTGAGTCCAAGATTTTCCCCTACATGAAGATTACTGAAGAGGCAAGAAGTGCTTCGTTGCCCTTCTCAACGACATAATTTTGCATGCTGCATTTCTTAACAGATAAAGTCCAACCATTAATAACAATCGCGAGTCTTTTGTTACGACGGAGAAAAACATTCTGCAGTTGCTATCTGCATAGCATTTGTTTAGCTTTATTGTCGTAAACAAAGGTTTTTGATTAAAGAGAATCGGACATTTATCCCCTGTCCAAGTATATGTAATAAGTTATAAAATGTTCTGAAAGGGCAAAACTTTATCAGAAGAATTCACCTCTCTTAGTGTATCAGTTACCTATGGTAACAAATGCTTATACCGGGTATTAATGAACTACAGGGATAATGGAGCAATTTAAGATAAGGAATCTAAGGTCCGCGAAGAAAAGTATTGAAATTATATGGTTGAAATTAGAACTTGATAATTCAGAGTTAGAGCGAAATAAGGTAAGCGAAGATATCGCGCTTTTCAATTGCTGATCAACGTTTTAAAAATTAGTGCTATAACGTCTTTAATATCTCGGATAATCATATGACAGTACGACAGTGAAAAACGATTAACTGATTTACTGTGTGTGATATGTAAGGGGTTATACATCTGACTGTGTGACCTAATGAATAACTTTCGAAATCCGTAGGTTCGGTCCTATGGAATAGGTTATCAACAGAGACCGGGAGTGTTAAAATAGACAGGCAAAAAAGACATTTAAACTATTGAAAACATGCAGCAATATAATTAAAATTGGCATTTATTAACAGTGAGAGTATTATCTGATCACTAATGAAAATCGGTATTTAAGATAGTTAATAATTTCTTTTTCGCATAATTAAAGCACTTATGCTTACTTTTCCGGTTACAAGCAACAACAAGATGTTTTTTCAAGGCGTCGCCTGTCATAATCAGCCGCTTGTCACAGAGAACATTTTTCATCAAAGTTCGTATGGCATAAGGAGGACATTGGGGTATAAATTTCCTGGCAGTCAGGTTCCAACACGAAAAATAATATTAAAGTGCGAACAGAAATTTAATGAATAGTGATTGATCGGGAAAAAATCGAAGACTGCTCATCAATCCATGACGGAATTGTGTAGTATATTTGGTCCCAGAATTATTGGCCCTAGTTTATGACTTGCTCGTTCCCCAGATGTTACTGTTGGTAATTTTTACTTGAAATTTTGTGTATATTCGGCTAACCCTAACACACTGGAGGAACTTAAAACAAGCATTCGAAATGTAGTTAGGTCTGTTAGTAGTAATGGGGAACTTATGCATGTCAGTGTCCTCTTCCTAAGAAGATTAGCATTATGTGTCAGGGAAAATGGACGTTTCCAGCACCTATTATTATAAGGAGGGAGAGTAACAAAGTCTGCTATTTAATATGTTGTACCTAAGTTTAAAAATGGTGAATCGCTTGGGCACCGCGAGTCTACGCATGAAAATACCTGCGGCAACCTGGAGTCTAACCGCCAACTGGTTGAACTATGTATCCGGACTTTTAAATTGTTCTCTTTGTATAATAATGAAAACATTGTAATAAATCACGAAGGACGTACGACGTATTAAGTTTAGGGGAGCTTCTTCCAAATTATCTGTTATAAAGGCACTGCATAACGCTCCTGCAAATGTTTGGCTGGATATAAAAAAATAATTGGACCGAATTGCTTGCAGCATTTATTTATTGGAAATTTGAATACCTATATAAATACTAGGGGAATCTTCTGTCAGCTAACACTAGCATTTTGCTTATAAAAAGGGGGAACATTTTTCGCTAAAGAGAATTGGAGTATCTGGCATCGATAATTACGTCTTTTATTTTTCTTGTAAAGTGGCGAAGTGGTTGATAATGACGATGGACATGTTTCACCCTGGGTGGCGGCCGGATGATCGTATTATAATATTATAGCGAGTTACATGCACTACCTTGGCTGAAGATTATCACGCGCTATGCGTGTGGTCTCCAGTGGGTGAGTCCCCTCTCCGGGCAACACTCTTGTTAGAAAACCCACTAAATTGAGAGGTTATTTAGCTGCTCGCCCGAATCGTGATGCACAAGTCAATCCTCTCTTGTTTTAGGGGCGATACCAATGAGATATACATACATACGTGGGCTGAACCCCGCAGGCAGTATTCATTACGTACAAGAAGCTCTGGATTAAACGCACAGCCAGCCTTCCTTCCTTTTCCATCACACACAGCAAATATAAGTTGTGTAACAGAGTACATTAATATACAATCTGAAGTAATAATGTTAAGGCATTTTTATTTCTTGTGTGTTTTTGATACTAGCCATATCCACACTCATTTTCAGCGGTTTTTGTTACTCTTAGCGTTATCTGCGAACATGTGAATGTCTGAAAAAGTAAATCGTTATTTTAATAAACTTAAGTTTTTGGATTACACCTAGAAACGCATTGAATGTAATCTTTTAATAATAACTCACAAACTAGACGTTTCCGGATATATGTTTACATAATCTTTTTCTTTCTTCTTTTGATCTCAGGAACTCCCCCCCCCCCCCAAGTTTATCCCAGTATTTTTGTTACATTCTGTATATATTAGGCTGGCCCTCAGCTATAAGTAATTTTCCGAAGGTTAAAATTGCGCTGCTCCCGAACAAAAAAAAAACCGATCTGAGCAAATTTTCAGCTCAATCGGACAACTGCGAGGCGATCCTCTTCGATCATGAATGTTTGGAAAGTATTTTCTTCTAATATTATATTATTATCATCATCATCATCTTTAGTGCTTCTTTGTTTTTTCAATTATTGTTTCAAAACTACTGTTTGTGTTGGTGTTAAGTGATTTTCATGGCGTGTTTTTCCTGGACTTCTAAACTTCTTCAGGTAGTTTGTCACACAAGCAAAGAAAAGATTTTTGTTTCCCTTGTTGTCTACAGCTCTAATCAGATCTCGAAACCAAACTACCTTTGAACTGGGGAGTTTTAAACGTTTTTCCTACAATGTAAAAGTTGTAATTCTTACAACAAAGGAAAGTGCAGCATTGATGGTGCAAGACATTTCCATTATTTGGAAAAAAGCACGAATTTCTACTAGAAGAACTGACACCACTGCGTTGATAAGTTATTCAAACTCTATGATGAATGGAAAATGTTTACAGAAAAATAAAACTGCAGGTTAGGAAAAAAGAAAAAAAGGGATACTTTTGTGGAAATTATGAACGATATCTTTGATATATCTCATTCAGATGCTTTCGCACGGATGAAAAGTGAAAAGGATAAGGTTTTTTTTAATGCTTCAACGCCAAAAAGAACCAGGCTGTATGGTTGGTATAGGTCAAACACTAAAACACAAGGAAGAAAGAGCACTTAAGTGTATTGCAATGAAAACTGTAATAACTGCAACAAAATGAATTGTGAAGAAATAGAACATTAAAAATTCCTGTCATCTGTCCGAAAGCATTTGAAAGACATATATCAAAGAGATCGTCCATAATTTCTACAAAAAGATGTCTTTTTTTTTTTTTTTTTTTCCTTGCCTGCAGTTTGTTATAAATTATCAGGATATTGATCCAGAAATCAGTAATGCTACTGCCAAAGAAAATTTCCAACCATCTCTGATACTTAGTTCTCATAACTCTATCCTTATTTGATGAGAATGTTTCAAAAGCGGATAAGGCAAATATTGTTCAAGTTATACTGGAAGCAGACGAAGAAGAAGAAGAAGAAGAAGAAGAAGAAGAAACCAACTAGGATGCGTGGGCGTAAGTTTGATATCAAAAAATGACAATTGCCCCACGTTGGGATGCATATGAAGCGAGATTTAATGGATGGGGAGTGGATTTCGATTGGGTGTGTATGGAGATGCGGTTATGTTGTTGACTGCTGGTCATGGTCTCGTTGTTTCCCCGGCTGCTCGCTGTGGCTTCTGCTCCAATTCGGTTGGGTTTGGTCTCAGGGTCCACTGGAGTGTTTTGTGGATCAATTTAGATCCACGGGAACAGGAAATGTATCGCCCAAAAATACACTAAGTAGACTTGTTCTAAATATTTTATTCACATCTAAAAGTGGTGGTTACTTCCTGACTGCTCGTCGCTATCTAAAACGTTGCAATCAGTTTGTTACACTGATATTCTGTCTTCTACTTTAATCTCGCACACTTTTCACAAATATTTTTATTACTACTGCCTTTACTAATGCACATTATACCAGCGGCCTTCCTTTCACTACTAACTGCTAGCTAACCATTCTTCTCAGGACTTCCTACGAACTATCTCTCACAACTCACTGCTGAAAATCCCCCACTGTTAACTCTTAACTTCTAACTATTCAAAAATCCAACAATAATAATAAACTTCTGATCCTGTACTTCTGTTTTTCTACATCATCGCCACGCCTCTGGCTAAATTAAATTCCCTCGTTTATTATCCTATTCCCGAGTTATATGTTCACCATTGGCTATCTTAGAATATTTATTGTATCGCTAAGTTCTCATTCGTTGATTTTTATTCGATGCTCATTGGCTAAAATTATTTTTTCCCCTTTTGATTTACATTATCTTCCCACAAGCCTGAATTTTCCAAAAACAGCCTGTCATAAATTTCAGCACTTATTTTACATGCCTGATTTCTAAAGTAACATTTTTCCCTCCCTTAGTTATAGATTGCCAAATGTTCTCAGAGATAACGTACGCATTTTTCCCATTTGCTTTGGCATATTTACACTTGAAATAGGCGACATAATACTTTGTACCCCCAACTTGCCTGTAATAAAACATTATTGTCTCCGTTCTGACATTTTCGTACCCTTTCAAAATTATTGCTATATCTTATTTTGTTCAAACTCTCTCCCGTTACGGCCATGAATGTGTTTTTCGTACTGCAAATATTCTTCCTAAGTGATCCATGGACAGAAATTTCGTGACCTGACAAAAAGAATCTTTTACCCTTTTGTATTTCACACTAAGGAGGAGGGTCAGCGAACGAACTGTCAGTCAGGTATATATCTGTCTCTTTCTCACACCAGCCAATGTATACAATGCCCTTTTATAAATGACAGTTACATGACATATAATGTACAAGTCTTAAATTATATCAATCCCTGTTAAACCTATCTCTAAATTAATTCATTATACATAATAAATATGCTTATCAATATAACTCTGCCCCCTCAAGTTATTAATTTAATAAAGGTAGCTTATTTTCTGCTGCAAACTAAAGAGGAACATTCTGCTCCAAAAAGATATTTCTTCCTTTACAAACCTTGAGTTTTCATCTTTTGTAACTCGTGGTACAAAATTTTGTTTCACGAAATTTTCTATCAGCGCCGATTACTTCGACAAAGACCCTTCAACTTGGAAGCATAATCCTGGTTACAAAAGTGAAATTAAAAAACTTGAGATGATAGATGTTGTGAATGATATTGCAGAAAGTGGAGTCAAACTCATTCAGGATTACAATAACATTCTCACAAAAGATGAAACTGAGGAACAATTTGTTTAACAGATCGTTGCCAGAAACCGTAAAAAAAAAAATATATATATATATATATATATATATATATATATATATATATACTCAGCTGCTACTGAAGCCTCTCTTAGAAAAAATAATGTTCGTTTGTTCACGTAAATTTTTATTCTATAGAAATTGCTGTTGTATAAAAGGCATTTCTCTTATTGAAGTTCCAAGCAAACTTTAAAAAAAAAAAAAAAAAAAAAAAAAAAAAAAAAAAAAAAACCCTATTATTTCTTAAATTCCCCATGTTATTTGAGGAATTTTTGGAAATTTTATTCAGAACATTTTTAAACAATTGCTGGGGTTTTCTGGATTTCCACATTCATTTCTGTAAGAAGAAAAATTAAATTGGTCGAGATAGAGAAGTATAGCACTTTTATATGGAATTATTCGTTGCTTTACTATATAGTCCTCTCATTGACATATATAATTTTAAACAAGATTCAACTCGGACTGTTGTAATCCGGAGGTCCTGGGTCAAGCTGTATATGTTTTTGTTTTGTTTTAGTCTTTTTTACAGTTTTTCCTTACCTTGAGAAGGTGAATGTCAGATAGCTTTAAGGCGCTAAGAGCTCATTTCCCTACGAGAAGACCAATGCAGTCAAAACGATAATAAATCACACAAAAAAATAACAATGGCAAACTGCTCTTAAAGTCATTTTTATATTCAGCTGATTACAAATCAAAATTGTTATTCTCTTTAGAATGCATAATTTGTCTACGTTTAATTTCAATATTGTTGCATATGCCAACTTAAATAACATATTAACGAAATAAGAAAAACACTTGCGGCTCTTTCGCATCAGAAATTAGAAAGCCTTGGGTTTCTGTAATATATTGTAAATACGCGTTAACAGCTTATGTGTGAGCAAATTTTAAACAAAAAGTTTCTGCCACATCAGGACTTGAATTCAAACTATTCTTATCTGAAACCCATTGCATTAATGTACATTAGACCGCAAATGATACAGAGTCCATGAAATATTCAATAGTTACGATTCTAACATTACCAATGCAGTGCAATGATTAGATTATCCCACAATTATGCACATTTTGATAATGCTAAATTTTGAAATTCCCATTGCTGTGTTATTTACATTCATATTTCATTCAATCCTTAATAAGATGTGAAGTCATTGTAATACAAATAATAACTCTATTTCGCTTTAATACTGATTTATTAGTATCAGATTTCAATTATGAAGACTCCATAATAAAGCTTGCATTTTACTTCGCTTCAAATTGCTTGTCTAAAACCACTCAGTAACCAATAACTTTGTGCGGTATAGTTCGTTAACAAGTTATATCGAGCTGCCCTCCCCTCACCAAAAATGCCTGTTTGAAACTACGTAACTTTGAACCCATTAATATTAGAAATGTTGTTTTTATTGCATGATATACATTAAACATTTTGTTTTTAGAATATCTGTTATTCCTTTGGTATCTTATTTTGGGGATTTGTTAACTGGCACAATATAAAATACAACTTCAAAGTCGCTGTGGCTCATATATCAATATAAATTAATGTTACTTTTTTGTTAAAACGCCAAACGGATTATACATATAGCGGAGGATAAGTACGACTTCGGGTGTATGTGTGTATGTATATATGTATACATACATATATATTATTGACAAGTATGGCGTCATTAGTTATTATACCGCTGCTCTTCTCTTCAAAGGGCTTAAAAATTTAAGATTTAAGTATTCCTGGCTATTTGTGATTATTATAAGTGTTTGGATTAGGTTACTTATGTTAGTTTAGGAATGATAAATACTGTCCCCACATTTCCTACATCACATCATAAGTGGCAGTACTAGCACATGGTGTGATGCAATAATTGTGTAATTTTGTACTCAGTGCTTTTTACTTTTATTGGTTTAGCCTTAATCCTTGTCAGTTGATTTCCCCCCCCCCCCCCAAGAATATGGCGTGTTCTGCTCTGAGAAGAATTGTTGAAAAAGACAGGATATAATTCCCAATTTCATTTCTCGAACACGTTGGCATCTTTATGGTAAGAAGATAGAGGAAAGTATATCTCATAAAGGAATTTTGAAAACAGCAGGTTTACTTTTGGTATACCGCGCCCTCATTCCAAAGTCTATAAACACTAGGTGGAAACCGGGTTGATCATTAGCGGACGCGCGATTCCCAGTAAGATTAGAGTTAGCTTTCCTCTTACAGGCAATTGAACTTACTCGGGCGTGATCATCACGTTGAAGTTTTTTTTTTTTTTTATTGATTTATTTATGGACGCTCTTTAACTTCTCACATCAGCGTCCCATTCAACTCAGGGCGTGAAACGGCCGACAAATTTTGCTCAGAGGCCTCTTCTTTCAGGCTTAAGGTTCTTTTTCGTGCCGTAAATGTACGACACGGGACCCACGGCTTTACTTCCCTTCCGAAGGAAGACATACTTAAGATTTTTACGCCCGAAAAAATCCATCGGGTCCTGGTGGGGTTCGAACCCGCGATCTTGGGTTTAGGAGGCAAGTATGGTAACCACTACACTACCAGGACCGACATCACGTTGAAGTGTTGAAGGGCCACAGTAATTTGACTGCGCGAAGGTAGCATAATCATTAGTATTTTAATTAAAGACTTGTATGAATGGTTAGACTGTTTCAGTTGCATTTCTGTAGGAAGTGCATGTTAGACTTTCTTTTAAGTATTTATATATTGTAAAGAATGCCGATATATATATGCTATAACAAAGAATATTTACTTACAACTGTTATGCGCAAAAGAAATCGTACAAGTACCAACTGTAGGAGAGAATTTCGTGCTAAATTTCCAGGAGTAACATCTCCATCAGGAAGTGCAATTTTCAGATTTGTGAAAAAAGCTCGAACCCAGTGCGTTTTTATAGACAGGAAGTCGAGACGAATAAAACGGTTTTAAATAAAAAAAAAAAAAGCTTGATTAAATAGGCTCTCGGTAAGAAAATTCTCCTCGAAAGACTAACACAATTAGCTGAGCAAGCTATTGTATCTGTCGGTAGTGCGTAAAAAGCCACTCAGCTGCTACTTCTTCAGTGATAAAAAAATTACTGCTGTGCCGTAGAGGCGTTGAAACAAAATATCCGGAAGACAGGCTAGCATATTTAATAGGAGAATTGTCTCAAAATATTTTCAAAAGTATTCAGGTATGGTGTCACAGTGGAGGGCAGGCACTTTGAGCATCCACTATGACGGTGAGCACAATATTAATTACTAGTTACTACTAATAAAGAACTCAAGAAAGAATGCTTATATAAGTTTCAATCACGCAACATAATTTCCCTCAGTAGATGGCGGGGCCGTACGCAGCAACCAATTTCAGATTGCGTAGTAGAATGAACATCCTGTAATTTTCAAATATATTTATTGCTGGTGTTGGGAACAGAACCCTGTGAAAATCTGGTCTTCTTTACAATGATGAATAAGGATAGGTCGGGTTAGGTAACGAACAAGCTTTAGTGTGAGTTATAAGTATTAAAATTATAAATATTTAATAATGCTATATCTTGTTATATTTCTGGCATTCCTTATAATAGTCATCAAATCACAAAAGCAGTGTTGGATTTTTGCAAATTCATCTTTCGTTAGGCAAAAAAGTGCCAAATAAATTTAACAATAAAATCTTTAATTCAATTGGTTTATTATATTTTTTACATTGAGTAAGTGAAAATGTTTATTTAAATTGATACACAATTGCGTATTTTCTTAAAGAACAGCAAATGTTCTTCTCTCTTACTGGTCTGGGGGCATTAAATTCTGTACTGAGATAACACAGGCCATGCATTTTGTCCAAATAGGTATCGTACACCATATCTTTAGTACACGCTGTCTAAAATGATTGTTTTGGAGACAGATATACAATCCAAAATATTAAACTTTAGTGGAATATTGAAGAGAATACGTCATTTTTAGGGCAAGAATATATAATACTACATAATTTCATACATTTATGTAATAGAATAATTATAATATATTGTTTCTATTATTGTGCTGTGCTATTTCAATTTGACTGGCCTTAGTCAAAAGTTCTTCAGAATTTCGACTCATTTCAAGAAAAGGTAAATCTTCAAATAGTCCACATAGAAACATGAGTATTTTTACGTCAACGCAAACCAACGAAAATGGAGAAAAAAAATTCGATGATAACTTCTTTACTTTGCGTCTTTTAAACTGCTTTTATAATAAAATTAATAGAGCTTTTACAATAAATGTGTAATGCAATATGTACTACGCGTACGCAAAGAACTCATCACATATACCTGATTCGTCCGCTGAGGTTTTACATTTCGCTCTTGATACATAAATAACTATTTTCGTCTTTAAAAGAGTTGACCATAGAAAGTTAATTCTGTCTAGATCATACTGTAGTGAATTTTATTAGGTTTGTTAACCGAACTCCTACATAATAAAATATCAACTTATGCTAATTATTCTTAAAATGAAAACTTTAATTCGGTTTTGTAATAAAAATATGCTTTTCATGGTTTCAGAGTTACAAACTAAGGCATTTTGGAGAAGGAATAACTAATCTATTTTGATTTAATGATATTTCACTAGTTTGTTCAAGCTGATGACATGTAAGTGGAGTTTAAATGACCGATAAATCTTTGGACATGATATTATTTTAATAATAATAATAATAATAATAATAATAATAATAATAATAATAATAATAATTAGTAATCTAACTCGGCTCCTAGTTATCTTTAAACTGAGTCCTCTACCTGCATACTGAATAACTGCACACGTCTTACATGTATGACATGAGCACGATCATTGCTTTAATAAAACACATTGAAGTTTAGCCTTAAACTAAAGGGCATGTTATTTAATTTCTATTGGGCATTCGCTGTTCATAATCATCAACTTTTGTCCTACAAAGCTCGGCTGTAACTGCAGGTCGTTAATTGTAAATGAATGAATAAATAAGTTTAGGAACCAACGATCAAACACTGTACTGCATAATTTGGCGGCATTTTCTTCTCTTACAAGTACTGGAACGGTAGGAAACTTGCTACCAAAATGAAAATGACCAGAAAAGGAGGAGGTGGAGAAGAATAAAGGGACTGGAGTCGTGAAGGCGCCATCCCGCTGTGAAATTTTCTCCTTGGATTGTTTTAGGCGGCACGCTCTTGACTCGGCAAAAGACCCAAAACAGCGGGGAGTTAAAGACGGGGCCCAGAAACCGGGCTTGGTATGCGGATGGCAGAGAACAAGGGAAAGAAATAAACACACTAACCCACCACCCACCCCATTCTTATAAAAAAAAAACATTCTGTCATTCTTTCGTCATAAAGAATTTTTAAACAAAAACTAGCTACTCCTTTAGTTTGTGTGCTCTTATATAAAAGCATTAACATTTTAATCCCAAAGGCTTTTGGTCCTTGCTTTCCAAAGCGAAGAAGCTCTAGATATTAGGTATTAAAATGCAATGCATTTTTTATTATATAGTTAATTTTCAGAGTGCTATGTAATCTGTGGCTATGTTTAATATATCAGTTTTCGTTGCTCTTTTGTTTATAGCCCACTCGGTGTCTATTAAACGAATAATGTGCCAAATGCTCTTGTGATCTGTAACTGCTCTGGGATGCATCGCATTTCAAAGTTTAGCATGCCATATAAATATAGCGCTAAAAATGTTTATACATACTTAATTTTATTATAGTTTTTTAAATTCGTTTAAATACATGTATAATAAGAGACGAAATATCAATACATAGCAATTCATTTGTTCTTAAAAGAAAGGGTAACAATAAGATCCATAAATCAATTCAATCAAAACATGTATATATGAACCAACAGTGATATAAAAAGAAATAACAAAAGAAGAAAAAAAAGAGGTTTAAGCATAAAATAACATTCTGTAGTGTCTTTAATAATTAATCTATTATTTTTTGATTAAAAATAGAATTAAATATTTTTAACAAATGATAAGTAAATTTGGACTAAGATTACCGAACACCCAAAAGTTAATCTACTACTGACCAAATGAAGATAGAGATGTTACACTTATTGCTAAGGAAAAAGAATACAAGACTCCTAAAAGAAAATGACTTTTCTCTTCATTCCGCTGTTGAGCTTGACCGTTTATTAAACAGTGCCTTTTTTCTTTTGTTTCTCGTCTTTTGAACAGATCTATTAATGGAGTGATGAAGATTTCATAAGAATACTCTATTTCGCGATATTTTACATCAATCCGAACTTACGACAAAGCACAAAAATGGAAAGTCAATGAGCACGGACACAAAAGTTGTCATATTAAACGTTTTAATGAATTCTATGACAAATTAAAACGATCACTCCCAAACGAGCGATAGTACATATATTTCAATTTTTTATTAAAGCCATTTGGTTTAGGTTTGGTTTATTTTATTTAAGGACACTCCATAACGTCTTTGATCATTAGTGTCCTTTTCAAATTCAGTGCATGAAAAAGCCCATAGATTTTGTTCAGAAGCCTCTTCTTTCAGGCTTGAGATTCTTATGCTTACCATAAATCTACGATTAACTGCTTTAAATCCCTTCCGAAGGAAGCCACTCTTACGATTTTTACGTAGACCGGTAATTTTGGGTCTAAGAGGAAAGTATGGTTACTACTAGACCACCGCGACCGACTTGTTAACGTCATCTGCAACATGCAGTATGTAAGCACAGAAATAATTAACTATTTAAAATTTTTCTCAGTTTATTATATCGTCATAGCCTTTGTATCTAGCTGCCTCTTTAATACTTGGTTAAATATGTATGCGAAAAGGAAAGTTGCATGCAGTGATAAGATTTAGTTCGTTTGTTAGCGAAGATGGATTTACCACCGCAAATTTTAGCCCAATCTGAAAAGGCTGCATTGTCACTATAATGCAGAAAAAAATCTTATATTTATCAAAAGGAATACGACCATGAACAATAATATGAATTTTTATTTTTTTCAGTCATGCCAACTTTTCTATTAATGAAATGGTTTATTTATTTATGGGTTAATATTATCGTAACATAATTCACTGATATAGCATTTTAGCACTGAAAATAATTTAATGATGTATTTCTTACTATGGTAATTTTATGCAAATAGGCGATAATACAGTTTTATAATGATTTTGGCCAATAATATGTTTACAATTCTGGTATACAAAATATATTTTAACTAATGAATATTAATAATTCTTTGGATCCATTTCGCTGTTATGCTCGCACAACTGAATTAATACCTAAGGAACCGATATTAGCAATCTTATAAATGCACGGTTATGGCAATCTGATTTTAAAACCACTGGATCTTCAAGTTACAAGTATATCCATCTAGCCGCCTTGATTAGAGGTTAGAACTTACAGCATTATATTCGTTATTGAACAATTTATTCAAATGAATAAACGGTCGCTGTTTAAGTTGGCGATTTTAAGACAAAGAATTGAATTCCTTAAATCGTAGTATCGAGTTGCTAGCTCCGGTATTAACTTACAGACTGCGGCTAAACGAGCAGACTAATCACATTATGTAAAACTCCCGCTGTTGTGCAGATCTTGCTAAGACAGTGCAAACGTCAGCAACCTAATACTTGTCATCTAATGATCCGATGGTAACAAATAAACTGCGACTGCAGCAAAAGTTGTAATGGGAACGCTACCGTTAAAGCTGACATGAGTAGTTTGTCCTTCAAGAATGTTGTTACCTTAGTTCAATTATGCACTAAACGCCACCTGTAACGTTAGCGAGCTGTTTACGTTTAATTTCATTTACAATAGTTGTCGTATGGGCCTATGGATAATTTATATTTATCTTTCTGTCTCAATTTAATTTAGATGGACGATAAACGTCAAACTTGTACGTCTTATCTCGTTCTAAAATATATGGAAGAACAATACACTGAATTAATATTTTTAGTGTCAGTTCTTATTGATTTGGTTTCTTCTTCCACAAGTTCCATGCTTATTAATAAATAACTTAAATCAGTATGTAATCATTTCATCAGTTATTCTTATTGGTGCAAATGGGGAGCACAGCCGAATTAGATTGTAGTTACAGACGCCATATATTTACCTTTTCTTTCCTTTCGTTTCACCTCAGGTACAGCTAGTTCTGATGAGACACAGGTACTTCAGTGAACTGAAACGAATTCATGTAGCACTATTGCCTATTCCAAAAGACAGAGGGGACATACAGCTCTCTTAAGCAAAGCTCCAATCGGGTGACTGTCACAGGTACACTCCATACTCGGTAATTGACGGTAACATAGCGAAATGCATGCTATTTGATTGGCACCTTCAAGCATTGCCAACTGTGATTGAGCTTAGAAAGTAATAGTAGTATGCTTAAAGAGTATATTTTTAAACAAGGTCTTCATATCCGTATAAAAATAATAGAAAAGATTGCAACTTTTTTTACTTTCTTCAATACAGCTACTTCAATTGCACAATACATCCTACAATTTTGGAAGGATATTTTGACACTCAATGCCATTTGGATTTCTTACAGTAGTATGGTATTTGCTGTGTCCACATGTCCATGCTTCTGCCAGTCACTTCCTATAGCGTTTAAATATAAAATAAAGTCATAGCTTTGGTAACTAAATCACATTTGAAAGAGTTTCTTTTCTTTACCTGTACATTCTTCTTACAAAGTTAAGAACAATTTATAACTTGAGCAAACTTATTCCATAAGATTATCAGAAATAATCCATTGTAAATGTATAAGTGCTTATTGTAGTATGTTCTTGTTATTTATAGCTCTTAAACATACTTTTTAGTTAATTTTCGTGCCAATAGAATATTTTAGTTATGCAGCTTTACACAGATGTTTTTTTCTTGAAATCTTGAGGCTACCAGTTTGTGACAGTCCAGAATTTATTGCTAATGGGAAAACTGCATTGATGAGCTGTCTGATAAGCTAAAAAGTTCACAGCTGCAACAAAATTCGCAATTAATTTTTATGATTTTGGTAATATGGCAGCCTTCATTTACATATAAAAATGTCCTACTTTTACTATATCTAAACAACTAACACAAGTAAGCTGGAATTATTTCCTGGTACTACAAATAAGGCAAAAATACCCTGAAAAGCCCTTACAATGATAAACATTTAATGGTTCTTTACACTATTGTTACATCAAATAACAATAAAGTGGATAGCTGTATCATAATTTTTACATTAAAGTTTTTAATTCATCTTATCGTATTTATTGATCACTGGTCACATGAATCACTCTCATTGTTCACTCTCTGTAAAGGCAAATGATCTTAGCTACTATTTGCATCTTGCACCATTTTGTTCTTTTTATTGCTTTTTTAATAAAAATTCTTTAGGAGCTCATGGTAAAGAAAAATTCAGTTTGCCATTTACCTTCATGATCATGTCTAATAATATAATTTATAATAAAACATTTCAAAATGCATTTGTTATAATTTGGCACTTCTAATCAAGTTCCATGATATTTTCAGATATTGCATGTTAACTGCCTACCTTATTGCATACTTTTCGTTGTTATATTGTAATTTATTATCTGATATTAAATTGAAATCATCAGCCATGGAGGAGGGAAAAAAAACTTATTTCCATCATTTCATATAATTAGCTTCTTGTAAGACTTTTTAAGTTGTGTTCATTAAGATTTTTTACGTAAAAGTCATACAATGATTTCAAGCAAAACATTTGACAATTTGCTTGTTAGTTTTTATGCACAGTCCTTTAAATTAGCTCCAATATGCCTGCATCTATTTCATAACCACCAAACATTCATTTACATTACACTGTTGACACCACTTGTAGTTTACTATCATTCATTTCAGTGATCTTAAGCATAATATTGGGCATTTTCATAATCTTCTACTACTTCTTATTCTGCTCCTATTCTTATAAAAGCAGTTCTACATTTTTTCTTCAGTGCTACTATGTCAGGTTGTTATACGTTTTCAGATATGTTCAGTTGCTCTTTGTCCTACAGGATTCAGGTCTCTGGTTATTTGTACTGTCTTATCATTTGTCAACCTATCAGTATGTTCATTGGTCCTATTCTGAGATTTGCTTAATAATAATTATGAGCCAACTACTAATTAAGTACTTTATTATATAAAAACATTTAATTATTACATGACACCCACAAAGTACAGATTTTATAATTGCACTGTTCTAGTAATTCTGGTTCTCTATCGAAAATTGTAGCAGCTAGTATTATTTACGTATACAAGTGCGCAGCCTCCCACATAATCTCAGTTCTTCCAATCAACTAGTTTATTTTTTCCTAATAGTATTTAATGCCCATTTTTACTACTGAGGCAGCACAGATGGTGGACACTGATAATAAATGAGATGAAATGATAATGGGGAGAGGATTCTTTTTTGAAGTAAGGAAACGCACCAGGCTTAGGTTTAGGGTACCTCCCTGGCGTTTGCCATTTATGAGGACTGAGAAAAACCTGGGAAAAAATCTGTCAGGAAGGATGGTCCTGGTGGAAATCGAACCCCAGACTTCCCTCTCACGAGTATGTGCCTTAACAACCTTGGCCACTTGTGGCGGTTCAATCAACTAGTGCACAACAATCATTGGTTCAGTTATGTTGCAGAATAAAAGACAGGTGCTGCAAAGCCAAGCTAGGCAAGTAATTAGGACTTATTAAGCTTTGTGAAGACAAGAAATGGGATAACTAATAGCTTTAACAAAGGCTACAGAGTGTGTTTCCTCAATGACACAATTCAACAACGATACAATCATCACAATTTACAAGGAAGGTTAGCTAACAGAAGAAAAGAGATATAAAATTACAACACTAAAATTAAATTCCAGACCTGCTCCAAATAAAATAGAATTGGATATGGACAGATCTGTTACTAGAAGGCAATTCCATAATTATTACAAAGTAAACTAAGAAAATGCCACATTAGATAAGTTTTATTCCTTTTTCAAAGGTTTGAAGGAAATATTGAGAAAAAAATTAAATATTTAGGATTTGCATTTAAAAATTGTAAAAACAATGGATTATCTTGGAAAATGAGCACCTTATCTTCAAATAATGAAGAGGAACAAGAGGAAGGATAAAAGACCTGTAACATATAATGAGATTGGTGAGTGTTACATTTATTTAAATTGTTATTAACATTTAATTGCTCTTTTCTGAAAGACAAATTTTTATGTTGTGCTCCAGTTTACATATAGGACTGTACACTTCAATTCTTGTTTTCAGTATGTATGCACACTTCCTCCATCCTACTCTTGAGCTTTGCTGACTAATAGGGTAAGACAAAACTTTAAGACATTATGTGCATACTGTTGATGATTAAATATAAGCAACTGAATCTAATAGATTATGGAAGTCTACCAGGAACCAATTACAGTGCTTAAGGACAAAATACGCAAATATTGACCTTTTAACTGCTCATTAAAACATCTCAGAAATGATAGCAACCCAGATGAAACGATGCCTGTGGACACAGCTAATGCATAACATACACTCTATTTAGAAAAATGTTTGATATAAAAAGAATAACTAATTGAAAATAACTACTACATTCCGAGGTATAAGATATTTGACAAACAATATGTATACTGTGCAATAACGACCTATGTTTCTTAAACATTATCTTTTCATTTTGTAATTCTGTAGGTGGCTCTAAAAGATATCCATGTCCTGCAGAATGCCTGCAATTTCAACATAGATGACAATCTGTTGTGCCCTCATTGTTTGCTAATAATGGGAAAGACCTTCTCTTTATGAAAGCCTCAGGGAAAGAAATTTCAAACTTTCAAGATGACAGATTTAAATGCCACTAAATGTCACCAAAGCATGAAATAAGTTGTTCCAGAAACAACGGTTGCAATCTTGCTATGCTTCTATGGCCTGAATGGGCCAGTGCTTCATTGCAAATGAAATAGCAACAGTTCTAGAATAAACAAACAATTCCAGTGTCATTGTTGCTATGTACATTTGCTGCAATCTACACGAAACTATTCAAGAAGATGATTGAACTATATATTTTTAAGGAATAGATGTTTCTTGTGTATATACTACTTCATTATAGATTAAGTAATGAGCAAAATATGTTACCTAATAAATAATTTCTGTGCATCTAAACTGTTTGCTACATATCTGGGCACATCCAAGCATATGTTACAAAATAAAAATAGGTCTTATTGAATTTGAATATTAGTATTTCAAATGATTAGATTAGTAAAATATTGGTATTCTCTCACATTTATTTACTGAATAGCTATTTTCAAATAATTAAACTAATGAAATGTACCAAACTTAATTTTCCTACATATTAAAGGTTTTTTTTTTTCCTCGTCTGAAAATGCAACCTTTTGGAAAAACCTGGTTTTCCAAATGGACAAATTATACAAATATTGATTGCTTCATAATCTTTTACAACTATGATTATGAAAACAAGATTCATACTTTTATAAATCATCTACATATCAAACAGCATTTTCCTAAACCATTTGCAACTGTGGAGAGAGTTGATTGGAGTCAGCAGCCCAATTCTAAGTTTCAACTGGAGATTTTATTCAAAACAAAAGCAAAGTAAAACATGTGGTAACTTTAACTTCATGACTTATCATTATTACCAAATTTATTATCTTATATATACACAGCTGATGTTTATATTAAAAATAAACTAATTTTTCAGTTGAAATAATATTAGAAGTGCATATGGAATATACAATGGAATCTCATTAATCTGAATTAACTGTGATCGATGCCTGTTATTACATTTTTGGATTAACTGAACAACCATTCACAGAATGTAGCATAGCTTAAGCTGGCTTCAGATGTTAACTAGAAATTCCACTGTTAGTAGTGACCCAACCAGTGAGTGAAGAAACTTCATGTTTTGTCTTCGCATCTGTATACTGTCGTTAGCTCAATTTCTCAGATCACTAGCAATACAGTGCTAATTCCAATTAAGTTGTGAAATTAAAACAAAATTTATATCTCCTAATGTTACATAAATATTGCTGCCAATGGACCAGGGTGTTTTGGAAATATAATACTTGCATGCAGAAAAACCCTTCTTAAGTCCCTTATTGAAAATGGTGAGTTTTACTTTCCTGCTTCAAAAAAATAAAGAAAAAAGGATATTAAGGATATGATTTACTTAGCAGACAAGATAGAGGACGATGCCAGTTTTTGAGGAAATCATGGAAGAAAATATGGCACAATCTCATCTTTATCAAAAGAGCACAGCAGACAGATAATTAAACATTCTCCTTAGGTTTTTTAAACAAATTTATGGCTCTGAAGAAGCAAAATGTGAAAATGACACATGCGAGTAAATTGCAAGTGACAGCAGAAGCCATCAAATGCATAAAGATGAAGAAACTGTGACTACATTGTGACTCTGGGAACAATAAGAAAGAGGATGAGCCAGATGTCCATTCTGAGCAGCTTGTATCACAGTCGGATGTTGCAGCCACGCCTTTAGTTAGCTTACGCTACATTGAGCAGAACACCTCTAATATAATGTGATGTTCATGAGATACTGGCTTAATATTGCATTGTTCTGATTATTGTGGCAAAAGAAAAAGCTACCATTGTAAAAAAAAAAAAATTGGTGGTTGATATTTGCATGCATTATAATCTTCTGTGATGATGAATAAAACACAACTATCTTCATTCTGAAATGTATTTTTACATCATTACTTTTTTTTTTTTTTTTTTTTTTTAAATTCTGATTACTGAGCTTTGGATTAATGAGATTGCACTGCATCTCCTTTAAAGACTTGTTTGTTTTTGATGAATAGGTACTAGTCAAATCAATACAAACCTTTTGCTTTAACTTTTATTTATTAGTTAGAAGTATTATTAGCAAAAATTAAAACAAAACAACAACACAAAACTGTGTAAATAATTATCATTCACTTTTACATGTAAAAAAAGTTATAATTGGAATGTCATGTACAAAAAAGTAAACAAGAGTACATGCTATAATGTAAGTTATCAATTTTATGGCAAGAAGTTTTCTCTGAGATAATCTTCATATACATACTATATACAAAATAAATCCTTTTAAGTAAAATTAACTCTGAAAAAATTGCACTCACTACAAAAATTGGTACAAAAACAAGTGGAATGGAAAGAAAAATACATAGCCTTAATGAAATGGTTTTTTAAACCATTTGAGTATTATTGTATTATTTATCAATAATATTACTTCATTATTTTCTAAAATGTATATTTATATATATATAACATTTCTACACCCTGTTGCATGGGGAGCATAAGTAGTAAAGGGAAAATAAATGCACGTTAGGTTTTTTGTTAAGGAACTACAATGATACTTATAAACTGCATTCATTCATATTAACATTCCTTTCCACACATTAGAAGAAAAGGCACATTCACACACTGACTTAAAGGTGTCTCCATAGTCTTGAAGTTAAAATGGCACTTATAGCAGCAAAACATTAATATGAAGCCATTACAGGTGCTGTGGATCCCACTTCCAAGAAAAGACCTAAAACATTTTTATCAGTAACATCAATGACCCAAAATGTCTGTGAAGAATACTTTTACAATAATGCCATCATTGGTGTTTTATAAAGGATGGCTTATATCACAATATTTCTTTTAACATGTACATCACATTTTGGTGCTACTTTTGGCATTTTAAATCCTCCATCTTGATGTTCAATTTGGTGTATTTAAAATTAAACATTTCAATGCCATGATTAGCAAATGATTGTACTTGAAAAAAAGTAGTTATAATAAGAACATCTATCAATCTTGAACTTTAAAGATTATTTATACAGCATTTGAATAACTAATAAGCTGTATAAAAGACAAAAAGTTTCTAAATGTAATAATTTATAATTATTTTCAAGATATTAATAAACAGCATCAGATTCACTTCCTTTTGACTACTTCTGCCTAACAAAGTCATATTTTCATTCCAAAATCATTGCAATTTTTTCGGCATCAGCAAGATTTATAATTGGTAATCTCTCATATTTAAAACTGTTATACAAATCTTCAGGATTCATAATTTTTTTTCCTGTGCATACAGTTTACCTTTCCATGCTCATGTTATGGAAATAATTAGCCTGTTTGCACTGCCATTGAAAGACATTTATAGTCAATGATAGTTTTTTGTTATTGTGTGCAGTATTACATTAAATTTCAGAGCAGTGAGTCTATAAGTTTGTGCAGTGAGTTTTATTTCTCTGTTTGCGTCTGCTGACTGAGTCATAATTTGGAGATTTACTACAGAATAAAGTTTTCATTTGCTGCAACTTTTCACCTACTCAGTGTCACAGAGAATTTCAAATACATTTACCTGGGTTTATCCACCTGCAAATACAGTTCATAAAATAGTGAATAAATTTAAAACAGCATAATAATACCATGAAAAAATTGGATGATACTGGTGGTCAATTAGAACAATCACTACAAAAACCTCTCTTGAAGTTACCACAATAGAGGTCTACCATACATCAGCATATAATGCTATAACATTATTAAAATTGCATCCATAAAAGATTAAAGAACATTTACAGCATCACCTTTGAAAGAGGTTTGCACGTTTTCTATATTTTGCCAGTCATGTGGCACAAAGGATGTGTGTACTGCTGTGTACTGCTATTCCATTCTACTTCCAACAGCATAGAAAGATAAAAATATATGCACTACATAATAATTATAATACTATGTGTTAGCACATTACATAGGATAAAAAAAGATTGAGGTAGAAAGGAATGTGTTGTTAGCTGTGATAAGCAAGGAAGAAAGGATATGCAGAGATGTGTTGTTTCTAAAGGGGTTTAGGAATAGCAATCTGAAAGTAAATGTGAGGAAGCAGAAGGAATGTTTCACTGTTTGAGGCAGTGTAAAGATATAATAACTGGAGAGAAGCTATTTGGAATTCAAAATTATATGTATTGAAAAATGACATTGTAGCAATTAAAGGGTATGAGAGGAGCAAAATTATGGGTGAACTTTTAGGAAGTGTTAAGGAGAAATGATTAAGTAAAATGGAGAGAGAACAAAAAGAACTGCAGAAACAGATTAGAAATTCAGTTATTAGTGCATTTAATATGCTCTTAACCCTGCTAACAAGGGAGTCAATGACAGCGTGGAGTCTATGAAAAGATATGCATCATATTCTGTATAAACTATTAAAAATCAAAATTTCAGAAAGTATATTGTTTTTGTAGATAATGTTAATTAGTGTAGATATTCTGGATAAGCAAGCATAAAATGTATGTGTAAATGAAAAGACTTCTCTTTTGGGAATCCAAGGAGGGGAGACAAATTATTTGTAACAAGATATAGAGAGATGGGCTAGGACTTTAAGGGTTTGCCAAAGACCCTGGATCCATTTCATTAGTGTGGTTAGTATTTAAGTATTCATTTGAATTTTTTTTTTAAAATTAATAACTATATAATTGATGTATTACTTGAGGTAGTGTAGTTTTCAATAAATTGCATTCAATTCAATGCATTAACTCTTCTTTATATTCTAGCATATTTCTCAATCCATAATCACTGCTTTCCAAGCATTCACCATTTCAAAGTTTCATGTACAATACTCTACTTGTAAATAGCCATTAGTTATTTATACACTTTGACAAAAAATACAAAATATGACTTAAGTAGTTTCATATTCTGTTATGGAGTATGGGATCCACAAGCCATGAAATGACTTGCATATTACTGTGCTTGTATTCTAAAGCTAATACAGACTTTTGAAAGGCGGATTAGATAGGAAAAACATGAGGCCTTAATTGGGGCTCAAAACATGGATCTTCAGCTTACTATGCCAAAGTTCTACTACTGAGTTACCATGTCCCATTTGGCTACTACACCCATTTGGATCCACTATCCTGGAAACCTCATAGGATACCTCATTGAAGGAGATTCAATCCTACAAGGTGACTTTACATTAAGATGTTGTTCTTGAACACTAAGCCATATGTATAGGATGATTTGAAAGTCTTATTATTTTGCATTGTGGCTGGGGAGAGGACAAGGCTTTGAGGTAAGCCAAAATTTCTGCAAGATAATCTTAAATATTATTTCCTATCTTATTAGTTTTTCAAGCAATTGCCTACATATGGCTTAGTGTGAAAATACATCCAAGTATAACTAAAAAAAAACACCTGCATCTTCCATTCATACATTTACACTGAGTTAAACATGTTACACATTGAACATATAATACAGATTGAATTACAATATTAATGTACAAAAGTGGCAAAACATAAAGGCATATGACATGTTTTCTATATATATATATTTGACAAGAGATGCAATGAATGTCATTTATATTATTTTTTTAATTGTAAACAAAATTCCTAGACTACATATGTACACATAAGTAATGATGATTGGTAAATAAAGTTTGACCAGTATGTTAATTGCACTTCAGTTGCCTATTACTTTATTCTCAGAAAAGTTATATTATAGCATACCTTAATAGTCATCTCTGTTTCTTATGATCTTATCATTTTCCACATGATACCCTTTTCTTCTGCAAATGATCTTATTACAAACAGTAAATAAAAGATTAATTTATTTTCTGATAGAAATGCTTTAGATTAAAGTTTGACATACTTTTGGCAATATGCAATGTAAAAATATATTCTATTAGAATTTATTAAATGTGTTCACCCTTACTCCACTTATTTATACAACATTAGGTCGTTTTTTTTTTTGGGGGGGGGGGCAAATCACTCCCATCATCAGCTGTGATGACCATCCTTAAGTTGTATGGGTGGAATTTGTATGAACATAATTAATAAATTTCAATAGAATATATTAAACTCCATTGTCTATAGCTTCATCAGTACAATTTAATAATATGTAAAAACATTTGACGGAAACACTTCTTTTCTCAACTCTAAACTGCTCATATAAGAAAATGAGGAAATATGTTATAAAATAAATATCGAAACCATATTTATGTTATCAGTACTCTATTTTCTATTTTACTGACATCTGTGAGCTTTTATTCAGCATTGGAAGAGTAATTAAGAACATTATTGATAATATAACATATAAATAATCTCACCAAACAGTAAGAAAATAATGCAAATTAATAATTATTTTGAAAAATAAAATTTTTGTGGATATGAGGAACTGCACTGATATGTCTATAAGTGGGGAAAATATAAAACCTTAAAAATGTACCTATCACCTCGGCAAATAAAAATGCAAAATCCATAACAACTTTAAAGAACATAGTTCAATTTAGCTTAAAAACATTTAATAAACTCCAGAACAAAAGGCTACAGAATTCCAACCAAAAAAAAAAAAACTCTTTAATTAAATCAATTACAAAACTGTAAAAATATATTTCTACAGGAAACAAAAAAAAAAAAACTCTACCAATAAGAAAAAAATTAATATTTTACATAAAAATATATACATAGAACCCAAATAAAAATGTTTTCCCTTTAAGAAGCCCTGTTTTTAAAGCTCAAAATAAAATCACAAAGTACAGAGCATATTAAAGTAGCATTTTTTTAAGACATTGCAAAAACACTTATCTTGCTGTATACAATGAATGTATTCTGGGAAAACTATATTCAACCATGGAGAAATTTATGATTGCTGCAAGATGCAAAGCATAGGCATTTCGACTCAGAAAGGGAAATAGCACTGAATGTAGCCTCTTCAAAATTTTTTCAAGCTATTAATGAGCCACTTGAATCACAGCTACGGAATTTCCTTCAAAAAATAATCCTTGCCCTATCACAACCAACTGCACCACTATTTAAAATTTGTGTAGAATATTCAGAACTTAAGACAGCATTAAAAGAGAATTTCATTCATAAACTAGAGGATAAATGAAAGAAATTCAATCAAGACAATTTTGAATTCAATATGCTACAGTATGTCAACATCATCAAATAAGAGGGGGTTGTTCAAGAACCCATTGAATTTCACATTATATAATGGTAGAGGATTATGTGCATTCTAATGACCCCAAGAATATAAGGTTTCTCATGTATGCAAAACCCAAAGATTTTCTAATAGACTTCAAAAGTATCAGTGTATATATGTAAATGGTTTTAAATAACAGTTGTGAACATTATAAGAGGAGGTAAAATTGATCACATAAGCTCTGTAACCATACCTGCTTAAGTGCAACTTAAACAATGCTGCACATTGAATTGCATAGCAAAGAATTGGCATTTTATATGTGTAATGCTATTGCATTTTATTCTTGCATAGCACATACTGTTATTCAAAGTAGGGTAGATTTCAAATTTTTCTTTCAAACAAACTGTAACAGACAGAAACACACTGCACACATCACTGAATAGAAAAAGATCCAAAGCATTTAAAAGCCAAACTAGAAGTTTCTTGTTTATAAGAAAATGGCAATGCTAAGAAAAGTAATTTTATGTGCTGCAGTTTGTGAAGTGTGGTTAAACTGATCTAGTGCAACATGAATTCTGCTGTTGATTCAATAAATGGTCACTTTGTGAAATGCGGCATATCAACTAAGTGACGCAATAAACTTGAAATTTCTCAAACAATGGTATGGCATGTTCTTAAACACCATCTACATATGAAGTCACACATCCAGAAACTGAAGTCATTGCATCTGGACCACCATAAGGGAAGGTTTGAATTTTGTGCCTCAGTTCTGCAGGATGTGAAAGAGGTAAATTTTTTTCCCCAAGGACTTACTCATCAAATGTTTTTTTGCCCAATTTCTAAAAGATAAGTTTATGGATTTTCGTTTTTGGGGGGGAGCAAACTGTGACCAGAATTTCATTCTGGACATGTTACAAAACTGATAAATTCCCTAACTTCGAGACTAAAATGACTTTATTTTCATGCAAGATGATGCTCCACTAAATTTATAGGTCTGTTATTAATCTGAGCCACACTATTATACAGTACTGGATAAGAGGTGGACAACAAAAATTTTGTATATAGTATGTGGGGCCTCCCTAGTCACCAGATCTATTTCCCCTGATTTAAATCTGTGGGATATATAACAGAAAGGGGTTTGACCACTATGCCTGCCACTCTTCAAGATCTGAACATCAAGACACTAAAGCTGTGAATTCAATAACCAGATATCAGATGATTCGTGTTGAGGCTAGAAATGGGACATCCTTTTGATGTTTTGTCACACAATGCATGGTGCTAATGTTAGGTGCATACAACCTGAAGGATTATAGATTTGAAATTTGAACTTGCCTCCATCCAAAGACCTGCAGAATTTGAAGTCTGCGCCCCCCCCCCCCCCCCCCTGCCTAGACACTGCTGTAACACTTATAATGCCTATGTTTAATTTTCCTAAATTGAAGCTTTCTGAAAAAATGTATTTTCATAATACCAATAATGTCATTTTTACCCTTGTAATGAATGGGTTTTTACACATATCTATAAAAAATATTCATTTCCATTATATTTCCTTCAAATATAATAAGTTACAAATTGCCATTGTTTAACATTCGGCACCATGTGCCATAAATAGCAGCTCTATATTTTAATTTCAGACTTTTTATGCTAATCATTAAGCCTTACATAGAGAAAAAATTAGTTCCCTATTGTCAGCAAATTGCTTCTAAGAAGTTTAAAACAGAATGATTAAGGGATTAAGAAATAGAATGTGTGCAAGATGAGTTGAGTAATAAACATAGATCACTTTTATTTAAAAAGTAGATTTTTAACATTTTATTAATGTGGATGAAACTACCAAATATGCTAGTAAAATGGCTAGAGAATATGGGGTTCTATAGTGGAAAGCAGAATGATATATGGAATAGAAATGTGGGGGCCAGAGGGAGGATGGAAAGGGATAAACATGATAAATAGACTATTTTGCAGAAATGTCCTAGGCTTACCTAGATTTTCACCTAATTAGGTTGCTTTAATGGAGCTAGAAAGACTGGGCTATAAAAGCAAGGTCATAAAAAGGGTACTGAAATATTGGTATGGATAGTGAGATTAGAGAAGGAGGAGGAGAATATTACCAAATAGTGTTTTATAGCACAAGAAAAAATTAAGGGAGAGAAACTTGAGATATCTAAAATCGCAAATATTTTAAAGAAGAGGGCATGGCATCAATATGTTATGAGGGAGCAAGATTTGGGAAAGGATTTTGGAAAGAGATAATACTGAAAGAGATAAACTGAAAAACAGAAAATCTGGGCAAATGTCAATGCCCAAAATTCTTGAAATTATATAGTTCATTAAAAAATATGTGGGAAAGAGAAAGATATATTGAAATCTGTGATAAGGCAGGAAGGGAAGGACTGGGCATGGTTAAGAACAGGGGTAATATATTTAAGTGGGATAAGAAAAGGACATATTAAGGAGGTATGTCTTATGTGTGAAGAGCCAGATAGTACTTGACATTGTATATTAGAATAAGCAAACCAAGTTTTGAAAGCAATATGTCTTTTTACAAAAGTGGGAAAATTTACCAAATGAAATAAGAGATAGAAGAATTTTAAATCTAAAATCAGGTGAAAATATTAAGGAACTTGAAAAATACATAAGTAAGGAGAGGCAAAAATAGTTATGGAAGATGGGCAAGATAAACTGAAACTACAATGCTGACAATTGCATTATTTAGGAGTGAGTATTTATCGTCATTACTTACTTAACCTGAGATTAATTTTAATGGGGTACAGAGGGAAGGCAACTCCATTGTTATGGTGAGCAAGTGGGAAATTTAAAAGTTTTTAATAGTAATGTACTGAGAACATATAAACGTAAAATGTTTACTTCGATTTTAGGATGCTTATATAAAATTGAATAGTTGTAATGTTAATACTTTTTTTTTAAAAGTTCCTTTGTTGAGCTTGAATTGTTGTAAAAATTTATAATAGTATGTAAAGATATTAAGATAAATAAATTTATTCATAATGCGGATGAAATGTATTCTATTTAGTGCAAATACTGAACAAAATAAGCAATGGGGATAAAATGTGCCAGAGAGTAAAGAGAAGATAAAGAGAGAATAATGCTTGCAATGAGTTTGTTTATATCTTTGCCACTTTTCAAGCATTTATAGCAATTCTTGTTATTATTATTATTATTATTATTGAATTAGATACACTCCACAAAATTGGCCATAAAGTTTACAAAATAATGTATTCTGGTTTTACTTTTATAAAAGAGCAATAAACCAGTATCATAAGTGTCTGTCATTAATAAGCCCCATTCCTTTAACTCTTAGAAAGACTTGTAAACAGCATTCTTTTGTAGTGTGTTTAGTGCTGATACACACCTGGCTGGATTAAATAAAAATGATGAAAATTTGTTTTTAATAAAGAAATTTAAATTGTATTTTGAAGTTATAATGGAAAACATTTTCATTTATACATATCAGAAGACATTGTGAGTTTGAGCTCTTCAGAAGAAGACATCCTCATTTATCACATCAGGGGAGCCACTGTATGAAGGAAATCAAGGAAAATGCTATTTTATCTAGTTCCAGTGAAAAACATGAGTGGTGAAGTTGGATCTTCAGTTTTCAACTCAAATTTATAGCTAGTTTATTTCACACAAAATAAGTTTTCTGCCTCAAAAGGTCTATGCAAAAGATTCTATATAAAATTTTATATGTATACAAGCAAAATTTAGCAATAGAAATACCAGCTGTGGAGATACTAATTCTATAAAAAGAGAGAGAATCTAGTATTAAAATAAGTAATTTTTTTTATCCTGAATAGCAGCACAGAAAATATGGATCAAATAAAATACTCTAAAATCATTCACGACTTTAAATGCTGCCAAACTCTAAAATGTTAAATTTTAAATACAAAAATGTGCAGAAAAGAGAGGAAGCAGAAAAAACTAAACTAAAATGTACCATTAATTGCTGCAATATAGCTGTATTCCTTTTTCTTCCCCTCCTTTCTATTTTTACTTTGCATGCATCCCTCAATGCACATAATATTAATGCAGCTATTATTTCCACCTATCTGTAAAGCAATATGAATAACTTAATGAGTATCAACCACTCTCTTCCAAAAACAAAAATCTGCTTGGTATATATATTTTCACATCTTATATGTGAATGAACATGCTGCATAGACATTGAATCTGAATATAAGGGGGGGGGGGGGGGAACGGTTTCAGTTAATATGCCAAAGAATATATCAAGAGCTTATGTCAATAATTCTATAAATTTAATGAAAAAAAGTATTTCACCCAACCGTATCATAATGTAAGGTCCACAATACATGTCTGTATAATATAATTTACAGCTCAATTAAAAATGTGCAACATGACTTAATAGTTATGACTTGCTCTCCACTGGGCTGATCTGGTTTTGATCCCAGCAGCTGAATGTGGAATGTGGAATCTGTGGCAGACAAAGTTATGTGTTTATGTTTCTATCAGATATTCAGTTGACCTTACCTTACCACTCTCTCATCTTTATCTAGCATAATGTAGTGTATTGAGTTAAGTGCATGGCTTGATATTGGACTATACAGCTGCCTATTTCTGGAACTGTAATGTTACCAACATTACTTTACTGTAGAATAAATGTCCTCTCTAAAAATAAATGGCACACTTAAGGTAACTTATTTACAAATTTATTTCTGAAATGAAAGCCACACTGCTGCCATAACATTCTGCTAGTTTTATCATCAAATATTTTGATACTTCCTTTCCTCCTTAACAAAAAATATGTTTGCACTGTATGCAGAGTAATAATTACCAATACTACAAATAATTTAAAAAACTTTATATGATGGTATGGAATGAGCAGTTCCGGTAAATCTCTTATTATGCAAAGCATGGTCTTATGTGAGTGCATAATTTTTGCATTTGAGTGAGCCATATCATATTTTGCAAAGCTTCAAACATCCAAAACGGAGATAGAATGTTTGGGATGAACATATAAAAATGTTTCTTTAGGTATTCATAGGTCAACTTAAAAAAAAAAATTAAACAAGAGAAATGTGATCTTTCATTAGCCACATTCTCAAAAGTGTCAACAGAAATTATAAAAAAATTCCATTATGGAAATTTTAGCTAAGTTTTTAACTATTATGAACAATTTATATGTACTATATAAAGATTTGGACTCTTTTAACATTCCAAGACGTGATGCATTATTGTAAAATATGAAGAATGAAGCAAAGATAAAGAGATAGTTGCAGGCACATGCACATCACCCATCATGCAAAATGAATTATTTCATAACAGCATTTAATACTGTGAAAACAAGTAACTCTCTTAAAATGTTTTGGCACATTAAAATACATACTTTAATAATTGCTAAGAACCCTTGACACACATGATTTGTTATTTATGAAAATAATGTTCAAGCTTACCTATAGTTGTTAACAAAGTACTAATATCTGCACATATCCTTTAACTACAATGAATGCATGCAGCACAGATTCTAAAAGAAATGCTATATTTAAAAAATTAAAACAATAATGCTAAGACAATTGGCATGCTTCTAAATAGACTTAGCATGGCCCTTCCTGTTAGATCAGTATTTCTCAAATTTTTCACTGCCAAAACACCTTATCTTGATAGGCAGATGTAGAAACCCCGCAATTATTTTTGCACAGGAGCACCATAACAAGATAATAGTTACTGAATATTTTTATTAAATTTTGTTCATTTTTTTAAGATTACTTCCCCCCCCCCCAATCATAAAGCTTTCTCATTTCCTAAAACCATTTTGACACTGTTTAATTTTAAGATAACTGAAGTTGTTACATCTCTCTTTAGTAACTGACTAATGCTGTTCATTAGTGTAAGCTGATTTAAGCCTACACATTTCTAAAAATAAATTTAAGAACTCTAAGCTTACAGCAATTCAGAATCCACAAAATTCCTCCCATGTTTATCATGTAGCAATATTTTTTCCAAGCACATTTTAGTCTTTAATGTTTGATAATACAGGTGCCTAATTTCAACATTTAGTACGCTCTTCAAGCTACACAGTATGTTACAGTCCTTAATCCCAAAAGCAGATGTGCAAAAAGTCTTTAATCTGTGAATGATAGAAACAAACTAATAAAACAAGTTTAATTTCTTCCAGCAGTGTTAAATAGTTTAAATGCAATTCCCATTTAATTAAATGAAACTACCTGTGTTTGTATACAAAGCTTAATGGCATAAATGCATCAGTTTGGCAAGTTTTTGTGACATGGGGCTCATGGTCTACGTATTCAAATTTCCAAGCTATGGCATTAATTTCTAAAGGGTTGACACATCCCTGGCTAATTCCACTTACAACCGGAAATGATACCACACAACAAATCAGTTGTGGAGTATGTTTCTTTGGCACAAGCAATATAGTTCTGGTACCAAATAAAAGAAAATCTATGCATCAGTTTCCAGTCTTATTAATGACTTCCTTTTTATGTATTAATATCATACCTATCACTCTTGATAAAATAATGAAAGTCATCAAATTTCAAAATAAAATAAAAACAACCTACAAACATCAAATTCAAATTGCACTGACTTATCCATTAAGTCATAGTGCACCAATAAAATAGTTAATTCTCTGCTAAGGTAATGTGTATAACAAGCTGTATTATTCAATCATAGTTCTGACTTCAACATTAGATTCTGATCAGTGTTCATGAGATATTTATTATCTGGTTTCCCTCAATTCCTAATTATGTAAGAAGTCATTCTAAAGCAAATTACAGCTCTCTTGTTTTTGTATGGCTTTATCAATATGAAATTTCAATTACTCAAGCTCCATAAAAGCTTTGCAGACAATGAATTTATAATCTCAAATTACTGGCCTAAAGAGACCCCTAAACCAATCAAATTTATGCATGTAATTCATTAACATGACTTATACAATTATTTTATGTAAAGCACAAATTTGTTTCACTTACTCTTACATTAATTTTCATTACAGTAGTCAAGTACTGAAAATGAAAACATAATTCTGTACTAGAATATTATTTCAAAAATTTATGAAATATATTTTTGCATTCTTACCCTTTTATCAAAAGCTTGCAGGTATAATTTAAAATGGCAGGGCTAGTTTGTTATACTGGTATTTTAACAAATACTGCATCTTCTATCATCATCATCATCATCATCATCATCATCATCATCATCATCATCATCATCATCATCACTACTACTACTACTACTACTACTACTACTACTACTACTACTACTACTACTACTACTACTACTACTACTACTACTACTATACACTAGTCCCTGAATAGAATTTACGGAAATCCATGCATCTACAGAGCAATTTGAGAAACACTGTGCTGAACAGATATTTTTTCTGCATTTATTTTCGTGGAAATTTATGGACTTTAAAGAGAAACTAAAAAATGACATATTTAGTAGTGCTCCACAAATAGCATTTAAATTAAAACCTTAAAAATAATATTATCAGTTAGTGTGTCATTGAGTTAAAGTTTCTTCAGATTGGAAAAAATATTTCTCAAAGTGATGAATTTTAATCTACTCAAAAATCCTTGCAAATGAATATTCCAGTGGCCATGAAAAAATAGTAAGACTGATTTAAGCAGATTTTCATTCTAAGCTACTCTCTAATGACATACATATCCAATATAGGAAATAGAATCAATAAAACATGCAACCTTCATTATATCTTAATTGTAATGCTTGAATGCAGTTAATGGCACATTCAGAATTATTAAGGTTTAACATCTCTTATTGCTAGCTATCTGCTGCAATCTGGCTCATAATAAAAATATAGTGTTCCATTACAGTAAAGAAATTCAAGTAAACATAAATCCCTTTTATCACAAAACAATCAAAACCTGTACACTAAAAAAAGATCTACATAAAAAGCATCTGTTATCTAATTTAATGCTGCATTGTTATTCAAAGACCGTAAAGTCAAAATGGAAATACAGAACTTCCTCTTTTTTACTGCTGGAACAAACTTCTTTGTGGAAATTCAGGATGAGCTACACCCACCAGCAACAATCAATGACACAATGTAACAATACACATATTTTCTAACATCTGACCACCTAAGTCACCATAGAATTACATAATTGCCTAAAGAGAAAAAAAAATGTTTTTAGTAATCCTGCAGTTCCTGAAAACCCTAATTAAGCATTGTTTGAATGTTATACACAGCCTGGATAAATGGCTACTGTAACATGCAAAATGTTTCAGTATTTAGATTAATTTCATTTTTATTGAAATAAACCCTTTATTTCATTAATGTGTAAGTGAAAAAATGTATGGCATTAAAAAAATTATTTATTAATAACTGTATATTCCACTTGAACAATTGCACATAAGAATGTTATTGAAATATATGAGCAGAAATAAACAGCTTCAAGCAGGGATGCATGTTTCTTTACTAAAACTTTCATCGTTCCCTTATTGCCTGCAGGAAGTGAAAATATCAATTTCAAAAACAGCTGTAGACATCACATATAAATGCTCTCCTCTGTCTTGGGATTTGCAAAGCCAACATCTCAAAATTACATTTAATTACATATACATTACTACTATGTACAGAGGGCCAAAACTATTAATTAAATTTAGTAAATTTATGTTTCAAGTTTAACCATTTCTGTTCCAAATTTTCTCTACATAATTTCTCAGAGCACAAAACTACTTTCTTTCATTTCTATAAATGCAATGTTTTGAGAGTTTGGCTTTAATCACAAATTCATCAAATTTGTATTATAGTAACAGTAATAACATATCATTATGAAAATGGCACCATTCAGACAATTATTATGTACAGGTACAAAAACATATTATAAAAACAAGCCTATAAATACTGTCCATACATCAACGATAAACATCTAACATACTCTTTTACACTAAGTCTAGCATCAAGACTGATTATTAAAGAATGCATAGTTTACTTATTTAAAGTACAAAGAATGTTGCATTTTAGAGCTTATTTTCAAATACCTCAAATGGAATGATAGAAACACATGAAAGACAAGGCTTCTGCATATTCCAAGGAAAATTATTTTAATCAGGACTAGAAAATGCCCTTCATTTAAAAGCTTCTATTTGAAAATCCGTAAATGTAACTTCAGTGAGGATCTATTCAGTCTTCTAAATTATGATTCACTTGTTTGCATATTATGGACCAACACTAGACTTAATGCAATAAAAACACAGATTTTCTATCATAAACTTCTCACTGTATATACATTAAAGAGACCTTTTTAGTTTTTGCTATTTAGGTAGTAGTAAACGTATATCGAATCTTCTAGATTTATAGCTAGAGATGGACGGGAGCCTAAACATTTATTTTATTTAAAGTTTCAAAATTAAGAAATATTTCTGAACTAATTCATGAATGAAACATAGTTTTATACAATATTCCTTCGTTAATGCTGTTCCTGTGATTAGATGGAATCTGTAATTTTTATGCATGCAAAAATAAAAGACCTGTAGAAAAATTTACTGTACCCTACATCACTTAAATAATTTCTACTTTTACTTGAGGCAAAAAATTCAAGATTGAAGATTTTTTTATAAGAGGATAACAACCTTCTATGAAAACACCATTTTATTACATCTGTGTAAAAAGTTAATTTGCAACTTCTTTCAAGTTGCTGAATGCAATCTTTGATTTATACACCAGCATCTACTTTAATTCCATAAATATTTCATTGTAATTCAAATTAAAGAAAGCTACACTCACAAGATTGGAATTATTTCCCGTCCATTTTACCATAATTTGAATTATGCCAGGAATTCATATTTAGAATATACTAATAGTAATATGAAATTGCAAAACAAACCTACAGTTAAGTTCTGCTGTATTCTTAAGCAATAAATAATGTAGGCCAATGTGCTTGCAGTCTGTCTGGTGTAATGATAAGAAAGCTTCACTTCTACTTCTCTCAACTTTGGTCTTAACAAGACTCCAAAACACTGTCTAACATAAAAAGTACAATACATTTATATACACTTTACTGACATAATTATATCCTGTACAAATGTATACCATCTGCATTATTATTGTGACTGCAGTGAAAACAGCAACCAATAAAGCAAATATCTTAGCATTGTTAAACTTTTATTTCCATTAATAAAAAGGTGCAGCTATTAAAAGGAAAAATTAAATGAAACAACATTAATAAACTTAACTCCGATTAACACCACCATGTGGTGCAATGAAGCTTTTGTTTTAGCAATTGCTATACAAACAAAACAACAACAAAAAATGAAAAAGAAAATATTTCCAGCTGCAGGGCAAAGAGTGAAAAATAGAGTTATGGCATCAGTGTCCTCTGCCTCTTTAAATATTATTTAATGCACAAAATCAACAAACATGTGGAAGTTAATTACTACACTCTTAAAAATAGTAGATACAAATATATAAAGGGGCACTCCTAAATGGACAGATAAAATGAAAAATAATAACACATGTTTTCTGTTGCATCATTTAGTTCCAGTCTCTGCTCAGAAGTATAACATCAAACAAAGCAGGATACATTGAATTGTTAAGGATAGTTAAATGAGAATTAGTTTGTTGTTAGCCCCCACACAACAGAGCAAATACAAGGTCTAAAGCTAAACCTGTTCAAAATTCTGAAAGTCCTGTTATGTGCAATTGGCTGTTAAGAGTATGAGGATGTTATCATATAGTTTAATCATGAGTTATACGCCTTGAATTTCCCATATTTACAACTCATGCCTGCAAAGTAGTGCTGCAGCAAATATAAAAACTGGAAGAAAGAACAAATTTCTACCAAAGTCCATAATTCCTGCTTCAGTTTCATTTAAAGTACTTTTAAAATTTTTCACTTCTGCCTTAACCCTCTCTTTTGGTCATTTCAAAAACATAAGTAAAGTGTTAGTTAAAGGAAGTGCAGTCTATTAATGCAGTAAAGAGATTTTGCTCCAGCCCTTCTTACAATAACTCAAAATTATTACTATAATTTAACACAAGTACTATTTTAAACACTTTCAGTCAGGAGTTATTTAAATTGCTTACTAAATCTATCAGCTGAACTTAAAATTACTTTTAAATGTTGAGAGAAAAAACTATCTCTATGAATTCTGATGTAAACAAATGAAACTCTTTGAATTACAAAGAAATAACTCCTTATATTTGCTATTAAAGCTGTCAGTAAACTGCATTTCTGCATGTAAATAGGCAGAACTATATCCTGTCATATCTTCTTTACCTGCTGTTCATGCCATAGGTGTGGCTTTTCAAGCATGTGACACAAATTAACAGACAATGAGTGGCCAGAGACAATACAGGAAGTATATTTTTTGCATAAAATAACCTAGAATAGCGAACGGTAACAATGAACAAACTGAAGACTTTCTCCGTTTTCTCCATTCAGCAAGGTTGAACAACAAGCAAATGCAGAATCAACTTGCATGTGTCCATGATGAAGCAAGTTCTAATGGTTAATGACAAGTAACCTTCCACCTTAGAGTTCACAATACTGTGTGTATGCACTTTGGATTTGTCAATGCTATCACTTCATTTGCAAATGAAAATGAAAATTTCCTGAGATTCTTTAAATGTATAAGGATATATTATTACTTTAAACAATAAACTAATTTGTATTGCAAAAAGCAGTTCTGTGCCTACTATGATGACATATAGCACCTGCAGAGTAAGTAAGGCAATTCAAAGCACTAGGTGTTCCTCAGTTCTAAGGATACATTTTTGCATTGTTTAGTGTTTGGTTATTTCAAAATAAGGGTAAGCTGTATTTTGAATTCAAACATATGTATGGCCCCACACCTAAAAGTGAATTTTTTAATTATGAAGACCCCTAGGAATTTATATATCAGCAAGAATGCAGCTGTATGGTGTCGTAATTCATTCTCTTTCTACACCGCACCTTGCCAAGGAAGTAGAGCAGGGTTGACAAATCACTGCACTTATTCCCTGCATTACCTTTGAGTTATCCATACAAAACAGGGCTTTCATTGGTCAGCTCAAGCTAGAAACAGAAATATTTTTATACTTCTGCTTTAATTTAAACATTTTTAACATTTCAAGTTGGATATCTGCCTTTGAGAAGCTGAATTGTGGTTACAGTGTCAAAAGTAGTTCAGCTTACAGGTATTTGTGAGTAATCCATCTCGTGTGTTATCACAATGTCCTGACAGAAATGAAAGTATGTTTCAAAGACACTTGAGTGAAAAACTGACTATAATCAGGGTAATGGACAAAACTGCTCTTTGCATTCTCTTATTCAGCTTGTCCACTTATCTGATACAACATGAAGGTATTGAAACCCATGCAATTCAAGGAGCAGAGGTGATTAAAAGAAAACCAATTAGGGATGCAAAATATAGTGATGTGAAAGACAAGCTTATGTAGAGATTTCACCATGTTCATGCTAATAATGTTCCTATCGATGGACAGCAAGTTAATAAAAAGTAGATGAACTGGCACTGAAGCTAGAAATAGAACATTTTCATTGCTCAAATGGTTGGCTACAGTATTTCAAGCACTATAACATCATGTGGCAAGAGAAGCAGATACAGTGAATGTGAACTGGCACTGAAGCTAGAAATAGAACATTTTCATTGCTCAAATGGTTGGCTACAGTATTTCAAGCACTGTAACATCATGTGGCAAGAGAAGCAGCTACAGTGAATGCAGACTTTATCATCCAGTGGAGAGAAAATTAGGCATCACTAAATACAGAGTCCAGAATATTTTCAATAATGATGAGACAGTATTTTTTATAACATACAACCAAAACAAACATTAGCAATCATCGGTGAGAAGTACCATGGAGATAAAGATAAATAACATTGGCCATGCCTTTTTTTCGACATCGGGTACTATTCATTTGTTTAATCTTCATCTTATCTAGAAATAAATGTCATCCATATTTTTTCTGTCATAAAACTTCATTGAATTTTCAAAAACATTTCTTAATAAGAATATAATGAATGTTACAAAAAAACATTATAAGTTTGTTCTTGAAAGCTACATTCGATTTATGCCTATTTCAAGGTTTAACACTTTTATTGCCTGTTTTGGATTGCTATGAATTTTTTCTGTGATTTAAACATTTTAAAAAGCACATAAAGAATGTCAATATATCGAAGTGAAAAAAGTCTTAACAAATAAAGGGCATATTCATCTCACAAAAATATCTTTTGAGAATCTTGTTATACATTTATTTCTATTCAAGCAATCAAAAACTTTCTCCTAAACTCATTCAAGCTCTTTAATTAGTAGAACCTTTATTAGTGAAAGGAACACATGGTTACCTCAGACATAGAATATCAGGAAATAGAGAGAATGAGGGAAGTACTGTAGTTTTGAATAGTTCTGGCAAATTACCTTATATCAATCTGCATGATACAATTCAACTTCTCAACTGCATAAATGTAACAAACAATTGCAAGCAAGAAAGATGAGAGCGGGATAGCTGTTCAATAAATCTTCCCTAAAATGTGTTCAGTACAGAAGTACGAGAGATGCTAAAAAAAAAGGAAAATGAACTTGACTAGAAACCACTGTGCATCTTTTGCTCATTCACCGGGACTATTCAAAACTATTTTACTATGTAAATATTGTATTTACGAAGCTGCTGACAATGGAGTGGCAACATAACCTAAACTTAGGTATTCATTTTTATACTAAACTCCACTCACTTACACAAAAGTAAGAAGCGTTTAGGGAGAACCTCTCCCATCTTCAGTTGCTCACAATGAATTTCGAGTTTCCTCCTATAGATGAACTCAGCAACTTCCTTCTTCAACCAACAGAGGCCACCACAGGGACATCCGGTTGTCCAGCCATCGTTTAGAGTAACGGCGGTTCGGGGAGCAACTGAAGATGGGAGAGATTCTCCCGAAACACGTCTTACTTTTGTGTAATTTGTGGGGTTTAGTGTAAAAATGAATACCTAAGTTTAGGTTACTTTACTATGTCTTAATCAACATTTCCATGATGTCTTGAAAGGTGAATGTTTCTGTTGTAACTGGTATGAATCCTTCTGAAATAGCTTGTTTTAAATTGCTCCAATCACTTCAGTGGAAGTAGAATGTTCTTTTTCCATGAAAAAAATTGTTCTCTCTGACAAGAGGCTAACTAAGACAGTTAATATCTTGAAATAAACATCTTGCTGTTGCTTGTAATCAAGCAACTTAAACTTAAGTACTTTAATTATGTGATAAAGAAATTATTAAGTATTTTAAGTACCTTTTAGCCTGCCTATTTTAACCAAAATAAATGCCTGAGCTTCCGGGCTATGGTTATGATATACTTCCGTATGTGAATGAATTCCTGGTCCATTGGCCACAATTTCAATAATTTAAAGAATCATTTTTTGATTTTAAAATTTTCTGAAACCTTACTAAACTATTTTATCATTTATGTTGATTTCAAGTCAAAAATAAAATTAAATGATTCTTTTCATTAGCCTGAATTATATAGTTTAAATTCATTATATTTTTAGTACATCATGTCAGTAATAAAAGCACAGAATTCTTACATAATTGCACTGTATTCAAGAGGAGCTATATACTAAGTTTTATTAACTTTAAATAATGATTTTGTAGCCTGAACTAGAAAAGTGGTTAGAAGAGCTGTTGAAAGGTGGCAGCAAAGCACTATATTTATTTATTGTGTCAGATACAATAAAACAATATGGCCTGGTTCAACACAAGTTCTACACCAGGCCAATTAGAGCACTAGATATAAAGACAGCAAACAAGCAAAACATGGTCATATGAACAGTAAAAAAAATTGGGAGGATATTTTAGCTAGTTTTAGTGTAATGTGGTCATAAATGCTGACATGCAGGCACTAATTGTTACATCATTTAATGCCTTGGTAATGATATGAACGGTATACTTAAAGTGTTATTATATGAAAAATTAATAGGTTAACATGTAGCAAGTGCCTGATAAACAGTGGTAGCATGCAAAGAGAGCTACTGTAGAATTCTGTCCAACAAATTGCATCCTTGTTCAATAATTTTCTAGGGTTTATTTTTGGCAGTTGTGCATATCAACTTCATGTGGAGTATTAGACCTGAGCACAGCATTTCCTTTTACTTAGTGATATATCAGTTTCTTTGGGATCTTTTAAAGTGGTGATTGCAATATCAATCATACAAAATGTGGAGACAATAGTGACTGTGAGGAGGAAACAGCTACACAAGAATGAGGTAAGTGTTAAATTTAACAAGCTAAATAAAATCTTAATTTCATCTATGCAAGAGCACTAACCAAAGTGATAGACATGTTTAGGTGATAGAGGATAAGAAACACATTATCATCAAACCTTGCCATGTGTTAACTTACTCACCATTCCTATAATAAATAATATACTCCAAAGTATGTAAAATTACAAAATAATGCAGATCTGCAACCAATGCAATTACTATCACACAGAGTGCTTTCCTTACTTCAGCTATATAAGAAATGGGGATTTAGAACATTTTTTGCATTTATTACAGAATAATATAAAATTAATGTCATGAGCAACTTAGATACATGGTGAATGACTATGACAATATATTTTCTTATTAAAGGAAAGTTGATTTTCACAGACCTTATGCTTAAGTCTGGGAGAGAATTTCAAAGGATAAAGAGTATGCATAATTATATGATTGTACTGAGTAACATTAAGAAGCCTTGAGAAATCTCAGCCAGGTATATCAAATTACTCACAACTTTTGGCCATTATAGTAATCAGAAATGTTTATGCATCACTTTTCATAATACCCAATATTAACATTTGTGCACAAATACTGGGATGTGGGGATGTAAATTCTTTCAAAATCCATTTTCCATTATGTGTATTCCCACAGAATGTTTTATAATTATGCTATCCTTCAAAAAACATTGTTATCTATTACATTATTTTCAAAATATTTGAATAAATTCTACCATAAATGTATGCACTGCAAGTCCTTTAATAAAGGCACGTAACTATTAAGTTTGTTCAAAGCATATGGTTATATACAGGCACCAAGCATATACTTTCAAGGCCACTGTTTTAGTATAAGTAAGAAGCCAAAATAAAAATAAAATTTAGTAATAATTCTTTCCAATCAACATGTATCTATGTGAAAGCTTCTCATATCAATGGAAAATGGATTAATACCCTTTTTTGCAATGATACTACTGAGAGATTCCATGAAATTACATACAGATGAAAACTGTCATTTGCTATATTGGTGAAATTATCACTGCGATCACAGATTCATCATATAACATGAAAATGTGCAGAAATACCTTTATTAATCACAAAGCAGTGCTTTCAACAGGGCTCGGTGTTCTCACTGGTGTTGAACCACCTCCTACTCTGCTTCTCTGTGAGTGGAGATTTTGTTGACAGCAACCCTCTTTTATTGGCTGCAGGGGAGGAGGGTTAGCAGAAGGAGTTAAAGCTTCTGGGGTAGTTGATTCTGATGAACTAGGACTTCGACCTATCAGATGGGATATAAATTATATATATGCACAATATATGTTAAAAATATGGATATATTACAGGACTTACTACAAGAATGTATTCAAATTATTACTTTTGATATTCTACTTCACCATCAATAATCTCTTGATAATAACTCATAAGAATGTAACTGTTATCAAGTATGATATAGAACTAAGTAATTACTCGACCTCAGATTTTAAAACAAATACAGATTTCTTCTCTATGGGGATAAATAAAATCTTAATAAAATATATTTTACATAAAAAACCTACCAAAAGTTCACCTATCATCCATGGGCTACAAAAAATTTCAGAATATTCTTAAAGATTTTAATATCAGGTTGGCAGCAAGCGGAAGCTGATCAAGGACAGATATGCCTACATGTGCTCTATGTGCAGCAGGTGTAATGGGTGTTTCAACAGAAATCTATCGCGGCAGAATTGGCCTTTTTAATAAAATGAAAATTAAGACAGAAGAAAATAATTTCAATGATTAAGTGGCCATGATTTGGTACGGTTTTGTGTTGATGGCATTATTGGTGATCGACAGAATGGAATTAAACTCCGGTCCGGAAATGGAGCAGGTCGTCGGAATGCTACAGGCAATATCAGAAGAAATTATTGAATTGAGAAAGATGGAGAAGAGGCTAGAAATGAGAATAAACAGACTAACCAAAGATATGAGAGAGATTGTTGCCAGCTATCAACAAAAAGTGGAACAAGATCTCATGAACCATGACTGAAGGATAAGGAGATTGGAAAAAGTAGAGGCAAATAACAGGAAAGTAAACATTTTTATCTTTGGAATACAGGAAAGTAGACAGAAGAGAACGTGGTAAGAGGTTGAAGAAATATGTAAGGAAAAGTGGGGATCCAATTACAGGGCTGGGAAATAAGTGACTCCTTTAGAATAGGTAGAAAAGGAGTTAGACCGAGGCCGATACTTGCCAAGATGAACAGCTGACGGCATCATGACACATTGTACAGTTTCCTCAACAGCTGCGAGAGGACATCAACAGAGAAGCGCGCAGTGCGATGGCTAGTCTGAATATATGGAACCAGGCGGGGTTGAATGTAGTTTCCATGCCTGGGGGAAGTATTATGCAGGTAGAGGAACGAAGAGTCGCATCAGATAAAGAGGCGAGACTTACAAGAAGCAAAGTCAAGTTGGAGCAATATAGGTTTGGAAGAAAGGATTCAGTGTAGGGAGTGTGTATCTTATCTATAGTATGCTGGAATGTTGAAGGGTTAATAGCGAAAATACGAAACGGTGACATTAATCGGATAATCAAGTGGGCAGATGTGCTAGCAGTGGCAGAGACATGGTTATTAAACGATTCTGTTATCAATGTCACAGGGTATGATTATTATGGAAAAAAAAGGGTGAAAGTTAAAGTAAAAGGTCGGGTGTCTGGTGGCACAGGGTCATTTGTGAAAAGAGATAAAGGTTTTAAAATTAAGGTTGAAAAGAATTTATGAGGTGATAAAGTGCTGTGGTGTAAATTCAGTGATGTATGTGGAAGAAGTACAGATGTGTATTTAGTTATTGTCTATATCCACCTAGCTCTTCAAGCTTTTATGACTCAAATTTGTTCATTAAATTGAGACAAAACATTGAAGAACTACAGGACAAATATACAGATGTAGAATTAATGCTAGTGGGGGATCTAAATGCAAGAATAGGGGAAGAACAGATAAGGGTAGATTTTAATACCTGGGGTCCAATAGAAGCAAATTTAGAAAAGTGTCATAGTAATGATAAAGTTTTCAATAATGAGGGAAAAAAATTAAGTTCTGTGAAGAGAACAATTTCTTAATGTGTAATGGAGTGAAAGGGAATGATGAGAGGGGAGAATTCACTTTTGTAAATAAAAATGGGCAAAGTGTTATAGATTATATGCTATATACCTTAGGTCTGGATAGGTATATAGTTGGCTTTGAGATTATGGATATGATAAGTGCAAGTAATCACTTCCCACTAAGAATTGAGATCTAAACAATAGAATATAGTTGGAGGGAAAAAAATTTCTGGTTAGGTAGACAATTAAAACACTACAGATGGATAAATGATTTAGCTGAAATGTTCCATACAAAGTTAAATCAAGAAGTGGAATGTATGTAGATATTTGTCAGCATTATTAGAGAATAGAAAAGTTGAAGAATGTATTTTTATTATAGAGGAGTCCGTTAAAAAAGCAGGAAACAAAATTAAAGTGCTTGAGGGGAAGTTAAAAGCCAATGATAGCTGGTATGATAAAGAATGTGCATATATGAAGAAGGGTACAGAGGGAGCTAAAATGCTGGAGACAAACAGGAGAGGAGACAGATAGGGACAATGTAAGATGGGGATACAGGTGCTTATTAGAGGTAAAAAAGGAAGAGTGCGCAGAGAAGCTTAGCCAGAAATTAAACTAGGCAGCGAGGAAGAATGACAACAAGGCAATTTGGGCAATGATAGGTAAAATGTGCAAAAGAAAGGGAGGAGATTATGTGGAACCACCATCAGAGTGGTATAAGTTTTTTCAGGGCCTTCTGGGAGTAAAAACTTCGGTTATTCAGGATAATTTGAATATTGATAATTTATGGAAAATAGACTTGTTAGATAGCCAAATAACTTCAAGTGAAGTTTTGGAACAAATAAAAAAGTTAAGACCTAACAAAGCATGTGGAATAGATGGAATACCAAGGGAATATTGGAAAGTTTGGGTAGAAGACCTTAACAGATTAAACATACTGGGGCGATTACTGAACATAATCTTTGAAGAAGGAAAAATACCAAAAAACTGGAGAGTGGGATTTGTAACACCAATTTATAAAGGTAAAGGTGATATTAGGCACCCAGCAAATTAAGAGGAATTAGTTTACTTTCAATTATTGGGAAAGTTTTCACTGGAGTGTTAGCAAAAAGACTACAAGAATGGGCAGATAAAGAAAAGAAAATTTCAGCATTTCAATCAGGCTTCAGGAAAGTAAAAGAACAGTTGACAATATTTTTATAATTAGAACGTTAGTCGAAAAATATCTTAGTAACAAAAGAGGTAGAATTTATTTGTTGTTTCTGGACTTGGAAAAAGTTTTTGACACAATTTCTAGAGAAGCACTTTGGGTTAAACTGAGAAAGAAAGGGGTAAGCCAGAATTTTATACAGGTAATTCAGAATATTTATAAGGAAAACAAATTTTATGTTAAATATGAGAGTGGTAGAGTTACAGAAAAAATATCAAACAATGAAGGTCTAAGACAAGGATGTAAATTAAGTCCAGTTCTCTTCAATCTGTTCAGCGATGATGTTTTAGAAGAAATTAGCAAAGATAATGTACATTTGCCAACTATAAATAATATAGCTCTTTGCAGATGATTTGGTAACAGGTTCTCTAACAAGTATAGGATTAAAACAATAATTAGAAACTATAAGCACTTTTTGTAGAGAATGGGGGCTTAAGATAAATAAAAAGAAATCTAAGCTTATGGTGATGAAAAAAGGTTTCAAATTAAAAACAACAGGAAAAATGGTAGTGGGAGGGCACAGAAATTGAAGTTGTTAAGAAAATTGATTATTTAGGTGTTAGATTGCCTAGTAATGGGAAATGGAGTGATCAAAAAAGGAAAGCAGTAGCAGAAGGAAAAGTAGCCATGAGTGTAATTAGATCTTGTGTTGACAAAATACCAAATATGCAAGTAAAATGGTTAGAGAGAATATATGGTTCAATTGTGGAGAGCAGAATGATGTATGGAATAGAAATTTGGGGGCCAGATGAAGGATGGATAGGGATAAATATGATAAATAGATTATTTTGTAGAATTGTTCTAGGCTTACCTAGATCTTCACCTAACGAAGTTGCTCTAATGGAACTAGGAAGATTGGACTATAAAAGCAAGGTCATGGAAAGAGTATTGAAATATTGGTATAGAATAGGGAGACTAGAGGACGAGAATATTATTAATCAGTGTCTGGTAGCACAAAGTAAAATCAAGGGGAGAGAAACTTGGTTATCTAAAATCCAAAATATCGTACAAGAAGTGGGCATGGGACTAGTATGGTATGAGGGAGAAAGGTTGGGTAAAGGATTTTGGAAAGAGATAGCAATAAGAATTGAGGATATAGAAAAACAGGAAATATGGGCAAATCTTAACACCAAAAAATCTTTGAAATTATATAGTACACTAAAAAATGTATGGGGAAGAGAAAGGTATGTTGAAATTTGTGATAAGGTAGGAAGGGAAGGGTTGGCATGGTTTAGAACAGGAGTAAAATATTTAAGTTAATTAAAAAATGGACACACTAAGGGGAAATGTCCTATGTGTGCAGAACCAGATAGTACTTGGCATTATATACTAAAATGTAAGCAAACTAAGTTTTGGAGGGAACAGTTCATATTAAGAAAATGGGAAAACCTACAAGATGAAATAAGAGGTAGAAGAATTTTAAATTTAAAGTCAGATGAAAACATTAAGGAACTAGGAAAATACAAGGCAAGGTAAGACAAAAATGGTTATGGGTATAAAATATTTGAAATGTGCTTGAGAGTGAAATTGTCTGATAGTGAAAGGAGGATGGAATAAGTAGGGGAGGGTATGGGGCTAGTTTTCTAATATTAGTTAAACAGGATCCTTATACACCAATAACCAGGTGTTAACGTGTATAAGACCCAAAGGAATAAGCAACTCTAAAGGATATAAATTTGGCCAAATGGGTTTAATTAAAAAAAAAAATAATAATAAAAAAAAAAAAGGTTTAGTATTGTAAGACATATAACCTAATATTGTATTGAATGTATAAATTACTTTTAATGTTGTGTTTTGTATTTGGATGGATCGAAGCCCGGTCCCCTGGATATTCCAGTAGGTACCTGCTGACGAACCGGGAAGTGGGGGGCTGAGCCAATCAAATTGAAATAAATTTTGAATGGATTCAGTGCCTTCTGGAATTGCCGAAGGCACTGTTCCTAATTGTTATATTTAAAGGTAATGTTTTATTTTCTTTTATTTGCATCTATTTTTGTGTCTATGACCAGAAGAAATGTGCTGATGAACTGAGGACTGGGGCTGTTTGTAAAATTTATTTTAATTAAAAAAGGTGCTTTGTATTTAAATAATATAAATAAATAAATATTCATTTATTTATTAGGTTGGCACCAGTTAACAGATTTAATCTTATTTTGATTTAAAGTAAAACACTAAAAATCAGTCGTCACATTAAAACTCTCTTTAAGTTTCACAAACACACTTATAAAAGTAATTTTGGTACATGTTTCATGAGGTACATGACAAGTAAGTGAAGCATTAAGAGTGTGAGTTCAACTAAATCATACAATAATATTAACTACTGGAAGTTTCTTTATGGTGCCTAAAATACCCAATTTGTTCACTATGACCTATTTTAATATTTTAGAACCTAAAATTTTCTATTTGCCTGAAATACATAATATAACCCCAAATTTCTTTTTCTAAAGTTTGTATTCCTTTAGTCACTATATTGGTAGCAATAGTAAGCCAAGGTTATGGGTTAATACTAGAGAAAATTATGGCTTCACAGTTTTGCAGAATGAAATTACAGGAACACAGATGAGATGGTAGGTAGTAAAAATCGCATTAGCCATTCATTAATGGAAATTTATCTTCGCCTCAATTAAGAAGTTTCTAGTAATAACATCATCTTTATTCTGTTGAACTATAAAAAATGCATAAAATGTTGAAAGATAGAATAAAAATGTATTCTAATCCCACAGTGATTTATGTCTCAACTACAACAGCAAAATAATATCCTGCAAGCTTTGTAATAATCAATGTATGCAACAGATTTACCTTTATCACCATTCTGTTTAATATTATTTGCATGCATAGGAGTACTTAAGTCTTGCCATAAATTCTGTTACAAGCTGTATCAGGTGTTTTGGCAATCACATAATAGTTTTGCTGCATACTATTACTCTCATTGTTGAGTTCATGTGCAGCAGAAAGAGACATTTTGTTTAACCATGACATGGGAAGATTATGAAAACTATGTTGCCACATCTTCCTTATATCATTTACCAAGCAATACTTTCCATATCCTTAAAAAGCTGGAAATAATTAGGATGTTTGTGTATCACACCAGCCAACAATGCTTACCAGTATAATTATATATGTCAAATTCGAGATCTTGTGGGAGAGGCATTCCCACAGACAAATGCATGGCAAGACCTTCTAACCATACCTCCATGACTTCAAATGGTGGCCTGTAAAATAGAAACCATTTCTTGATTACTGTCTCTACTGTAATCGCCAAACTTCTCTTCTTTCTTTTTTTACCCTTACATATTTTTCAACAACTAAACCATAGCACAATATTATCATATAACAACAGAATAATAAAGCTGCAGTTATGAACATGCTATTGTTGCATTTCAATGTTTTCTTTCAAATTTATCTTTTTTACCTTTTATCAGGGTTCAAATCACAGCACAAGAAGGCCACTCTGTAGAAAGGTTCAGGACACGAACAGCAAAACTTTTCCCTAAACACATTCTGATTCAGACCGAAGTCTGAAGAACGAGGGAGATAATCTGGGTCTGCCTGCACTCGTCCAATAATCTGTCAACAGAGAAAGCTCAGTGTGAAAAGACTGAAGATTCAGAACAACTGTGTCAATTAGAATCCCTCCAACATTTCTATCAAGATTATTAAACACTAAAGTTACCTTTCATGCTGTTTTCCAATATTTGGAGATGAGCAAAATGTTTGAGAATTTTTTCTATGTCAAATAAGTAATTTGGAAAGGATAAAAAGCCAATTCTGTGATTATAGATCTGATCATTAGCAAATCTAAATACATATTGGCAGAGTGGGGCAGGGAAAAATATACTGAGATTTGTGACAAAATGGGTAGGGAGGGTATGGCATGGGTATGCACAGGAACAATAATGTTAGATTGGGTAAAGCTAACAAAGAATTGTACCCATTGTGTGGTAAGGTAGACAGAACTTACACTGTATATCAGAATGTACAGAAACCGAAGGATGGAGAGAGGAAATATGGAACAAGAAGTCGGATAATTTGCAGGCAGAAATTCTGGCATTAAAGATTTTTGGAATTAGTAGAAAAGAATTTTTTGATCAGTTTGGAAATTATGTAGACAAAGTAAGAGAAAAGTGATGGAGGAAAGTGATCAAGGCAAAGGAAGATGGTAACAAGGTAACAATGAGGGAAGATGATTACCTTTAGGGAAGTATTGGTAAAGTTCACACGATAATATGTACAGTTAGAGTGAAGTAAGATCCACGTACACAACAACCAGGCATTAGTTGTATAGGATCCTGAATTAACAAACACTCAAGGATCAAGGAAATATTTTAAAATTGTAATGTGTGGAAATAATAAATATTCATTTATTCACATACATGACTAACTATTTTGATAAATCAGAAATTAAATATATGTCAAATCCATGACCTTATATTATGTTATTTATGTTGAAGTTCTCCTGAGTGCTAATTGTGAGGAAATGGTTGGATCACGAAGTTGAATTCCTTCAGTAGTTCTGATGACTATTCAATGTCTTATTCATAAAAGGAGAGTATTATTATTATTATTATTATTATTATTATTATTATTATTATTATTATTATTATAATAACATAGCGTACTGACAATAGACATATGAAAATAAAATTCTAAACTAAAAGTCCCTCATTCAGAATGCCTTGTGTCCATTTACCAAAACAAAGACTGAAGCTATTGTAGTCCTAAGCAGTCACAGCAGAATTACATTTGTATTATGGGGGTTAATAATTTAAAATGCAATATACTAAGAAACATAAGAAATGTAAACACATTATAAACATAACAAATTATTTATGAGGTAATCACTCAAATTTCACTAGTTTTGTTCCTTACTTGTTCTTACTTGGACATGTTTCAATGGCTGACATAAATAAGGAAATTTGAGTGATTTCCTCATTAATTTGTTATATTATACTATATTTCAATTAAAAATCCCAACTATTTAAATCTCTATTATAAATAATTTAAAAAATGTTAATGACACTGCTTAAAAATGCTTATTTACTCCATTGCTTTAATAAATTTTAGCTTCTGTTACTTAACTGATAAATGCTACAGCAGATGTAATACTCATTATCTTAGTTTTCCATACATATAGGTTTAAAAATTAGTGTCAACATATTTAATAAATTCTAATTGGGTAAGTTTAAAAAGTTATATAGGTATGTGTATTCTAATTTACCTTGATTGCCTGATCAGGGTATTAGAGTGATGCACAAAGGAAGCAGAGGACAGAAACACAGTCCATTTGTAATATGCATACAGATAATTGTAAGGTTACATTATGCTGAATGATAGTAAAGATGGGGGTGAGATGATGATATAGCAACAACAGAATGAATGGCAAGGTAAACCAAAGTGCCCTGAGAAAACCTGCCCAAGTGCCATTTCATCCACTACAAATCCCATTTAACGCTCCTGGGATCAAACCAGGGCTGCCTTGGTAGAGGGAAAGCAGTATTAACTGTTTGGCCATGGCACCACCACAGAGTGGAATTTGTATTGTGTATTTGAATTAATCTGGAAAGCAGCACAATGACTAACCAAATTATGCAATGACAAAAATGAAAACACATTCTATGATTCATTAAAATGTTAGTATGTCACTAAATTTCTCAAATGAATGCATTTGAGCACAATAATTAAGTCTTTAAAGTTAAACAAGCAGTAACTAACCTCACAGAGCACAATGCCAAAGGAGAAAATATCCACCTTCTCATCATATTTATTTCCTTTCATCATTTCAGGTGCCATCCAGTATGGATTACCCACTACTGTATATCTCTTCTTTCGTTCACATCGCCGTCCTCCAGATCCTCCACCACCCCTCTTATTACCATAACGTCTCCTGTCTGCCATGTTGCCTCCCACACCACCTCCTCCAGAATTATTATTCTGTGATATGATGCGAGCAAGACCAAAATCTGCCACCACAACTGTTTTGTCCTGGAAAAACAACAAGAAAGAACGACTCAACTTATTATACATTACTTTTCTGGAGAAAGAAAATAGGTAAATTAAGCATTAAAATATAAAGAAACATTTATTCTCTTTCAGCTTCCCTAAATTGAGGACTACCTAAATAACAAAGTTTACTAAACAAAATGCATATATTAATGCTTCAGGAACTGATGAAAACAATAACACTAAAGAAAACAGTATAAACAATGGTGGAAAGTCAAACGTTATACATGTAATCATTCTTCAAAATTGATAGAGTCCTTCAGAACTGACACTACTAAGCCTTTTATGAAGTATTTACCTATATCATATTGATGACAAAACTCAAAAGTTTTTTAAATAGCACCTTTAGCACCAATGATAGGTTCTATTATTTAGATGTTGGAAAGATAGAAGATTGTTATATGGAATGGCTGGTGCATACATGGCAGTTTTTCTAGTTTTTTCTACATGGACCTTAGGTTGGGCAAAATCAGTTTCATTTCAAATGGGGTATTAATGATTATTCTGGTGGATGTTGTCAAGTTAATGGTGATCATAATCAATACGTGGGGTGCTTCCATCTCCTGAGAGGCCATGATTGTCCTCCCTAAATGTTAATTTAACAAAGTACTTGAATAATAATAATAATAATAATTATTATTATTTTATTGCAGTCAAAAGACTGTTACAAGAGCATCTGACATTGTCATGATTCCATATATCTGTTAATTATATGTACATATCCTTATATTTGTAATACACTCTTATCCATTACAGTTCAGTAATACTATGCAAGCATTTCTCTATTAGGGATAGTTTTAGCATAGATTTAAATTTCAGGTATGTGGTATTCTTAATTGATAATGGTAATTAATTATATAACATAGCTCCTATTTTATATGGGTTCTTATTGGTTGAGCTTTATTCATGCTCATGGTAATTGTTTGCTCTTCTTGTATAATATTTATGGCAGTCTTTATTGAGCATGTTAAATTCTTTTTTTTTTTCCTTGACTAGCATAATAGTTTTGAATACATATAGTAAAACTACAGTTAGGATGTTTTATTTTTTCAATGTTTTCTTACAGGACTGTTGATACTTAAGGTTATATATATTTACTATGCACTTTTTTTGTACTTTTAATATTCTGTCCATATTGGCTTTACTTGTATCCCCTCAGATTTTAATTCCATGTGTTTAATGTGGATAAATAATGCCATAAAATGCTGTTTTAGGATATTAATGTTCCCATATTTTGTTAGTTGTTGCCATAGGTATACTCCTGAGTTCATTTTGTTACAGACTACTTCTACATCTGTGTTGTAAATTAAATTTTTATCAATGTGTATGCCCAAGAATTTATAGTTTGTTACCTGTTCTAATGCAATATTGTTAATATTTACATTAAAGTTATCATTTAGAAATGTCATGAATTTTGTTTTACCTATGTTTAACTTTAGTCCATTGTTTAGTAAATAATATGATATTTCATGAGTTGCATTCTTCATTTATCTCTCTAAGCTTTCCCTGTCAGCACTCCAATATATATTGTAGATGTATCATCAGCATAAAAGATCACCTTGCTGTTTTTTGGTTGGGATAAATATTCATATAGATTAGAAAAGCATGGGTCTCAGCACTGACTCCTATGGTATCTCCGATTTCACTGTATTATAGTCAAATTTAATAGTGTATATAAGTTCACCTTTTTTTTTATTTTTGTACATTGCACACAATTTTAGGTATGTTGCTAGTAATTTATTGAATTGTAGATCATCAAATACAGAGTCAAAGGCTTTAGAGAGATCTAAGTAAATTCCCGCTGCTTTTTTATGCATATCTTTCAATTGCAACAATCCAGGCACATATTCTACTATAGCTGTGACAGCCGATAATTTATTCTTAAGACCATGTTGAAACTTATTAAGAATGTTATTGGATTCTAAAAAACTATTTATTCTATTCATTTGTACTTTTTCAATTAATTTGCTGAAAACACAGATAAGAGCGATTAATCTCTAGTTACTAACATCTGCTTCTGATTCTTTTTTGTGAACTGGTCCTACCACACTAAATTTTAAAACCTCTGGAAATAATCCCTCATCTATTAAGTACACCAATATACTCAGCAATACTTGTTTGTAGTGTTTTAGTACTATATGTACTCCATTCCACCCAGAGGAATGTTGATTTTTAAAACTGTTTATTATTTTGTGAATTTCATCAGCATTTGTCTCATGCAAGTACATGCTATTCATAACTTGTTTCATTTTTAGTTTTATTATTCTCTTTCTCCCTAATTTTAACATCGTCATTAGTATTCAGAAAGAAGCTGTTAAATAGCTTACAGATATCAGAAGGATTGTATACTGTCTGTCAATCTTGACTGAAACTTATATTTGTGTGCTCATTTATTTGGGGTTTAGTTGTTTTTTGTTTATAATATTCCACACTATTTTAGTAGTATTTTTGGAAGTTATCTTCTTTCCTATTTTCTCTGCCTTTAAATTAAGCAAAACTTTCCTGTATTGTTTTTTATAGGTATTATAGATATTATTAGTGGTTTGGAAGAATTCATACATACTTTTCATTTTACTCTTTAGATTTATTAGTTCAGGTGGTAAAGTTAAAGTGTCAGTGATTTTATGTTCGACCAATCTTTCCGATTGGGGACACGCTTCATTAAAGTGAGAAGAAAATTTTTGCAGAAAAGTCTTTCATTTTTCATCAATTTTCATGTGTATTACATGCATTATATACTTCTGCCTATTCTTCTTTGGCAAGTATATATTTTAGTTTATCTAAGTTACATTTTTGTGTGTCCCTAACATACCTATAAAGAATATCTTTTGTTTGGCTATGACAGTTGTAAATATCTATCATTTGTTTCCTATGATCTGATACATGAAATTCATTATTTGTGGAAAATCGATCTTTATTTAGATTTTTTATTATGTGATTTATTGTGCTCATTGAGTGAATTGTGATTCTCATGGGCCCTTGAGAGAGAATTTTTAAATTGAAGCTACCGAGGATGTCACGCAGTTCCATATTGTTTGCATCAACATTAAAGTCACCTAGGATCATGATATGTTTGTTAATTATAATTTTGAACATGATTTCCATTTGAAATACTCTTGTATACTTGAGTTAGGGGACCTGTAAATGCCTATAATGATTATTTTCCCCATTTCGGTGTGCAGCTACTTCATAGATCATCTCTAAGCTGATGTTTTCTAACCTAATGCCAATAATATCATTCCTGGCATACAATTAAACTCCTCTGCTTCTATGTGTCAATTGGCAATATTGGGAGATCAGTTTATAATGGATAAGTTTCACAAAATGTTGCCGTTCCTGCCTTAACCCATGTTCTGAAAGTACTACAACTTGAGGTTTTGTATCATTTAATACTGTTTCTAAAATATCAACTTTGTTGGAGACATATTGTGTGTTCTGGTGGTTCTATACTCTAAGGATGGAGTTACTATGCATGCTGTTTATATCATAATCATAAGATGAGAGCAAGTTTACAATTTGTTATTGAACATTAACCTGTACAGTTAAGCACATACAGTTTTATATTTGCTCTGAGATAAGTGTACTTAAGTACTTTTTCCCTTTATTGTTCAAATGTAAGTCATGCCTGGTATAGTATTCACGCTTGAGGTTGCTGATGTCTACTATATTTACATTTGGGTACATTGAGCATAGTAATATTTCACCTTTTTATTTGTTTTCTGAATTTCTCTGTTAACAGATGAGTTATAATTAAGCCCATTCCTGTCAGGAATGTTCACACCATTAAGTCAATTTTCTTCATTTCTTCTCTTTGCAGAACTTGTTTTATAGTATCATATAACAAATTATTTATGAGGAAGTCACTCAAATTTCACTAGTTTTATTCCACTTACTTGGACATGTTTCAAAGGCAAATTTCGATGAAGGAAATTTGCCTTTGAAACATGTCCAAGTAAGTCGAGTAAATCTAGTGAACTTTGAGTGACTTTCTCATAAATAATTTGTTATATGATACTATGTTTCACTGTGAAAATCCCAAACTATTCAAATTTGTTTTATAGTGTTTGTGGCACTGTTTGCTTCATTCTTGTATACATCATTTGTGCCAGCAACGATAATATTCACTTCTTTTTTTCACTTTCGCTTTTATCACCATTGCTGGATATATTCGTTGTAGCATCTACCAGTTTCACATTAGGCTTTACATAACCTATAACTTCACAATAAGAATCACTAATATTGTCACGTATTTTCTGAGCAAGGCCTCTTGCATAACTATCACCATAAATTGAGATTTTCTTGCTCTTTTATCTAGTTGACTTCTTTTCTTTTATGGTTTTCATCCGAAGGTCTTCTGGGACTGTTTGAGTTCCCTGTTCTTCATTTGTAGCCAGGGCGGTGAATTTGTGTTTGACCAGGAGCACTTAGCATTGTTCGATTTTCTGGTTGCAATATTTTGCTTCCATTCTGCTTCATGATGAATTTGGCTTTTTATCTGTATATTTTCTGCTGTGAGTCTCATTATTTCTGAGCAAGCTTCATTTAAGTCATTGTTTAATACATCTATCACCTTGTGTAGAGACTTTATGCCTTCATCTCACACTGCATCATTGTGCAATTTTCATCAGTTGATATCATGTGATTCTTTTGTTGTTCACTTTTACCTTCATTTGTGGTATTTGGTGCACTCTTGTTTAAGCTCTTTCTGTTGATTTTTTGAACTACCATTAATTCTATTACATTTTTGCAAATTATTTAAGGCACTACTACGGAGAGTCATATTGCCAGTCGCCATCTTGTAAAAATGTCCTCCATGTTTCTAGTTACTTCATTTTGCTTAGTAAGATCCTATCTGAATTGAATCTGTCGTCTTAACACTCTTCATGCTTCACTAACCTTAAAAATATATGGAACAGGTTTCAAAGATATGTTATCTCCATCTTCAGCCGTGGATGACTCCTGGAGATAACATATCTTTGAAACCGGTTCCGTATATTTTTAAGGTTAGTGAAACATGAAGAGTGTTAAGACGACAGATTCAATTCACATGAGCTTCACTGTGTTAGTTCCATATGAAAACTTTTTTAAATATTTACAATTTTTAAAAAAGATCCTATCTATTAAGTCATATGAAAATGGCAGTGAAATTAAAATTTCTAAGACAGTCAACTATGTTCATCCTCTAGAAATAAAATTAGAATGCAGGTATCTGCAATAATTTAAAAATATCAAAATCCTTACACATTGTATCTGTGATCTAAATTTTCTAATTAATTTTTTTGTTTTGCTTAGCTCTAGAAGCAGTACTAAAATAAATATTTTACTGTCTCTATTGTTCCTCAATGTATTATGCATTTTAGAAGTAACAGCACCATTTTCCCAACTTTATTTTTGCAAAATAATGAAAACACCTCCCATTCCAGCTAGAGGACTTTTATGTAAAAATTATCCCGTTTGCAGAGGAAAGAGTGGGGAGTGTCACTCACAGCTGATGCGATTCAAAACACCTCATTGCAGGTGCAAGATAGTTGCAGAAAGATTAATTTTCTTAAATTATGGGAGATAGAAATTGGTGGTTTTCAAGATGGCAATAATATTATTCATCACAAATGAAAAACATTCAGCAGGATACACAAAAAAATATACAAAAATCTATCTCATTTATCAGGAATACAAACAAGCTCTTTATAATATAATTTTCTCACCATAATGCAGCAGAGATTGAATAAGAATATATCTTAATAAATTTATGAGGACAGAATTAGAAGACAACCATATTTATGTGAATTTAATGCATAACTTTTTGTCCAAATATAGTAATCAAAATTGTGGTGTGCATTAGATTTGATGGCGTAATAGATTCAAGTAAAATTCGTTCCATAGTTGCTGGTAATTTCATTCAAATTTATCATTTTTACATCAATATGCATTGCTGCAATTCCTACTTTATTAATTTATTGTTGGGCTATTATTGCATAAAGCATTTGATTTGTAAGTAGTCACAAAATGGAGGGCAAACAGAGAACATTTTATGATGCTACTTTCAAGCATAAAGTAATCCTTTATGTTGGAAAAAAAAAATGGTAACAGAAATAAAAACAGAGTTCAATGTAGCTGAGAGCAACGTTCATTTGTGTTGGCAACAGAAATTGGCATTACTTGCAACTAAAGTTAGTAAAAAGAAATTCACTGATTCTCGTAAAGGAAAACATCCTGACAATGAAGAAAAAATTTTGGAACTTGCACATGAAAGGAGAAAAAACAGACACCTATAATTAGTGATACCATAAAAAAAATAATTTTTCTTTGGCCTATGCCATCTGACCTGGCAATGGCATCTGTGACAAATTCTACTTGCTCCAAGTTGTAACAATAGTCCACTTATAAATTCTATGTTGTGATTGTTTTATGAACTGGACAGGCTTATTTCTAAGATGCCATACAACAATATGCCACAACATTTTTTTATGATTGGGGTGGTGGCAAGTGCAGGATACTTGGAGTGGAGGTGAGGTGAGGTGATGGTGGTGATCCAGTGCCGACAGGTGGCTGGCAGAAGTGGTGCAGACAGTGGTGGTAATAATGATGATGATAATGATGATGACGGTGATTATGAAATGGTGAAACACTCTAAAACTACAAAACAGTCGTTGATGATAAGATAAAACACTCTAAAACTACAAGCAGACATTTCATGAAAATATATAGTAGTTCTGTCACCATTTTTGATCAATGCTTACCTCTCTGACTAGGCAATTATGGGAATTGAGATCTCTGTGGATGATATTCATTGAGTGAAGATAGGACATTCCTGAGGCAATGTCCTTAGCAAAGTTTACTCTCTGCTCCCATGGAAGTGGTTCATTAAGGTCGTGAATTAAGTCCTTCAGTGTACCACCTGCAATGAATTCTGTTACAAGGTGAAGTTTCTTATCTTTGTACAGAACTCCAATGAAGCGCAACACGTTATTGTGATGTAAACTTCTTAACACAGCCACCTGAAATAATAATAATAATAATAATAATAATAATAATAATAATAATAATAATAATAATAATAATAATAATATACTGTTATCTGTTTGCATATTTGCGTGCATGGATTTTTAGATCCCACATGTTAAGATGTACTTAAATGTAATAAGTCCTTTTGACTAAAATGAACTTTAAATCAGCAGAGGCAAATTTTTATAAAAATTCTATTCCTTATTCACTATTTCATTCTTGATGCAAGAGAATTCTTTATTAATTTCAGCTCTCAAATTACAGATTTCCCATTCAATTTTAAAATGAAATTCTTTCTTCACATCTAAAAATACAAAAAAAAATTCCAAAAAATAACTCTGAAGCCATGCACATAACTGAGTTTATTCGTATATGGCTTAATAGATATGATGTATCTGGGTGTTGTACCTAAAGTGGCAAAAGACAGTAAGAATTTAAACTAAAATTTCTGTAAACAATTATTACAAAGACCTGATACTGTTCTGAGTAGTTCTATTCATTTGTCAAGCTCAGGCATTTTCTTTGGTATGATATAATAATTTGTTTTGTAATAACATTGTTCCTGCTATTAAAAATTGACATATATAACATAAATGTTTAATCAAAACACCTCATTTTTTCTTATAATAGCATCTCCAGTACAGCTCGTTCATGAAAAATACTGGCAACATTCTGCAACAACCATTCTTGAATGGATATTAACACTAATGCTCTTTGATAAAGAAAATACTTATTTAAGCAACCAAATCTGAGACTATCTTTGTACTGTCTTCCCACATAAGACATTAAAATTAAACTCTTATAATGAGGTTGTCAAGTTAACGCATATTCCTCAAGCACAGTCAAGAGTATGCTTGAAATAAATATGCTGAATGCCTCACATTTCCTCTATCTCTTTCCTAGGAAAAGTTTAAAGGATTTAGTGTTGCTATCTGCAATAGCATGCAACTAGGAAATTTCAGCTTATGTTAGATTTTTTTAATGGTGTTTAATGCCTGTTTTTACTGCTGAGGCATCACAGGCAGTGGTCACTGATGATACATGAGACGAAATGATAATTTGGGAAAGGATTTTTGTTTTTAAGGAAGGAAGCCTTAGTTTAGGGTTCCTTTCCAGCATTTGACATTTATGAGGAAAAAAAAAAGCTGGAAATAAAAAACCTCAGTAAGGGAGGAAGGTCCTGGCAGGAATCAAACAGCAATCTCCCATTCACAAGTCCGCACCTTAACATCCTTGGCCATCCATGGCAATCTTATGCTACATTAAAATGCATTATTGACAAATGTGGTTAGTGGTTGTACTTAATAGAAGTAAAAACAGTGAATTTGATTGATTATACACATAAAGAAATCTGTATTAGGTGACACTATATTTCACTAACTGATTAATTTATCAGAACATATTTTTTTTTAGATTCTTAAAACAATTGCTCCAAACTTTTTAAGAAAGGTCATTAAATATAATGATAATAGTGCCATACAGAAATCAATACAGAAAGCTCTTGGTCAGCTAGATCTAAAATTATATGGATTACACTTAAAACATATTGTGTAGTAAACAAAAGGAAACCATTAAAAACCTCAAAAAATCTGCACACTCTATGTAATTAATCTATCTGGACACTCTTCTGATCCCCTAGAGCTACAGTTTCTAATTAAGGGTTTAAAAATGTGTGTTCGCTTAGTAGATATAGAGATTGCTACTCAGGGTTTGGAAAAATAAAAAAAATCAGCTATCAAAAACTAATGTGGGCAGATATTAAATAAAACAAAACAGTATAGTAATAACAGTTATCATTAGCAACACAATAAACTCATACTTAGATCACTTAACAATAAACAAGTGCTGTACCTGATAAATGGAAGAAAAAAACTAACAACCCTATGCTTCCTAGGATATATGCCTTCCCAAAATACATGAATCCGGCAAAAGCATGCACCAAATAATCAATAACATAAATGCACCAACCTACAATTTGGCTGAATGGTTGGTGAAAAATGTTGGAATTTTGGAACAATTTGAAAGCAGAAGCATCATCAATTCCTATCAATTGGTGGACAAAATTAACAATGCAGTGATTTAGCCAGATGATTCCCTTGTCTCTGTTATCTGAAAAAGCAATTACTGCTAATTATGCCAAGTCTTGTTAATCTCCTGAACTCCTTTAACTGTGGTCTCCTCATCACAAAAAGCTCAGAAAAAAAAAAATAAGTCAGCGGAAAATCATCGGAGAGGAGAAGAAAAAATCATCATCCCTGAGAATCCATACTCAAACAATTAATTATAATTCATCACTCAATCAATCTACCTCTACCTTTATCTCTAATTAACCCCTTCTTATATATAAAATACTGCTGCACAATCGGAGAATTCAGATGATATCATCTTACTAGCAATGTCTGCTAATAATTAAGACCACGTATCCACAAAATATTTCAACACAGCAACCACACAAAAACTAAATTAAAGATTAATAGCACAGAAGAAAGCATCAGAATCAATAATGAAGTCCTTTAAATATGTCAAAGAACATACTCATCATAACCTGATAATGCCATTTGATAACTCTATGCTCAAGGAACTCCAGCAACTTGGCAGCATGGTCAAAATTTTGGAGCCTAAATTTATCTTCATAAACAGGACATTTAGTTTCCTCATCATGCTGCATGACACTCAGATGTAGTCAATAACAAACAAGGTGAAGAAAATGGAGAGGAAGATTTTAGGTGTCAGTATGAGAACTCAGATCTGTAATGAAAACATTACGAAAATTCTAGCAAAATACATCAAATGGAGATTGGCATGTCCTGTCACTAGAATAAAGTATGATTGTTGGAAATATATAGCAATATTATGGGAGCAAAGAACCACAACAGGAAAGTAGGATCATAGAAGAGGTAATGAAAATCTAAAAACCCATTTTGGCAGCAAATGAAAATCAAAGGCAAAGGACAGAGTGGTCTGGAAATATCACCTGAAGGAAGCACCGAGTCAAACACGAGAATGCTGCCATGGGCGGCTGAGGTCTTTAAGATGCGGACTCGTGAGCAGAAGGTCTAGGGTTTGAATACCGCCAGGATCGTCCTCCATGAGGAATGAGGTTTTTTCCAGGTTTTCCTCATAAATGGCAAATGTCAGGGAGGTACCTAAACTTAGGCATGGAACATCTTAAAAAAATCCTTTCCCAATGTGTCATTTTATCTCATTTATTATCAGTGTCCACTGCCTGTGGTCCTCAATAGTAAAAACAGGCATTAAACACCATTCAAAAAAAGAGAGAGAGCATGAGACTCTCTATTAAAGTGGCTATTTGGGATTACTTGCCCGGGCAAGAGGCTCTTGTCCTGCAGGGACTTATAAGTTAATCCTAATTCTAATCATGTGTTCTGGTGTTTACAGTTGGAAAAAGCTTCCATTATAGATTAGCAGTTGGTTGATTAACTACATTCTGTTTTCAGATATTAAAATGTAAGTTCCAATTTACATTTAAGTAAATGTATGATTTTTATTTGTGGAGGAAATCTTAATACAAAGTTTACAGGAGCAACCCACAAACTTCTAAGGTGCTGAAAAATGAAAATGAAGGTGATCAGTGAAATGACAGATATTGAATTGCAATGAGTATTACAAAACTTTCTTTGGAGACATTCAATATGCTTCAATGATGATGGATATCCCTTTTGTCATTCATTATGAAATTCAGATTCAATAAATATAAATAATTAATTCATTATTACCTAATTACAATTATTTATTTTCTAAATATGTATTTAATATATTTATTCACAGAATGCTAATCCCCCAAAAAGGAAGAAAATGAACATGAGACAAAGTTGGTGCATTCACCATTAGCTTGTTCCTCTCTATGCCCAGAAGTATAATTTTTAGCTAGTCCACTTCTTACAATATGCTAAAGTGCAACAATTAAGCAATAGTCTAGACACATACTGAAATTTACATAGAATCTTGGAGATTCACACCTTTTTTAAACTTAAATTAGAATTCATTTAAGAACTTTCAAAAAATTCTGTTGGAACTCATACAGTAAAGCTTGTTAAATGTAAGATGGAGAGGATGTCTCTTCGAAACCGGTCCCACCATATTTAAAAGTAAGTGAAGCATAAGAGTGTGTTAGACGACAGATTAATTATAATTTACATTAAATTAGAATGTTTTTACCATAAATATAAATCATAAATTTAAGTTATTATGCAAAATATGCTACCATCTTCCTATTCTGCCTGTAGCATGCACACAAAGATAACATTGCACAAAATCACTATCATTTTCTTTAAACTTTTATTAATGTATCGGTACAATGATATTCTTGCATGATGTTTTCATACTATTGTGAAATTTGCAACGGTTTTTGTTACAACAGTATAAAATCAACACTTTCACATTTACTCAGGAATAGAGCACCTTTGCATATTTGATCTTCAGTGATAATCTGAAAAAAAAATTAATATTCTTGAAAATTAGTAAAGAAACTGCCTTACTTTCAAGGACATTTTTCTAGCAAAATCCTCAGGAAATTCTGATTGCTACACATTAGGATTCTAAAAAAACATCGGGTGGTGCTATCTTTTCCCACTCCTACATTTACCAGTCATTATGAGCAATTGTGATTCATAACTTGGAACCACTTAAAATGGAAGTTTGTAAGAACAGTAAATATAAGTAGGCCATTTAAAATGAGCAACAATTTATTTCCATAATGGCCAAGTTTAAATTAAAAATACTTTGGTGCCAAAATCAGATGCAACAGCTATACCATGCTAGTTTTTCTAGTGACTCGCGTCCAATACCTAGCACATCAAATAATCTTTGTTTAGATCACTAATAGGACATGACCATTTTTAGTAGTGTTAAATGTTATTTTAAAATTAAACATAATAAGTATTTCATACAATATAAGTATGTAATTATGAAACTACCACATCTCCATAACAATTTTATAGCAAATGAAGCTTATTAAATTACCACAGCATCTTGATGAAAAAATAATTGTTGAAAAAGGAGGTCCAATTTGTAAGCAATTACAGTTTTTGTAGCAAGGAAATCAAAATAACAAAGTTGTACGCACTTCCTTTAGTGTATTGACAATACTTAAGAGAAGGCTATAGAAACTGTTATTACCTCAGTTGGTTGGTGACTATGTCTAAATCTCCTAGAGTTCTTTTGCTCACCTCTTTCAGGAAATTCTTCTGAGCCTCTTCATCCACACGATATAGTTCTTTGAGCACCATTACTTCATTAGTATCTCGGTGAGTTACTTTGTACACCTGTCCAAAGAAGCCCTTGCCTAATAGCTCGCCTTTAACAAGATCTGAAGCTCGAAAGATCCTCTGACTTTTGGGTTCCACCCGAAATGACCTGGTGCGAGACAGGTCACATGTCTCTCTTGTTGGAGGTGACCTGCATCATTTGCATTAAAGAGAATTACTTCAGTTAGCAACATTTATTCTAAACTGTGTATATAAACATTTGTTTTAAAAAGATATCCTTACAGCAGATTTGTATTTTATAGATATTATAAAATTTACCATATACATGTAACCTGTAATTTTATAATGTTTTTGTTAAGTTTACACATTAAGCAGGAATACTCTAAAGTCTTTCTGAAATTTTCAGTGATCTCTTTACAACAGCTAGCCAGAAATATGGGGGAGGGAGGGAGGAAGGCAGGAAGGAAGGGAAGGAGGGGGAGGGAGGAAGGAAGGAAAATCTAATAAGTAATGAAAATATATCTTGACCCTATATTAAGTATGTGAGGAACCTGTCATTTGTGCACCCAAACTGTTGTTTATTATTGTCAATGTGCTATTTTGTCTCAATTAAATGTACTTACGAAGCTGTTGACAATGGAGTGGTATATATATATATATATATATATATATATATATATAAACAATGTAATACAGTTTTTTTCACACTAACTCCATTCACTTACATAAAATTTGGACATATTTCAGGAGTGATCCCTCCCAAAACATATGTCCAAATTTTATGTAAGTGAATGGAGTTAGTGTGAAAAAAAACTGTATTACATTGTTTATATGTTTAGATATTGTCTATTATTCTCACACTTCAGTTTAGGAATAGCTTGCATTATTTAAAGTTTTACCTTAAGGACATGCTTGCATGGGGAATTTGGGTGTGTGCAGAAAACATGGATTGGGGGGGGGGGGCTTAGAAAGTATTGACATTTTTAATCTATTTGAATTACTGAGCAATATGAAAAATTAGTATTTGAGGAGATTTCTCACAATTTCTTTCATACTTCTTAGCAGTAATCGCTTTTTCAGATAACAGGTGGCAGAAGAATATAATTTTAGAAAATAAATATTTGTGTAAAATGATAAAGTTAGGTCAAGTGCAATTAAAGTACAGCTAATGACTGATATTGACATTTCCTTTTCAAAATCATATTTCAGACCAGCATTTTACTTAAGGTATTTTAAGGTTTAATGTTTTTGCTACATGCCACAAAAATTTCTGTTCATTTTTCATTCTCTTTTAAAATAATCTCTTTTGACACAATTTTTCCATTTTTTTTTTTTTTTTTTGTTTATAACGAGAATGGGATTGTCAAGCAATATAAACAAATAAATATAAATGATCAAATGGACTAATAACATAAATGATCAAGAGCAATCAAAAAGCTTGATTCTTCTACCATCTCTCAACGACTTTATACTTATAAAGTATAAACTGACAGCAGAAGAAATTGAGGATTATGACAAACTCAAAAAACTGTGTATAAACCAAAATTTTTTTACATTCAATGGAAAAATTTACCAACAAATTTCTTGCTTAGCTATGGGTAGCCCCCTTTATCCATTTCAGGCAAATTTATTCATGAGTGCTGTAGAAACACACATTACTAAGGCATTCCCTTTCACCTTCAAAGCATGGTTTCATTATGTGGATGACATATTGGCAATAGTACCAAAAAAACAAACAGATGATGCCCTAAAATTACTAAATTTACAGGACCAAAATATTAAATTCACTATGGAATTGGAGGAAAATGGTTATTTACCATTTTTGGACCTAAAAATATACAGGAGAAATGACAATTTCATTCCGCATATATAGGAAACCTACACGTACAGATAATCACATAAAGAATAACAGTTTTAACCCTAAACCACACCAACATGCCATTATAAACAGCCTTGTCCATAGAATGGTAAACATCCCACTCAACAAAAAAGAATATTCAGCAGAATACCGTTATATCATCAAAACAGCCCTCAACAATGGATTCAACAGCTCTTTAGTTGATAAGAAGATCAGGCATTTCGAAAGACAGAAAGATATTAAAAACACCACAACTCTCTCCACAATAAAAAGGATGTGGTTTTTAAAAGATTCACACATCATCCATGGGCAAATAGGGCATTCATGAAGATATTTAAAAATTATGATATACGTTTGACTGTACAAAATAAATTTAGTACTGGAAAGCTTCTGAACAGCACCAAAAAAAGACGTTATTCCACCCAGCAAGAAATCAGGAATATATCAGATAGATTGTATGGAGTGTGATCAGATATACATTTAGGCAAAACAATGCGAAATTTGGAGACAAGGACCAAAGAACACTTCAGAAATTTAAGATACAAACAAGTGGATAAATCGGCGGTTGCAGATCACTTTTGGTCTTACGATCATAATATTGCAGGAGAAGTCAAACTATTAAAAGCTGCCAGGAAAAGATTTATATTCTAAAAAATAAACATAGAGTTGTGAATTTTGACATTCCACCAAAGGACTTCCTGTTTCGTTATCTAATGGAACCACCAGATGCCACTATGTCACCTGCTAGAGTTAGTCAGTCCCCAGCTGAAGATGAGAGCGAATGCTCTTGAAACATGTTCTGAAGAATTAACCAGTTACTGAAGTTTTAGTGTCACCCTAATACTGATTCATTTGTTTACCTATTTAAGTTCATATTAAACAACATATTTCAATCAAACATTAACAATTTATTTTTCATACTTGTTGGAAAATGTTCCAAGTTACAAGCAGGGGAGCAATACAAAATATTTAATTCCACATATTTGGCATAGCCAGATCTTTTTGAATTATACATATAAGAACATATTTTAAATTGTATTGAAAAAAATTGAAAAACTGCATGTACAATAGATTTACCAATATTTAATTTCACATGTTTACTAAGATTTAAGATTTACCTCTTTTTAACTTATACATGAAATTATTTGAACTCTTATTTCAAAATTTCATTATATGTTGCAGTTTGCATTGCATGCATCTTCATTTAGCTCCTCCAAGTCAGGGCCAATAAGGGAATATTATCTACTCTTAATTTTTATAGAAGTCGTGGAAAACGATGTTGATCATAGTAACAGGTATTACTCTTTAAGATTAATATTGCTAAAAGTTGTATTTCATCATAAAAAAGAGAACTAAACTTAACTGCTTTCCTTACTTCCTTAGGAGGAGAGAAAGGCCTGCAGTAACCAGTTTTCATGCAATGAAAATGAAGAACAAGGAGGCAATGTTCCAGTAATTGGACTTACATGTTTTTCCTCGTTCACATTCTATTGCTGAAAAATAAGCATAGTCAATTTTCCTGTAATTTTACCGCAAACCATCATCCACCATTTTTTCACAGTTCAATATCTCTGCAACTAATTGGAATTAGACTTACCCAATTTTTTGCTATGTGAAACTCCTCATGGAGAATCACTGGATGCCAATAATTCATTTTCGACCAAAATTCGACTTATCCGCTTTTTCATACTCTTACAGATTTATGCTCTGTTCTAAAAAAAACTAACAAATGTAATTCAGTGTTCTTACCCATCAAGCAGTCGAGACATTGAAGATGATCGCTCTTTACTGCAGCTGCCTTTTCCACGACGAAGTTGCCTGCTGCGAGAACCACTAATGTAACCCTCATCTCTGCGCTTAAACAACCTTTCTCGGTCTTGTGGATGTGTCCGTGACCCACATATACCTGTAGTTGCTGCAGAAGGAGGAGTGATCACAGGTGAAGTATAGGGAAAGCTGGGACGCCTTCTATTTAAAGCATCCGGATCGTGTTCAATTGTAAGCTGAAAAAGAATATATGGATTGTATTAACCATTTCTATTTCGTTCTAATATATGAATTATTTTTATACAATTATTTAAAATTATCATTTTAGAACTTATAGTTTTTTTTTTCATATATTGAAACTTTTGAAAAATTAGTGTTTACTTACTTAACAGGGAAAATAAGATAATTTCCACTAACTATACAATGTTATTCATCTTTGAACTATATGTGCAGTTTATATATGCTTATTTGGCAAAAAAAACCTAGAGATCATTGGTACTAGAGAGCAGGAGGAGGAGGAGGAAGAGGAGGAGGAAGAAATTATTATTATTATTATTATTATTATTATTATTATTGAAAAAATGCCACTAATTGATTACATCAATCTCATTAATGGAATTAAAACAACCTATGAACATATTTGGTGATATCCAAATATTAATTATAAGCAAATACCTGAAGCACAGTATCCGAATATCGTATGAGATTTTCTATGTTTTCTATTGGTTGATCTTTGACAGGAGTACCATTCACTTCTAGGATTCTATCACCTATGTGTAATGACATAAGATCACTGCTCATATCCAGTCTGCAGTAAGAAAAATAAACACATATTAGCTGTGCACCTAAAAGCTCTACCATTTGTAAATGTAAATGATGTAACTAAAATTATAAAAACACAGCTTTAACACAATTATCAAATAATTATTAGCTGTGCTAGTTTCCAATTCACAATATATTTTCAAGCTACGAGTGGAAATATTGATACTGGAAGGAGTAAGTAAGTTTCTTCTAAAGTAATTTTATATGTAATAAACAATTCAAACCTGATTATTAGAAAATATCATTTTATTTTTATTTTTCTTGTTCTCTTGGTATTTTTTAACAACAATTATATCATAAAGATATTTCAATAAGAGTTAAAATGCAAATCAACTTAAATCTTTTCAACAGAACAAGCACACACATGCATACACAGACATTAAATTGCTGCAATTTTGATTTATTAATGCTTAAAAATAAGAACCATATGTTCATCAATAATGAACACAAGTCTTTGCAGGCATCTATTATTTAACAAGCAAACAAAACAAAAATAGTGATATTACACAAAATATTATAGTGTCCATAAAACACAGGTGCATTTGAAATATGCTTTCTAATTTTAAAAAATGTTTGCTTTTCTTTATCCTGAGAGCTAACCACTATGTTCAATGATTCCACAAAACACTTACAGCATCAATTCACAAGAGACAAAATGAAAACCTCTAAAAAAGTGCTAAATGTATTATGTGAAGGCCACTTCCTATCCTTTGTGTTTTTAGAGTATGATTGGAATAAGCATTTTACAAAAGAGCTGAACAATTTCTTATAAGATTTTGAATTGAGGAATTATTTATGAAGACTAAATAACATTCTTGTTTGCTAAACAGTCAACATTATTTATAACATTCCATGGTCTCCCCTGTCCTAATGCTTATATTGCGCAATAAAATTTATTCACACTTTACCATGAGTCATTTGAAATGAATGACATCACTATTATGGAATGCATTTCTATCCATATAATCAGTTGATCTAGTTCTGAAAATCTCCTCAGAAGACAGTATACCTCAGAGGAGAAAAGAGAGAGAAGGACTATAGCTGCATCATAGTTCTAAACCAGTTTGTTTATAAAATGCAGTTGTGTTAGTTTTTTATCCACTTGCTAAGATGCACAGTAACATACTTTAAAAGCAAAGTAAGGTGCAATGACTAGCAACTACATCATCCATGCATATTGACTCGCAGTAAAATAAGAATAAATTTGACCAACCCAGTATATTAATATTTTCAGGTTCAAATAGATTTTTCCAATGAGAAGCATTAGATTATGTATTTCATAAAGTGTAAATGCAAGGAAAAGATTCTTCTTCTGCTTTTATTTTACTTAACTGTATAATTATAAAAATTCTTATTGAGCCTGATTTTCATACTAATTCCATTTAATAATTGCAAGCCTAATAGACTAATACTTTAGGCAATGAGAGTGCAATAGACACCTTACAGATATAACTCTTAAATAATTACATAATATATTTCACACAAACCAATTTCTAGTTTAAATTGAACATATTTATGTGCCAATATGTGTAATAGTCAAAAAGAACTACTTCAGTAATAATCAGTCATCATTTTCACATTTTCCAATGCAAAACAAAATAAGCCTTTCTATGTAAAATAACTGTTCAGAGAAATGGTAGAATCTGCACTAAATGTAGGGCAATATCAGCGTGATATCAGAAAAAAGTAATTTAAATAAGGATTCACTTTTCGTTAATTATAAACATATGTAGTAAATTTAGATGGGTCTTAGATAATCTTGATACTCAAGATATATCGATATCAAACGATACACAAGCTTGATACTTTTTCAATAATTTGTAAATGCAAACATTTTATTTATTAATCTTTTCTGAGTAGGATATTTAGAACATTCTTTATGGTTTCATTTACATGAGATTTACTCATGAACACATGTTTCTTGGAACTTTTGTCCACATCATCAGCTGTTAAACGACTGTTGGATCATTCATTAGAAGCTGGTTACGTAGGTATCCGGGTTGTTGACTCTGGTAGTCTAGTGATTTATCTATTTGCTTGTAATGGATGTTTCTCCAACATTCCTTCAACCTAATGCCTATATTTCTCTGCCTTTCCTATACAGATTTTTTCACAATCCTTATAACTAATCCGGTAAATACCCGGATTTTTTCTCTTTGGGCTTGGAATCTGTTTTGTTTAATTGCAATAAATTTTTTGCACTATATCAGTTTTGAGGTGCTAAGATGATGTACTGCTTGAAAATTTCTAAATTTCTCATTGGCTGATGGGTAGTATGTGAACTCTTTTTTCCCCTGATAAATCACTCAAAGTTGTTATTTGTTTAATTCTTTTTTGTTTGTGGAATCTTTTTATTTTTTGGTTTATCATCTGTTTGTCAAACCCATTGCATTTAGCTGTTTCTATTATGTATAGGCATTCATTTTAGTATTTTTCTTTACTCGATGGTATATTTATTAGTCTGTATATCATGTGTTGAATGCTGCCTCTTTATGTGATCTTGGACTGAAACCATGGGCTTTGATGTAATTACCTGTACATGTGTCCTTTCTATAGATGCCAAATTCAAGTTTATTATTACATTTTATTATCTTCAGATCTAAAAATGCCAACATATTACCTAAGTTTAGAATAACTGAGTCGACTTTGTAACACTTACATCACTAATAGTTTTTAAAAGAGGAAAACTAAGTTTCTGGAGCTAATCGCTCCCATCTTCAGTTCCAGTCCGACTGCCGGCCTTGTTCTTCGTGGTGGTTTGGTTTGTCTCTGGTGGCGGTTGGATGAACTTCTGTATTAAAACGTCACTTGGTGGGATTTCAACATCACTGTTACAAACGTCCACCATATTTAACTAACATATTACCTCTTTCTATTTTGACAGTGAACTTAATTGAAGGCTCTTGCAGGTTTAAAAGTTTTAGTGCACCTTCCACATACTTTTAGCAAATATATCATCTACATATCTGTGCCAAACCTTTAAAATGTGGGGAAAAGCCTTAGTTATATGTTTCAAAATAGCTCATGGATAAGTTGCCTAAATCCTTTCCAAATTTATCATTTCATTTCGTGCATCATCAGTGTCCACCGCCTGTGGTGCCTTAGTAGTAAAACAGGTGTTAAAAAAATAAATAAATAAGTTGACTAAGAAAGGTGATAATGGACTGCCCATTATAAGAACTGCTTTCTGTTTAAAGAATTTGCCCTCAAATATAAAAAATAATTAATTTATGCACAACTTAGTTAATCAATGTATTCTTTTATGTGTTGTTCTGTTAGGATGGTTGATTGTAACTATTTTTTTAGAAAAACTAATAATTTATTCTGTGGTTTGTTGGGAAACAGGGCTTTGACATGAAAAGAAATCAGTTGTGTTGTTCGGTGATAATCTTATATCTTTAATTTTATAGATGAGATCCATGGAGTTTTTAAACTTAAGCTATCAAATTTTGGTAGTGAATGGAACTGTAATAATAACCAGTTTGCTAAATGGTAGATCAGAATATTTATGTTGTTAATAATTGGTCTCGTACTTCTCTTAGGCTTGTGGATCTTCAGAAGGCCATGTATTCTGGCTAAAGATGTGTTGTAAACCTTGTGAACCTTAATTTTATAACGATCTGTTTTTGACTGAATTAAGAGACTAATATGTAACTAAAATTATGAAACAAATGCATTTTATCATTTCTATTAATAAACAACTGTAATGGCCTAATTCAGATAACTGCAGCAAAGCTAAATTAAATGGAAATTACTAACATAATACTTATAAGAATAATTTCTCTACTACAAAAATGACTGCAGATACAGTAGAAACAATATCTTGTATACACATTATCTTTTACAAACATTTTATTTATGAGCATTAATTGAATATTTTTAAGTTTCCAATCATTCGATATTCCCAAAAGCTTAAGAAATCATTTTTTAAACAATGTCAAAATAATTAAAAAAAAAACTACAAATTTAATGAAAATCCACAAGACATATTCATAACATGGCCTTACTTGGTCCAAAACAATACTACTCCTGCTAGTCCAAATGAAAACTGAAACTCTATTATTGTTCAAAAATTTATCAAACACAATTCTGCAATCCTTAAAAACATAAAGACTGTCATATAATCACAAACAACTTTATGCATGCTCACATTTTCAGAAACTGCATTCTAGCTCCTTTCATGCCATTATGAGATGTAATGACAGTGCACACAAACCATAAGTGCTGAGAAATCATAGATGATTATGCATCTACAATGTATGTACAAATGTGTGATATTAATAACATGCCTCTCTGCATCCTGATGTGCACACTTACATTACTTAAACACAGCACATTGTAACCTTAAGGTGAGTTTTGTGCAACGTCAAAAGTCATTCTTCAAGCTATTTTGATTAATTCTGGTTGCCTTCCAAATCTGTATATTCCAAGAAAATTATTCTAAAATGCATTCTTACATTATATGTGTAATACAAAAAATTGACACATCCCTTCCATTAAAAAAAAAAAAATGGGGTGATTCATATGAAATTGGTGGTTTTTAAAAATTGAATAAATTTGTGCATACTGAACCACTTTGGATAGGTTTTGTTTTAAATTGTGTGGGAACTCTGGGAGTTTTATAAGTTAAACTTTATAACATTCCCAACATTGTCATCATACCAGGAATGTTAAATTTTCCATTCTACCATTTTGCTCATTGTTCACTACAAGCAAAAAATTACAGCATATCAAACTTCATCAGTTCCACAAAGAGCACATTACAGCAAGAATATGTTGTTTGCATGCCTTCCAAAAGAGACAGAATACTTTCTTTAGTGAGAAGTTAGAAATAACATAATCTTTTAATTAAGATCATTGTACGATTGAGTTGAACTATACACTATCATTGCTCCACTTGCTTGTTTATAACATGTAGTACTAAATATAAGATTTAATTTCGTGTGTTTCACAAACCATTGTTCCCATAACTAGTACTATATTTATAAACAAGGGGAGAAATAAGAATGTTTAGTTCAACTCATTCATATAATGACCGTAATTATATGATTAGCTTCACTGTACAAGTTCCAATTAACATTTTTAGTTAACATAATCTTTGTTGGATGACACCTTCAAGAATGTCTCTTCTTGTTTGCAAATGTGTCAGAAGAGATTAGAGTCTACTTCTCAAAAAGTATTAAAAATTGTTTGTTTCAGGAGGCAGAATACTCTTACTCCAAATGTTAAAGAGTGACAAATGTAGCTAAATTTATACATACAGGATTATGGCTGTTCAAAAGTTGAAGGAACCAGATAAACAGAAATGAGTCCATTGTTGCATATGGTTCTGGATTGTCACTGATGGCTATTTGACATCCCAAACACAAAAGACCTGGTTCCATCTGTCTAGATATGTAAATTCCTAGAATAAATTAATATGACAAACACATCAAAATAGTCATGAACTGGCCCTACATTCACAAAAGGCTGGTGTTTGGTATGCATTTTTGAATAAGCTGAATAGAGGGATCATTATTTTTTTTACATGCAATGTATAGAGAACATTGAAATTAAAAAAAAAAAAATTCAATCAAGGTTATTTTAAACAAGATGGTGTAACTGTTGCATCCCAGCCAAGGCTCTTGCCATAATCAGAGGTTTCTTTGATGACCCACTAATTTCCAAGAATTTGTGGCCATCCAGAACACCCAGCCATCATCACATGTTATTTCTAATGGAGTGCTTGAGTAAACATTCATATATAGGAAACAATATTAATATACATTTTAGACAAAGAACATATGCAAGGGTAGAGAATTTAAAGTACGCAAGCTTAAGTGAAGTTCAATTTTGCAGTTTTGAGTGTCTAGGACAGTTGTAAATATATAACGTGAGTTTCAATATTCGTGTGAACAATTCAGTTGCTAAGATAAATATTATAAAGATTGAATTTATTAAAATTGGCCATGAGCAATTGATGATTTGAAAACCAACTCATCACTGAAATCAGATATATTGATCAAGATACACTGCAGCAAACTGCCAGAAAGACAAAGTCATTTTCATCATCTACTGTGAGGATATGCAATTCTCCAAGATGTTTTACATTTGGAAATGACTGCATATTTACAGCCACCATGATACAGAATGGGACCTATTTAAAAACCACACATTTTATATGAATCACTCTGCACAAGATCTACAAATCACATCTAAAGACAGATGACAACTAACTGCAGCATACTTTAAAGCTGAACAAACAGAAACAATGCTGTAACAAGCACTAACAAACACATTCTGAAAATCAAGCATTTCAGCTGCCTGGCAATGTGCTAGCAGAAGGTTAACCACTGTCAAGCTTTACCTATAACGGGAGAGATGGCAGCACAATCTAAATGCTGCTTCAAGGAGTGAGACTGCAAATTTACCCACTTTGCCATGGACAATACTCAGGATCCTGTAAACATGTAACTGGTTGTACTCACTTTTTTCAACTTCAGGCCTGTTAACTGTAATCTAATCTACAACAATAACTGTTATATGCATGTAGCTATTTTTCAAAAGAAAAAGTTCAGTATTTCTTAAATCAAAGAATTATTCATTATACTCAATTTAGCCTTTTTTGTCCTCTCCCATCTTTACTGAAATAAAACTTCAATGATGCAGAAAAGTTCTACGTATCTAAGAGAAATTTTTATGAGCTTTGCATGTGTTGGCCACTGTTTAACGTCGGTTCTGGTGGTGTAGTGGTAACCATACTTGCCTTCTAAACCCAAGGTCGCGGGTTCAAACCTGGCCAGGATCATTGGATTTTTTTCGGGCATAAAATCATAAGTATGCCTTCCTTCAAAAGGGAAGTAAAGCCATGGGTCCCATGTCTTACATTTATGGCAGGAAAAAGAACCTCAAGCCTGAAAGAAGAGGCCTCTGAGCAAAATTTGTCTGCCGTTTCACACCCGGAATTGAATGGGATGCTGATGAACTGAGCTGTTAAAGAGTGTCCTTAAATAAAATGAATCAAAAACACTGTTTAACACTGAATAAATTACAGCATTAAGGTGCAGGAGCAGAACACTTAAATGTCTAACAATTACATTTATTTGATTATAAACAGTGTTAATGGTTCATGTTTTAGCCTATCTGCTGCAAATTGATTTACTACAAAATTTCATCTTGTGTCCCAAGTATTACATTTAATAATTTGTCAATAGTATGAGCAGTACCCAATAATAAGTTCAATTATTTAAAAAAAAATTGTATTACAAATACTTAAAAAATATATATTTCAATCTAAAGACTAATTCTTTACATAGTTCCCAAATCTCTCAGCACATTTTTCATATCACTGCACTAGTTTTTTCAACCCTTCTTCATAGAATGGCTGCTCTATTGTCAAAGTCACCTGTGGCAAATACATCAGTTCATTGTCTCTTCTAGATAGTTTCCCATCAAGATGTTCCTGATTTTGAGAAAAAAATGGAAATCTGAGGGTGCCAAATTAGATAAATAAGGATGGTGGGGGTAAATTCCTCATAGAATTGCATTAGAGGATCTGCTATTTGATGGGTGGGGGCGGACATTGTCATGCATCAGAATGATCTTGTTTGCCATGTCCTTGATGTTTCCTCGCAGTTTCTTCATGGTTGCACAGTAACATTCTGGACCTACTGAGAGAGCCACATATTTTGCCTTATACACTCTGATCAACTGTTCATGGATTTTTGCTGCTGTTTGCTTTCTTGGGCAAGAAATCAAATAATGAATTATTTTTTGCTGTTTAACTTATTGAGCAAGGTTACGTGCATGTTTGTCAAGGTGATGCTGAAGCTAGGTACAAATAAGTAGAGTGAAACTCTGAGGGTTTTGCCCATGCAACCAAACATAATTTCTCTCTTTGTGGCAACTGTCTAGCTGAATTTTCCTAGTCATTGTAATTTTTTTTAACTAGCTGTTTTTAACTGAGCCTTGTACATTACACTATTCTTTTGTAGTTGTTCTTTTTTTTTTGTTTTAATAGTGTTTAATGCCCCTTTTAACTTCTGCGGCATCACGGGCAGTGACACTTATGATGCATGAAATGGAATGATCTATTGGGGAAGAATTTATTATTTTTCTTAAAGGAAAGAAGCATTCCAGGCTTCCCTGGCATTTGCCATTTATGAGGACTGAGGTAAACCTGGAAAAAACTTCAGTCAGGGAGGACGGTTCTGGTGGGAATCTCTTGCTCAGAGTTCACACCTTAACGGCCTCGGCTACCTGTGGCGGTCCCATCAACAATCCTTGGTTCAGTTACGTTGCAGAATAAAAGATAGGTGTTGTTCTTTTTAACCTAGCATCCCATGTATAATGTATAATTCTTTCAACCAGTAAATTGAATGAATTAATGAAGATTAAAAGTATGAATTCTATATTCATTGGGAACATTTTACTTTGGACAATGAGAGAAAGTCTTGAGAAAACTAAGTTTCGTCCAACCAAGAATAAAACTCAGGAAATGGCAAACACTGGATATACAAATCAAGTTCCAAAAGTTTCTAGTCATACTAAGTTTTTTAGAAGGAAGAAAAAAAGAAAGAAATTAATTATGTCACTTTTCAATACAACACCCAGTTACTTTAATGCCTTCTCACATCTATGAATTAGCTGCTCAATGTCTTCACTGCAGGAGTAAGAGAGACTAGAGCATTGAGCAGACAATTGAAATGATTTGGCATGCATTGTCTCTTCTCCAACTTGCCTTTATGCTAGCCTTTTCCTTAAGTCAATCAAAGAAATTCTCAGTAATACTAAAAGACTGTTGTCAATGTCTTCTTGGCAGGCCAAGTGATCTTGGCTTTCTCAGTCATGCTTTGTGCTATGGATTTCCTTTCTGGAAGATGATCACCATAGTTTTATCCTCTGTACTAGATTCTAAACTTTTCTCCAATTTCCTTGACAAAGCCGTTTAAAATTGTGGGAAGAGGTCACACAATCCTCTTTCAGAACTGGGGCACCAGTGTGCACTGACTCATTATGTATGATGTGAAAGAAGTTACTGAACCTTGACTGCCTCTTAACGAGCAGTTCCTCCTCAACAAGCAAGACATTTTCCTCACTGAAGGCCAATATCACAAGAATCATCTATGGGAAAAACTATTAAGCCCATTCCTTCATAGTGAAATATGAAAGAACGATTTTCCCAGAAATACTAATCCATTTGTGTTTGACATTTCTTTGGTGGCAGTGCCATGGTCAAGTGGTTAGACTGTTCACCTCCCAATGAGGTAGTTTGAGCTCAATTCCAGCGACTGTAAGTGGCATTTGTGGCAGGGGAAGTGACATTTGGGCAGCTTTATCCAGGTACTCCAGTTTTCCCTGCCTCTCATTCTATCATTATTCCATCATCTAACCTCTGGCTTTATCTTCGTCAATTCCAGAGACTGTTAGTGGGATTTGTGGCAGGCAAAGTGGTGTTTGGGCAGGTTTACTTCCAGTACTCCAGTTTTCCCCGCTTCTCATTCTATCATTGTTCCATCATCTAACCACTATCTTTGTCTTATCAATTCAGTATACATGCAGTCCACAGATTTATCATTTTCACCCTACAAATTAGCTATGCTACTGCTCTGCTGCCCAAGTGCAGAACTTCAATGTTCTAATCAGGCATGAGAGTTGACATTAGAACACACACACACATTTCTTTGGTAAAGAATTTTATCATAGTGAAGACTTAAATTTTTAGTTTTTACAGTCACTTAGTTTACCACATGTTAAATCAAACGAGTGCCTTGAAGTTGAATGATGCTGATAAGAGTACAAAAGTTTCTCCAAAGGAAGTCACTCATATTTTCAGGCTAGAAACTACCTTGTAATGCTTCAGTTTGACTTTGTGACTCCTTACTGACAAACATAAAATCTAATTTAGCTGAGAGATTGCAGTATGTTCACAATGTGGTATATGATTTATTTGTAAAATGCAAAAATTTCACAATATAACACAATCCCTTCATCTTCTCTCATGGATAGGCCTGAAGGAATGAAGAACCATGCATTCATTAGTAATGCTGTTTAAAATATTGCATACTTTTACTCCTTCTTATCTCATGACATATTTCCATTTCTTTCAACAGCTGGATATAAGAATTAATCACTTCTTTTTAACCCTCTTCACAGAACTTATTTATAGTAATTATCCTTTTAAGCAGTAGTTTTACATCGTCTATGGAATTCTTTGCCAAATGATGTATGGAATTGCCAAACATTATTAGCATTTAAAATTAACCTGGAAAATAGTTGTCTAATTGTATTTTTTATTAGTAAGTTGCTAGGTGTTTGGCTTACAGCCTCCCACCCTGTTTTCTTAGAAATTAAATTTTCTTATGTTTATTAACAGAGTTTTCATGCTTTATGTATGTATCTATGTACATAATATGTATAAGTTTAATTGTATTATGAACTATGTGTGCATTAATTATTGTATGTGTATTTCTGGTGATGTGCAAGAGAAGGCCTAATGATCTTAACCCCACCAGACAAAATAAATAAATAAAATATGCTGACAATACTATAATATGGGAAATGCCTTGATGGCCTTTTTTCCTGAAACTGAGATTAAAGCTATCTAGTTATTTATGTTACAATGATATGACACAAATGAGGAATATCAGAATTTGCATAAGAAAACAATGCTGTCACATCTCTGCAACCTCTTTCAGTGCATGTTTAGTGCTAACAGTTACTGAGTGTGGAAGTGAAAGTAAATAAATTTATTCTTTATTTATGAATTAATATACCTTCCAATATTCTTAATATGAGAAAATATTAATAATAATAATCACTATATGACAAATTATTGTTACGAAATCACTCAAATTTCACTAATAATAATCGTTGTTTCTGCTCAATTTTTTAGTATGAAAGTTACAGTGGCAATGTTGGAAAATTACCAGGTATCTCATGGCAGTGTTGCTAATTTCTAGTCAAACTTTTAAAAACATTCTTCCTAGCTTAACTTATTCAAGATTTAATCATGAGATACTTCGTAGTTCTTTGTTCACATCTTCAGCAGTTAACTGTTGCATTGTTGGTTGGAATTCAGTTCATTGTTAACTGAGTTGACCATGAACTTTAATATTGAACTGTCTGCTTTCAGGATGTCAAAATCAATTAAAAGTTCCTCATATTTTGTTAAGTTAATCCTTTTCCAGATTTTTATTCTTTTGGTTTTTGAACTGTCTTTAACAACTAGATGTTTTTCTCTATCTAATGGAGTTGATTTTTATATATGCTTATATTTCAAGTTTCTCCTATGTTCCTTCAATCTGATATCTATATTTCTTTTTGTTTTCCCTGGGTAAAATTTTCACAATCCTGACAATTCATTTGATAAATCCAGGATTTTTTTCTCCTTAGGCAGGAAATCTGTCTTGTTTCATTTTAAGAGATTTTTAACACTATCAGTTTTCAGGTTCTAAGATTTATTATAATGTTTAAACCTCTTTCGAAACTTGTTATTGATTCTTGGTTGGTACATGACTTGCTTTTAAACTTTTTGTTTCTGGTATATCAGAAAGTTTTATTTTTCTTTTTTTCCTCATCTCTTTGCCGAGTCCATTTGATTTTGGCTTCTAGTATGTATAGGTATTCCTGTATTTATTTTTATTCAATGGTATGTTTACTAATCTGTTTGTCATGTTATTGAATGCTGGGTTCTTTATGTGATCTAGGATTGAAGCTATCGACTTTAACATAATTGTCTGTGATATGTGTTTTTCCTGTAGATGTCAAATTCAAATCTGTTATTACATTTTATGTTCAGATCTATAATGGAAATACATTTTCTGCTTCAGCTTTGACTATGAATTAATCGTTAGCTTTTGTAAGTTTTAAAGTATATTCTACATACTTTTTGTTTATTATGGCAAATACAACATCTATGTATAGTATCAAACTACAAAACTGTGTGGAGAGAATCTTTGTGATGTGATTTCAAAGCAAGGTTGGCTTGAGAAGGTGATAAAGGACTGCCTTATTAACCATTGTCTTTTGTTTATAAACATTTGCATCAAATACAAAAAATACTTGATTTATTAATATTTTAGTTGGATCAAAATTTTTCTTTGATATGTTCACCAGATTGGTTAGCTATTAAAGAGAGTTCATAAATCAAAATAATTATACATCTGGAAAAATTATTAACTTAACAAAATATGAGCAAGCTCCAATGAAATTTAACATCTTGGAAGCAGACAGCTCAAAATTCAAATTTATCATAAGACCATCAGAACCAACTCAACACCAATGAACTCAATTCCAACCAACAATTCAGCTGAGGATGTACACAAAGATCCATGAAACATTTCTGATTAAATCTTAAGTGAAGCTACAAAGAGAGTTTTGTATCAGTTCAACTAATAAACAATTACTAATATGTGCTTACTGTATTAGATTGAAAGTGATAACACTAAACACTCCAAAGTGTGATATGACAAGGTTATAAAGTTTGTCCTGGACATCACTCTGTTACTGTTAGTAAAAATGTACAAGTTTTACTATCTAAGATAAACTTTTTAGTTAAAATACTATTATACTATCTGTCTTCTTCCTTCATGAGGTTCTTCATTTTGACCTTTTGTCACTCTGATTAATGTGGTAATAATACCCTGGGATGCTATAAAGCAATTACCGAAAGTCCTACAAATGACTTAACTACATTGCCAGGCTCAATTAAGAGCACTTCTTGTTCAAAATGTAATATATCTCCAAAACCAATAGTATATGAAATGTTAAGAAACATTCTTATAGTCATCTAGTTCAGCTGTGCAAAATTATTTTTATTTGTAAAAACAATCACATGAACACTCCAAATTTTGTGTATGTCTCAAGTCAAATCTACCTTTCAAAGAAATACTCATTCTAACCAATCAGTGGGCAGTTTATCTCCAAATTCAGAGACATTATGGACTGCATTCTCTATCAACTGTGTTTAAGGGATAGTTACAGAGAAGATTTATTCACTTCAACTCACTCAGATATTCGCAATCCTCTGCAACCATATGGTTCTGTGGTAACAGGAAGTCCACGAGCACTTTCCACACTCAACTTAATCCCTCGTTGACCATCATTGGTAGGCGGAATCTCTACTAGACGGATGGAATGTGGTTTTCGACCAAATGGGGCTCCAGATGTTTTACTTAGCGGCTGCATTTGCCGTTTGTAGCATGGGCCACTGGACAAACAAAGATAAGCTATTATAATTGTTAAAATCTTTTTCAACAATATATTGAGAAGAAACATTTTTATAAAGTAACATTTTTAACTAAGGAGTGTAATGATTTACCAATCACTTCTACACAAGTTTAAAAACAAACTTAATACCATTGAATCTCATAAACTTTTGATGAAATCCAGTTTTTAAAAAAACAATGTCTTAAGTCCCAACAAATTGCCATTAATGTATGAGTGTCATTTTTTAAATAGTGCACACTCTTTTTCACGTACTTGTTTAATTTTTTGACAGTATCTCCTCTTTCAATAGTGTCCCTGATTCTCCATAACAGAGTCCCAACATTTAGGAAGCAGTGCTATTTAATTCAAAGCATCACATCTGTTCATCTCTTGAATGACTCGTGTAACAGCAGCAGAAAGCTCTTCCAGAAAAGGAAAATGTCCATACATGCAATTTTTTCAACTTTGGGAATAAGACAAAGTATGGTGAACTCACGTCCAAACTGTAAGGGAATGAGATAACACTTTCCTCCATATCCACACAGCTTATTGGTCAGAACATTCCCGGTGTGCAAGCGAACGTTGTCATGGAGGATGAATGGCCCACTGAACTATTAAAATCTGTTTTTGTGCATTTTTTGCACAATTTTTGCATGAGGTCACAATTCACAATTATACATTGATGTTACACTTGTTCCACAGGGGACTCTATCTGTCATAATGATTCACTGGTAGTCAAAAGCAAAGATCATTTTCTTAATGTATGATTGAACTCATTGTAATTAATAATTAATGATTACTATTATTATTTTAGGGTGCAAAACTGCTTTGTTCATTAGTGCCCAAACAGGGTAAAACAGTTCAAATAAAAATTAAAAATTAAATAAAACTCCAACATGGAAATACTGCGCAGAAAACAATTGAAAACAGCAGGTTTGCCATTAAAAGTGTAAAACACATAAACAAATAACAAGGGCAAAAATGTAAAACAATGTATAAAGCACATAATGCAAAAACACACCAGAAACAAAATTGATTTAAAATACACTAAAAAGGAAACTGTCATATGCAAGAACATCCAAGATGCAAGGCAAACGAAGGGATACTTTGAAAGTCACTAGATAGTGGAGTTGTAGAGATTTCAAAAGCAATCAGGAAATAAGAGCAAATTACCAAGTCCCCCAGCAGCTGTGCTGTTTTGATATATATAAAAGCGCTGTATAAAGCGCCTAAAGTTCTACCACATAAATAGATGCCATAGAGTTAAGCCCAAAAGTAAAACTAGAATTATTAGAAAAGAAGGCATATTCAACACCTATGTCTGCTTTTGAGCCATGGGTATAAATAAAATTACATTCCTCAATGAAGAGTGTGTTGCACTAAAATAATAAAAGCATGGTCATAGATTTTAGACAAGACATCAGTACAAAATGAATGGGGCCTCTGCTAACAGCCAAAAGGAATAACAAACTTCCCCAGCTGGGAAAAAAGCAGGCAATGGATGTCCAAAGTCCTGAACATCTACCAAACCGATATCCAGGTGGCTTTGGAGTCAGAGACCTAGCAGTATTTAAGGTATCAAGCAAGTATTAAAATACAGCTCATTCATGGGATGCCAAGGTTGAGTAGTAGTACCCACCAAATAAAATGTCTCTTCAAAAAGAGAGAGAAAGTTCACGCAACTCTGCATACAGGCTGGACACAGGACTCATAGGAAAAGCTCCGATCACAACACTAATTCCCCAGTGATGAATCGGTTTAAGGTGACAAATTACTGAAGGTGGCACCATTCCAAATGTTGATTCGTATTATTTAAGGACGCTCTTTAACATCTCAGGTCATCAGCGTCCCATTCAATTCTAGGCATGAAACAGCCGGCAAATTTTGCTCAGAGGCCTCTTCTTTCGGGCTTGAGGTTCTTTATCGTGCCGTAAATGTATGACACGGTACCCACAGCTTTACTTCCCTTCCGAAGGAAGCCGTACTTAGGATTTTTATGCCCGAAAAAATCCATCAGTCCTGGCTGGGTTTGAACCCGCGACCTTGGGTTTAGAAGGCAAGTATGGTTACCACTACATCACCAGGACGGACATTCCAAATGTAAAGCAGCATAATTGTATTTGGACCAGATTACAGAACAGTAACAGTACCAGGATATGCTACTTAATATACATAAGACATAGAAAATGTTCACACCAGACTTTCACTTGTTACTCAGGGCACTCTAAAAGTTCTCAGCCTGACCAAGAAAACACAAGATTTAAGAGATCCCCCCCCCCAACATAGTTACCTTGAAAATCAATACATTTATCTCAATGTTAAGGGATGGCTGTTTCACAGCAACAAGCACATTGAAGTCTTCTTACTCTTTTGAATGTTAGTGAACATTTTAAAAAAGTCAACCTTTGTATAAGCCATCTTAAATTTAATGGCCGGAGCATCAAAAACTACAGGCTTGACCTCATCATTTAAGAGTTTGTTGGAACTGGTGCATGAGGGATGCTAGTCAAAACTAAGTGGCAGGTCTGCAGTCATCCTTTGGTGTCATATAGAGGCTAAAGAGTTTTATGAGCCAAACTTTGGTACATATAACTTGGAAGCTTTTCTGGGCTTTATCCAAAGTTCCTAGATGCAGCACTCTTCATGATCGTGAGGATGCCATGGGAGGTAGTCGATCTCTACAGCAGTTGTCGGTCCTGATGGTATAGTGGTAACCATACTTGCCTTCTAAACCAAGGTCACAGGTTCAAACCCGGCCAGGGTCAATGGATTTTTTCGGGCGTAAAAATCTTAAGTATGGCTTCCTTCGGAAGGGAAGTAAAGTCATGGATCCCATGTCGTACATTTACAGCATGAAAAAGAACCTCAAGCCTGAAAGAAGAGGCCTATGAGCAAAATTTGTTAGCTGTTTCACGCCCAGAATTGAATGGGATGCTGATGACCTGAGATGTTAAAGAGCGTCCTTAAATAAAATGAAGGGGGAAAAAAAAAAAAAGAAAGAAAGAAAGAAAAAGAATCTACAGCAGTTCAGGCAGATGGGAACGGATGGACATGCTCCCTCATGAGTTTCTTGTTCGCAGGTTGCAATTACAGAAATAGCACTCTTACATGGCATACAAATGTGGCCAAAATGTGGGCATTGAAAACATCGCATGGTACTGGGAATATACAAGCATACATTTATTACCTCATACCCAGCCTTGATCCTCTGTGGTGGTTCAACGCTGTTAAAGGTGAAGAAGAGAGTAGGGGTCTGCACTATTCTCCATCTTTCCTCGTCTACACACAATTAACAGATGTGATGGTCCACCAGATAACCCCTTAATTTCAGGATCAGACATTCTGTCAAGTATGATGGTGTTAACAACTCCCTAGACTACTTCAGCATTCTATACTTGAATAGGATATCTGTGGAGAATTAACGTGAAGCATTTATTTCTGTTAGTTCCAGCATCTCCAATTTCTTATTCACAAACAAGATTTCATGGGGCCGGAGATGTTATGTACACCTTTCTGAATGTTAAATGGGTGACACAACGTATCAACTGATCTTCAACTTATAATTAAGTAATCAGGGAATGACATCTCGGTTAAAGTCCACTCTCTTTCATTTCATTTGTTGGAAAAGATTATTATTGCGATTGCAGATTCTACCTCCACAATTGTAACTGTCTCTGAAGGCAGGCTGCTTCCTTAGTGCCATCCCAGCTTAGGTGAGTTGTTCTCGCTTGAACAGGACTCACTTCAGGGTCACACCTCCCACAAGCAATGAGAGGGAACCATACTCTTCAGGAAGATAACAGCTGGTGCAATGGTCCCTCTCAGGTCCTAGCCTTTACCAGGGGATATGCTCCCTACCTTCATGATTACCCCATGCTGGGAGTTATGCCCTTTACCTTTTACCACATCAAACGCAGGGGCTTCCATCAGATTAAAAACAGGAAGGTTATTAGAAGAATTAAAAATAAGATTGGTGAAATAAAAATGGGTCAAACATGCAAGCATGGGACCAGAGGGTGCAGCTCTGGTGCCTTGGGATCACTGTGTTCTATATCCAATAAGTGGACCCCCACCCAGGGGAAGATAAATACTTCCACTTGCTGGATTGTGCTTTGAACTCTGGCTCAATATCCCGAATCCAAATTTCATCAAAAACAATTTTACACAAGAACGCTTGACCTTCAATGACAAATATTTCTTTTAGCAAGTATGCAATTTCTGCTTCTGCTCAGCAGGAATGAGAGACCAATCATACACATATTTTCTCTCCTGTAAATCATTTGTCAAAATATAGAATACTCATGAAGGTGGAATCCCGGTAGCTTCTCAAAGTTCGTCACATATCACAAGAATATTCTTGAAGAATAGTTTCCAAAAGTTTCATGCTTCATTTATCTATTAATGTATTCAGCCTACCTAATCTTACGTTATTGTCTATGCTGACATTACTAACATGAAAATGATCAGTCTAACATGAAACTGTACTAGAGTACACTATGAACTAACCACAAACTTCATCAAAGCACTATGGATTTCTGTGTGGTTTTTACCACATAAAATTTGATCTTAATGTATGACCTTTGATCTTTAACAGTAACAGAATCCAATACACCTGCAATTCAATTTCTAGCTCTTGTTATACACAGAGTATGTCATTGACAAAATGAACACATGTGCTTCTCTCTCAAGGCTTCAACTGCAACTGACTTTGAGTTATTCATTCTGCAGTACTGCCAACTATGCATTATTTATGAAATAACCCTCATACGAAGTGACATTGTAGAATAAAAAAAACTGCCAGATTCACATGGTTACATAAAGATCTCATACACTTTGTAAAAAAACACATATACATCCCATCACCAAAATCAAAGTTATTTACACTTCTTTCCACACATTCCAAGCAACATTTTTACATGAATTTAGCATGTACGTTGTTTTAACAAAAATTTACATGACACAGTATTTTTTTGAAACTTTGAAACTGCTTACATATCAATGATAAATCAAAGTGTTTTGTTAGCAATGTGTAATATTACTATCACAGACAGGAGTGTGTTGGAAGGAGCTTGCAGTACTTGACATTAACTCTTTGTTAAATACTAATATTAGTTCCAAGCCCATTTTTAAAATTACTTATGAGAAAAAATTAGTAAACTAAATCAATTTTTATATTCTACATTCTACTAAGTGATTGGTTGAAAATGTAAAAAATTAATGCAGTGATTCTTGGAGATTTTCCATGCATATAATTAATGTTAGCAACTAGCATAATATTTGAACTCACATTTATTTCAGGTATCTTTTAGATCCTAGCCTGCTGTAGTGGTCTGTTAAGGTTATTAATGTTCATGCTATTTTTTTTGGATTATAATTAAAATATAGTGCTGTTATTATGTTATATATTATTTTTAAAAAGAAAAACCACAGATAAGGGCTGTGATGGTGGAAACTCAACAGTTAGATATAATTCTAAATTAAATTTTAACAATATGACAGATGAGGTTCTGGAAATCCTCTTACATTATGAGACAGTGCACATACCAATTCTTGGGTTTAAATCAGAAGCAAGACTCAGAATCTACAAATATTATATGTGAAAATAGTGATATCCCTAGATTTTTGGTAATATATTATTGTGAAGTAATCGATATTTTCCCTTCCCTTTCTCCAAATGTATCACTATCTTTTCTGTGAGCCCTTTGCTAAAATTTTGGCAGCACACCTCTAATCCTGGGTTTTAATATGCAATGCTCACAACCACTGTAAATATTTGTATTTGTGATTAAATTACTAACATCCTGAAAACAGAACGAAGATTTATCCATTATTTTAACCATGCTTTATTAGGATCAACATCTTTATAACAAGGATGATCATCAAGTTCCACTAACAACTCATGGTTATTTGCTTGGCTTCATTGGCCCACATTTCCTAACATATATATATCAAATAATACTATAATACCAAATTTACCTCACCAATTACAATAGTAAAGTAGCTTAAACTATGTTATTTTTATTTAGAGGCCAACAATTTATAACTATTAGTAAATATTTTATAAAATTGTTAGCAACATGCAGAATTATATCATTATTTTACTTGAGTTTTTATTTATCAAATTTTAAATTTGTATTAATGTGTTTTTGTTATGTGAATAAAGTACATAAATATCTATACTTGTTTTTTAAATTTTATTCTTTCAAATTTCATTATTTCATGGTTAGTAGCATGTAAATTTATTAATTTGTAGCAAATAACTTAGTTAAACTTCAATTATAGCATAATTCCTAGTAACATAGTAAATATTTTATGTTAACATCTTTTAATTAAAAAAAATTCTATTTAAGAAAAAAACATCTAATTTCCAGAGATTCAATAAAAAGGGTTTCCACTATTTTAACAAATATGAATTCTTTTCATGCTCTAAATGTTAAGTTAAATTATATTCTGATGTCTAACATTAAAAAACATTATGTGCATTCACAGTGGATCTTACTCTACATGCCTGCCTTAAAGAAATTTTAGAAAACAAATTTACCAGTAAAGCTTTGAACGTTCCACAAGAGCATATGACTCTCCATCTCCAATAAAGCCACTGCAAGAAGTGCAACAGAAACATTCTGGATGGAACTTGTGATCCCCAGCTACCATAACAGGTCCTGTGATGATCTAAAGTAGCAATAAAATTAATATGATTTTCAGAATTATTAGCTTACTTTCCCAAAAGTATTCTGCTGATTATTCTATCTCTGCCATAATGCTTCTATATAATTTTAAATAATCACAAAAATGTTTTTGTGGCTAAAAAAAGTTATGAATTTTAATAAACTGAATAGGAGTAATCCAATTATACATTTTAAAAATTACAGAAGTAGCAAAAACTATAAGCGATCAATTAAGAATACAAATGATAAATCTTATTTTTTTTCTTTTAGTTCCTACATTAAAAAAACACAGCTCAAGAAAATTCTAATTAAACCAAACCTTTTTACTATCACTAGTTAGTAACATTCTGAATAAGCTAGTTAGCTCATTGATTGACTACTTGTGTTTAGATTACACTTGCTGCATTTCAATTTTTTTTTCTAAGGTCAAGATTTTAATAGGTGATTTTTATATTTAGTGATTGTTGAATTCAAAAATATTACTTATTTTGCCTAATATGTCAGATTTTGTTACCTTAATTTTTGGAAACTTAGATGCATATTATGGAAATAAACTATATAACAAATATGAAGCTATGATGTTTTTGTCACAAAGCAGACTTGCATTCCATCATACGTACATTAAATTTTTATATATATATATAATTTGAGTTTGAAATACATTCAGAAAGACCTAACACCCATTAAAATCAATGGAAAGGAAATTAATGGAGACACGTATAGAGCTAATTCCTTTACTACATGTTATAAGAAATAGACATGACAACTTAACATCAAAACAAATTACAGAGGAAGACAAATTGATTTGTTTTATTTACTGATGTTCTTTAACATCTCAGGTCATCAGCATCCCATTCAATTCAGAGCATAAAATGGCAGCTAAATTTTGCTCAGATGCCTCTTCTTTCAGGCTTGAGGTTTTTTTTTGTGCCATAAATCTATGACACAGGACTCATGGCTTTACTTCTTTTCCAAAGGAAGCCATACTTAGGATTTTTATGCTCAAAAAAATCCATCAACCTTGGCTGGGATTGAGCCTGCTTTCTTGGGTTTACAAGACAAGTATGGTTACCACTAAACCACCATGACTGACTCTGATGAAGATAATAAACAATAACCACTGTCTAGCATATTTTCAATACAGGCATTTTTTCAGAGAATCTCAACAGGAATCAATATAAAAAGTAATAAAAAAAATTAGGACCTGATAATATACATCCAGAGCTTTTGAAAAAAAATCTGGGCAAAAAGCAAAAGCATTTCTACTATTATCTGTTTAATAAAATATGGTAAGGACTAAATAATATTCCCTCAATTGAAAAAGAACATTTTAGTACCTATTATAAAAGAAAGAAAGAAAGAAAGAAAGAAAGAAAGAAAGAAAGAAAGAAAACAGGGAAGACAAAAAGGGTAATATCAAATTATAGATCTCCCTTATCTCTGAGAGCTAAAACCACGGAAAGAATCGTAATGACTTTCATATCACCTGCACATTTAGTAAACCAACACATAGAAGCTGGCTTCAGCTCAAACTCATCACCAATACATTAAGTAGTGTGGCTAACTGAACACAAAAAATCCTTCAATCATGGAAGAAGTGTAATGGCATTATTTCTGGATTTCAAAAATGATTTGATACTCTTTGAAGGGAGAAATTATTGAACAAAACCAAAAAAATTGGTATTAATTGAATCAAAGATTTTATCTCGCAAAGTTCCCTTTATTCATACACAGTCATCTGAAAAAGAATACAGGTAGTATACACAATTTCATGGCATGCATGCACACTCAGAATTTGATTCTGTAAAATACCCAAGGCATCTCTTCTCTTTTATGCTGTGGTCTATGCCATACAGAGCTGGGGTATTCAAGAAGTAAATTATAGTATAAGCTTCATTTTTAGCAACATGGCAAATGGTTTACTATTTTTCAACCCTTTTTTAATCTCTTGGACAGTAGTACATAATGTGAGATGTGGCAGCACATTTATGGAATGAAAATCATGAAATAGAAAAAGGCATCAAGTTATTAAAAACTGTTCAAACAACTAAAATAATTAAATATATGGGATATGATTTATATGAAATTATATGAGCAAAATCTTTGATTTTGTTTATCATAAGACCCCCAGTCAACCCAGATTCCTACCTACCCAAATTCTATGAATGATCCAACAGTCATTAGTAAAAAGGAGGAAAGATTTAAAAGGAAAAAACTTATCAGAGATACCACCACATTATCAGCAGATATAAAAAAACCAATTTTTAAAAAGTTTACATATCATTCAAAAGTAATGAAAAAATTTCAAAATATTTTTAAAGGTTTCAATATAAAATTAGCACCCATCAACAGATTTAATTTAGGAAACATCTTGAAAGATAAAACGGCTGTAAAGACCCCACAACAGAAAAAAGGAGGTATTTATAGAATATGTGCAGATTGTGAAAAGATCTATATTTGAAAAACAAAGAGAAATATAGGCATATTTTTAGAAGAGCATTTCAGGAACATAAAATATAAATAGACCAATAGATCAGCTGTGGCATATCATTTTTGGACAAAAAACCACGAGATTGTGAAGAAGGTGGATTTATTGAGACTCAGGGACATATAGAACTGGATACTTGGGAAAAAATTTACATTCATAAATACAGAGATCGATTAATGAACTTTGATATTCCAAAGGTAGAAAAAAACCAACTTTAAGTACATTAAAACACCACCAGGGCAGAGCTTCAACTCTACAGAGCCGTTGGATTCTCCCATCAGTCGTACCCTTGGCCGAAGATGAAGATCTTTGAAACTGGTTCCAAATATCACACAAGTAAGTGAAACAATAAGAGTGTTTAGTACAACATATAACACATGAATTTATTCATAGTCATTTAGTAGCTGAGGATGTGAACAATTGTTCAACAAAACATGTCCTGAATAAATCTCATGTAGGTGAATCATAAAGTGTTCTAAATATTTTGACTGAGAAGAGATTATTATTTCATGTTTCACTGTGTTTCATTCCAAATTGAATTAATATTTTACATGAGCTTTGATTGCAGAAATTTATATGAGCTGTATGCTTCATTAAAAGTTAACAGAAGTGTTCATCTTTCTTCTGCATCATGATTTTTATAGCTTCCTACATTTGTGCAACATTATGAAATATTCTTAATTAGTCAATTTTAAAATATCATTAATACTATTGTGCATCATGCACAGGTTTCATAAAGTTGCCAGTGATTTCGTAATTCAAAGGTTTATTTCAGAACTTCAGTACTTTTCCTTAACATTACTACTTATGTATGTTATTTTAATTATATCATTGCTTTTTAAGAATCAAATATATTTATATGTTACTTCTTTCTTAAAGAAATTTTGTACACGTGGTCATGGTTGTTAAGACATGGACTTGTGAGTGAGAGACTCTGAAGTTTAATTCCTGCCAGGACTGTCCTCAATGATTCGGGTATTTTCCAGAAAAAAAAAAAAAAAAGCTCAACGAATGTTTTCATGTACCATCAGTGTCCACTGCCTGTGAGGTTTCAGCAGTAAAAATTATTGAAAGTAAATAAATTTAAAAAAAGTTTGGTAATTATTTAGAAGAGCTGTACCATTTAATTTATGAAAACTTTTTAATTGTAGTTATACTGTTCCTCAGTACTTTATTTTTCAGCAACTGAAATGTAAGAGCAAAACAATTATTCTTATAATGTACATTATTAATATTTCTTGTTTATATGCTTTGGTGCTGGGTTTAATACATACAATTACTTTCTGGCAGTGATTGGTGTTAGCAGATTTTATTCCTAATGTTCTGGGCTTTTTTCTTCTTTTTTAGTTGGCAGGGAGTTTCTTTTGTTGTAGATTTGGTTTATTTGTGGACGCTCTTTAACATCTCAGGTCATCAGCGTCCCATTTTATCAAGGCGTGAAAAGGCCAGCAAATTTTGCTCAGAGGCCTCTTCTCTTAGGTTTGTGGTTCTTTTTATGTCGTAAATGTACTATACGGAACCCATGGCTTTACTTCCCTTCCAAAGGAAGCCATACTTAGGATTTTTACGCCTGAAAAAAATTCATCGATCCTGACTGGGTTTGAACCCACGATCTTGGGTTTAGGAGGCAAGTATGGTTACCACTACACCACCAGGACCGACAGGGGAGTTTCTGTGGAGCTAAGGTATCTTTAGGTGATGTTCTGCTTAATCACTTTTGTTTTATTCCTATCATCTTGCCAGGAACTTTTGCAGAAAGAATTGCTAATTAGTTTAAGAACTATTTAGGACTATATTGCATCCCCTGTTACTTTCATCCTGATGTAAACAAATGCTAAGTATCACTCCATGGTGCATGGCTCCAATTTCTAAGTAGCACTATTAGTGCTACAAACAGTCAGTGCAATATATTTAATTGTTAGTTCTGGTTAAAACTTCATTAATAAAAACTTTTGACAATAACCATGTTGCCAATTTTCAGCTAATTTCCTTGACTATGTTTTATAATACTAGCAGGACTAGCACATTCTTCCACCATGACACCTTTGCATTAAAACTGACTGCACTGTACAGAGAAGCAACATGTGAATAAATTAACAATGCATAATAAGGTATTCATGATAACAGACACCTCTCAATGTTATTACAGTATTCACTAATACAATTTCATAATAAGGTACTTATGATGACCTCTCAAAGTTATTACAGTATTCACTAATACAGTTTTCCCATTGAAACAAGCCCTTATTAAAGTTTAAAGTGACCGCCATGGGTGGTCGAGGTCGTTAAGGCACGGACTCATAAGCAGGAGGTCTGGGGTTCGAATCCCACCAGGACCGTCCTCCCTGACTGAGGTTTTTTCCAGGTTTTTCTCAGTCCTCATAAATGGCAAATACCAGGGAGATACCCTCAACTTAGGCTTGAAACGTTTCCTTCCTAAAATAAAAATATCCTTTCCCAATTGATCATTTCATCTCATATATCATCAGTGTTCACCACCTGTGGTGCCTCAGCAGTATAAACGGACGTTGAACACCATTAAAAAAAAGAAGTAGTAGTTTAAACTCCAATTTCCTTTAGGGACTACTGCATATAATATCAGAGATATAAGTCGTCCTGGAGTCGATGAGGAAAGAACTGCATCACATGATTATATTTACATTAAGATAGCAATAACAGCGAACAGATATTTGTAGTCTCTTCTGAAGGAGGTTATTGTTGACCATATGAGCGATGATGACAGTAAGGAGACTGGTGGAGATGGCAATGTGGATGAGGTGAAATTGGTATCATATCCTCAAAAATAGAAATAGTTTATGAAATTTCTTGTGCTTTGTGATACCTTTAGACAAGTTTCAGGTACTTTAGGTTTAGAATAGCTCTATCTATATAAGCAATTTTGCAAAATCTGTGATTTTAATCCCATTTCAAAAATGTATCCATATATTGGTTTTAAAAAATTTCCCTGGGATTTCCTTGGTATAGCTTTTCTAGATAATTATTGCGATTTTATCTATTCTTATAAAGAAAAAGGTAAAGCTTCGAACAATGTTTGCAAAGTCTGCTATATACTACAATGTGAATTTAAATACTCTCTATGTTAGCAATAATAAAAATCAAGTTTTATATACTAAATAGAGTAAAATCTAATCAACACAAAATTTCAACATGCCCAATACTCCAATACTACAACTCTACCAAAGGGCAGAAAATTTAAATAAAACACTGAAAGTCCAACCATTTATTTTCTAAATCATTAGCCAAATATCTGCCCACATCTACATGTATTAGTGCAGTTATAAGACTTTCTTAACTTCTTTGTTTTTAATTACAAATAAACTTCTGTTTGCACAAGAATCATATATGCTATAGCCCAGATTTTCTTACCTGTCCACAATCTTGGCAAGATTCACCATACTTTGCCCAGTAATCATCCTTACAAAACAATAAACCATCTTTCTCAAAATACCAGCTTGACAATGATGCATCACATGCTGAACACCTATGAAGAAAAAAAGCTAAATTTGTACACTGTCCAAAAACTGCATAAAAATATTTTACCTTACCTCTATAAGTTATTTTGGTATTTTTCTGCTACAGTACCAAATGGCATATGTACTTAGCCAAACCTACCATTGCTTGTGAAGTCACTATCATAACAATATTGCTACAGGGGATTACTTGCATAAAATAGTGCAGCTTCCATTAATATATTTCATTATTTAAAAACATGCAAACTGAATCTCAGTGCTAACACAAGCTCTTCCTAAGACTAACCTAATCATTAATTCATTGCCATTTGTTTTAATTTTGTGTTTCCTCACACCATACAGGATGCCCATTGTCACTGATAAAGCTGGTCAGTGTGTGTTAGATTCATAACAATAAAGAGTTTAAGTTATTGTATTTCATTTCTGTTTGCCATGGTTCAAAGATTTAATACAGGGCAATACATTTTTATCTGCTGAACTTTTTTAAGAAATGAATCAAGCTGCTCAATGTCATGCAGAATTCCAAGAACATTTTCAGGAGGTTTATCCACTTGACAGATTTGCAGTTTTTAAAAGTGCTTAAATTCAAAATAGGATCAGTGTTGGACAAGATAAGATGCAGCCATCATATATTAACAGAGGAAAAATTGGATGATATCACTGCTGAATTAGAATAGTTCCTGTGAAACTGCGAGGGTTAGCCCATAAATCAGCACGTTCTGTTACAATTTTGCTAAAATTTCATCTCTACAAGTTATTGAAGTGCATGTTTTACAGCTTACTGACTTGGGAAATTTCATCCCCTGTGAAAAAGATGAGTACTTTCCTGATCGCCAAGTGTGACCAGCTAGCTGTATTGTCCAATTTGCATGCAGGAAAAAATAAGACTTGATACAAAGAAGTTTGTCTAACTTAAATGTAGTCCTTGGGTTAAATACTTAAGGGATATACGTCAATATAAGTAAAAGAGTCGTGACATACAAAATGACACAACTGACTGCATCATATCTGATCAACAAAATGACACAACTGACTGCATCATATCTGATCAACAAAATGACACAACTGACTGCATCATATCTGATCAGTAACTTCTTGCAGATTCAAATATCTTTTGTTCAGTACTGTAACAGAAACGAGTCATTAGTTTACAAATTATTTATTTTAATAAATTGTTTTAATATAATGATTTTAATAACTATTGTTCTTTGAATAGGAAAAAGTATTTATATAGCAAATTGCATTATATAGTTCAATTCTATTTTGTCTTAAACAAGACCTATACAAATGTATTTATTTTGCTAATTACTTAACCTGCCATGACAACTATTAAGGTCATAAAAATTGTTTGTTTCAGATTTGTTTATTTATAGCTATAGCTTACAGTAAAGTACAGTACACTTTTTTCTTTGTGGCCTCTCACCTTCACAAGCTGAAAACGTAATGGGGGTCATCACACACACACACACACACACACATACTTGGAGAGAACTGAGAGATAAACTTATTGCACTACTGCATATATCAATTACTATGTAATATTCATACCTGCAGAGCCTATGAACAGCAACTAACCCATGTACCATCTTTATTTCATTATCTGAATGAGATAGGCTCATTAAGATCACTGTGCAAAATGTTGATACTGGCCACAAAGATATAATTTAATTCTATATCCATCACAGTGATTTTTCTTTGCATCTCATTCACTGTAGTGTGTAGATGCTGATGTCTTAGATAAAAAGGGGTTGAAACAAGTAAGCATATGGAGCCAAAAGCATATGGAGCTCTTAAAGGAGCCAAAAAAAGGTTGAAAATTAAGGAAAAGAACAATGAAATAATGAAGTACAGAAGCAAAATGCTGCTTATTTTGATAGTGTGTATTTAAGGTGCAAGAGGAACAAGCAACAGTACTGTTTTCTTTATTGTTTACAAATTGCATTACCACTTAAATCCAAAACTTTATGTTCTGTAATATCAAAATATATTCTTTTTTTCCGTTCTCTCAGTAATTACTAATACCAGTCACCAATGACAGAGGAACCAGAGACAGACCAGCTGAGAAAGCCAAAGGTAAGTGCACCCAATTGTGACCCTAGAACATTAATGATAAATTTTTTATGAGGTTCCTGCACAATTCATTTTTAACTGGTGTTTCTGCAACACTGTACCTTACCAATTGTAGAATATATTGATTAATGTACTCTTATGGGGGAAAACAAAATAAAAAGAAGAATGTCATGACAGGTAAAATATTCACTTTCATTTTTTTTTTCTCCATACATCAATAATTCATGAGAATTAAACCTAAGGGTTTCAGGCCTGTTCCAGATCCTGACTGACCACATGAACCATTCAAATTTAGTTAAACCTCGCACATAAAGGTGTCTACCTATAGGCAATCAGTCAGTCTCCTAAAGCGTCTTTATTGTAGTTTTAAAACTCATGTTTGTAACATAATGAAGATATGCTCAATAATTAACATTAAATTTTCAGGTCAGACAACACCTAGCAACATGCTATTATGCAAAATAATAAGATTTGTCAATCATGACAATTACTATGCACATGCACCAAAGTGTACACCTGTAAAATTTCAATTGATATTGCCATATTCTGCTGTAAAAGTGACATGGTTATCTATAAGCACACCTGAAGCATTCCAAATGCCATTCTTGATTTAGGGCTTGAATAAACTCTTCCTCGTCCAAGACATTAAGGCATCCTGCACACACGGACGACTCAGTGGATGCCCCATCTGTCGTTTCTTCTAAAATGCAAACAAAACATTAAAACTGAAAGGAATCTTTGCATACCTGTCAAATGTAATGCATCCCAAAACCTCGAAGTTAACTGTCGCAGCATATTTATAGCCCTCTTTAAAGTGCAATGCCTCATTCTTCTAAACATTAGTATAATTCAAATGCAGTAACACGGCTTTAGGGTATTTAAATTGTGATTTAATTGCCAAACTTTAATAACAAATAACATGGCAACCCAAGCTTAGACGCCCACTCATGACATCTCCGCTTTAATAACAAAACAAATCCTAAATATAAAAGTATCTAAAGTGCGATATATATATTCATTCCGGTCCAAGCGGGTGCATACCGTACTCTATCAGTCTCAGATACTCTGAATTCAAGATAATAAACTCACCAGTTGCTGCTCCGTCTTCCATTATCACAACATTTCCATTTAACCGGAAACAATCTCGGGATATTAATCTCGGCACCTTCTTCCCATGCGGAAATATGAGAAAGTTAACGCACATATTCTCCTTTACGGAGTGCAGAGATGTGATGGGAGAAGGGGGTATGAAACATTTTTCAGACAAATCAATGTGGGCATTATGCATTATTAAAAGAGAATTTCTTGTCGTAAATGGCTAACACAGATTAATTAAAAATTCCTTAAACGTTAGTACCTGGCTGACAAATGAAAAATGCCTTTGTCGAATGTTTTTCAATTATTGTTGGCCGTTGAGTGAAAATCAAGGACTGGGAATAGGGTAAGGGGAGTGGGGGGCAGTATGTGTCAAATTAACACTGTCAATCCCATTAAAATCCTCTAATTCATAAAAAGTTTTAGAGCTTGTAAATCAGAACCGTTTCATTATAATCTTAATTTTTTAATCTGAATCTACATCTGTACAGATCCATACTTACTTTGAAGGGGTGACTAATGCTCTACTAAATTTTTTTATGGTAATAATTATAAAAAATTATTTCAGTTCTGTATACATGCTTTATCTTTCTTTTGATAGCAACCCAATGCATTTTAAATGCTTTAAGTTCATAGCTATAAAATTATTTTAATTTTTACGAAAAATGCAAAGATTAAAATATTTCATGAATAATAATGCATTAGTTTTCAAACATAAATATTCACATTAACTTTCACTGTCAGTCTAAAACTATACAATACAGATTATTATTACTATTATGGCTACCTCCTTGGTCTAATACAGAGGTACTAGAAAGTATAGGCCAGCCAAATATATATGCAGCAGTTTTTTGAGAGCCACACCAAGTTTCACACTAAAACAGTGTCAGTAACATGCATTAATTTTTATATTAATAGTTGTTCTGTATTATCACTACCACTAGAGCTGTCATGAAAAGGGAGCAGTTATTTATAAAAAAAATTAAATAACTTATTGTTATGCAGACTATTGCTGTTGAAGGTTGGACCCTGCTATTCTCTTGCACAATCTTGTCAGTATAAGCTGGTTGATTTGAAACATATCCTCAGCAAGTTCCCCAAGTTCTCATAGGAAAGACGAGATCTTTATTTATGCTTGATGAACTTCACCTTGCTAAAAATCATTTCACAAACATGCATTGATGCAAAAGGCAAAATTTTTAAGCACATGACACCAAGTTTTCAAACTATTTTTCTGGGAGTAGATTCCAAAACCCTAAATTCTTAATCTCGGGTCCAAAAATTGACAACCAGTTTCATCTATTACCAATGAACACAATTTTTCAATTAATCATAATGGGCTTCAGGACTTTTGAAAAGTAAGTATTAACATATTTTTCTGGGAATATATTCCAAAACCCTTAAATTCTTAATCTCAGGTCCAAAAATTGACAACCAGTTTCATCTATTACTAATGAACAAAGATTTTCAACTAATCAAAATGGGCTTCAAAACTTTTGAAAAGTATTAAATCTTACGCTGAAATCATGGCAAAATACAGTAAGCAATTCTATGAATGGTTTCAAGTTTGTTTATTTCTTTCTCTGAGTTTTCTTGAATAAGATGTTGAAAGCATGGGAAATAAGCAAGAAAAAAATTATATCAGCAGAGTAATAAGTTTGTTTCTAGCTTGCACTCAAATTTGGACATCATTCAGTAATTCTATTATATCAGCTAGGAAGACAACCTGTATTGCCATGAAAGAGTCTTGTTCAGGATGTTCATTATCTCATTCACATGAAAAGTTTTATTTCACGAAAAAAATTAAAAAATCATTCTAAAACTCTTCTTTCCTAACCACCTTACCTCATTTTTCAAAAAAATTTATTTCCTGTGTCTGACATAGTAATTAACTGAAGCAATAAGAATGTTTAGTACGACATATATCACATGAATTTTTTAATAGTTATTAATGTTACAATTCTTCCTTTGTAACCCCTATCTTATTATGATACATGACAAATAAAAGCAACTGAGAAATGGAACTAATATCTACAGATGAACCAAGAGCAAGGCTGAAATTGTCACATTCACAAATTTCTTCCAGAGTGCAAAGCATATTTTGTTAACTCTCCAAACACAAGTAATCAGAAAATTACAACTTTTATATGTCACTTTTTATCTGATTTGTATTTGGATATTTTAAAAATAATGTCATTTATGGCTAGAAAACACTCTTTAAAAATCTCTGCATCTGTAAAGTGCTAAAATTTCTACTACTTCATATATGCTTTTGTTGTCAATTCATGTTGATTTACGGTATTATGCATAATTTTTGTTCATACACTATTGATATTTTTAATGGGTTTAGTTTTTGTGCTTTCAAATTAACTTTTGGATACTTGATGTCAAAATTTGAATGCATGGTACTGTAATGCCTATTAAGATTAAAACATTTGTAGCCTTGTAATGTGTCACAACTAAAACATTTGACACTTCCTTTTTTTACAGGTATGAAGAAAAAAATTATGACAACTTTATTCTTCCTTCCTCTTCCACTTTTCACTTTTTTTCTTTTGAAAAAATGCCAGGAATTAGTAAAAACTGCACTTCAACAAACTTAACACTATGAATCAACTTCAAACTGAAGTAAACAGAGCAAATCAGTCGCTTGTTCTTTGTTCAAATCTAAGAAAAACTAAATTTCATTAATAAAGCTTTAGATGATAATTAACAAATTAAAATGGTCTGCCAAACAATAATACACCTTACATCTTGGGAAGCTAGGGGAAAAAATAATAAATATCAGCATCCCCAATGACCACTAGCAAACAACCAACCAACAGTAATACACTCATTGTTGAATATGTGTATCACTGCTAGGAATGATACTGGGATATCCAAAGTTTTCTATAATTTCCCATATATCTAAATTAATGAAACAAGAATAAAATTACTTCTAGAATCGCTATAAATGTCCTTGAGAGCTGCTTGCGGCCTATCTAGTGAGTGCCACTGTTCTCATTGCTAAATGTTGGCAGATAGAACCTGCGTTTGCTTTCCAATACCTGCTTAGAACTTTTCGAAATTCTAAACGGAGTCCATTCGGTCTTGTCAGGACAATTCGGAAGATACTTGATAGAGAGGTAGCGACCTCTGATCAAACCACCTCTTGATGACAACAGTTGGAATGCAATGTGCTCTCACATGCCCTCCTGCAATACTGCATTCCATTAGCAGGAAGCAGCAGTCGCTGCAATAGGTCAAAAGTCTGTAATGGCTAAAAAGGCCTTGAGGGGAGGGGGGACTATTATCATCATCCATAATAATGTGTTGCATTACTTAAATAGTAATTTTTTAATTTATTAAAATATGAATACAACATTAAAATATTAAATCTTCTAGGATTCAAAATTATAATTGGGCTTTTCAGAGAAAAATTTGTTTGCTAATGATTTCCATTGGTACTGTGACATTACATTTTTCAGTATCGGTGTGGCAGTGTTTTACTGCAACCAAAGGAAATTAGGTTACCAAACCATTGGAACCAACAGCCTTATGTAAATAGCATATCTACTTAAACCTCGTAAGGAGGACCTGTTTTGGCAATGAGGTGCTAGTTTAATGGAAGGATCCATCGGGATGGAAAGTGTGTAACATCAGTTACATAGCTCTTGGGTTACCATGTTCTGTTATACAAGAATATTTTTCTTAGACCTGTAAAATAGGTTTCATTTGTTTCAAACGAGAGTTTTGAAATATTTACTACCTGGAATTTTATAATTATTATAATGTCTTGTGAGCATGTTGAAAGACATTTTAGTTTTTATACTCAGAAGGTATTAAGATAAAAGATTTAAATAGGAAAGGAGAGAGGAAAAAATAAGCTTTAATTTTATAAACTAATGATTGCAGTGTAAAATAGAAAATACCAAATAATTACACCACACCAAAATATGAGCAATTAACTTATTTATTACAGATATTAACAATTATTTCATAAAATCTAGTAAACTAGCAATCTTAAATACAAATTATATCAAAGGTACAACAGTTTGGTAACGCTAAATACATTAATTTAAAAACCAAGTAGAGTATATTATGTGATGCAGGTATTATTGATATGTGCTCCTTAAAACACACTGTTACATTTCCATGGAAAATAACATCTAGAATGGACAACACATTCTTCTAGAACATTAATGCACACAAGAGAGAAGATTTTACCAAGTGGTACAACATGAAATTTAATTGTTGTTCTATGTGATGCGAATAATCCCATGAAAGTGTTGAATAATCAAAATAGCAATACCAAATTTCATATATTTAGTGCATTTAATATTATTTTGATAATTAAATAACCAATATAATCAATATAGGCATGACAGTGTAAATAAGTTGGTCCTGGTGGTCTAGTGTAAGCATATTTTCCTTGTAGACACAAGACTGCAGATTCAAACTCATCCAGGGTCAATGGAATTATTAAAGCATAAAAATAATAAGTATGGCTTCCTTCAGAAGGGACTCAAAGCCATTGGTCCCATGTCATAAGATTTACGGCACATAAATGAACCTCAAGCCTCACAGGAGGTCTCAGAGCAAAATTTATTGACCATTTTCCACCCTGAATTAAATGGGATGCTAATTATCAGAGATGTTAAAAAGTGTTTTTAAATAAACCAAATAAACAAAATATAAAACATTGTAAATAAGATAGGCATCAGCTATAAACTACAGAAATATGAACTTACAAACAAATATAATCATTATTAGGAGAAAAAATATAACAAATGTTAAACTTCCGATATTAACATAAAAAGAAAACAAAGGAAAACTTTAGAAAGAAGAAGATAACATTCTAAAGTAAATCATCTTATAATATATCTGTCACAATGAAATGCCTCAGTAACTAGAAAAAGATAAGGTTCAAGAAAATGTAAATGTAAGGTTACAGGAAAAAAAGTAATAAAAACTTATAACATTCCTAAATTAATTATAAAATAAATAATTAAATTAATAATAAAGTTGCCTCAGTGATGATGCACTGACATGTGATCAACTAACACATAATTTTTCTCTGCTGCCTTTAAATCCAATTGTATGGTTCTTAGTTCCATACACCAAGCTTTACGATATTCAAAATTCTTGTGTTAAGCTGGTAGATGTACAGAAAAAATACCTCTGTTGCATTTTCATGGTTTTACTATAACAATGAGATTTTACGGGATATGTAACAACAAAGATACACAAATGCAGTTATTCAGGACCATGATAAAAAACTATTGCCTCTATACCAACAAATATATGTACTATTGTGCCATCATTTTTTTCTCCGACATTTAAATGCAACATTTATATATTATAATACTTAACCTGACAGCATAAATATGCAATATGCATATGTAGCAAGGTTTTAATTTTATCGTTGCTGTTTGCTATTTTTAAGAGATGAATGAATAGTCCATGAAACAACCAAACTATTCACAGATTTATGTCAATAGTAGATTATATTAAACCACTTTACATCATACATAATTTTAAATTCTCTCTTAAAATATAACACACAATTCAGCAATTGCAGACTTTAATGCCTAGCAGAGTGCTTTCAGAATACAGTTGCATCATGTTTAATGAAACTTAATTAGAGAGGAAAAAAATACTCATTTTCTATTTCTTACAGAATTATGATTTATTTTATATTTTTAAAACATATGTTAAATTGTATGTTCAATGACATTATAATCTATTTATGATCATAACATGCTTCATAAGATTTCATGATGCAATTATTATAAAATATGACTAAAGTGCCTCATGCTACAAAAAACACAGGATAATGGAGGAATAGTGGATGAAATAAAACAAAATGAGTGTATTGTATATGAATCCAAAAACCCCCTAGCACTTTAAGTGGTATTCTTAAAAAAAAATTAAATCCTCACAGAAAGTTGCATAGAATTAGAACCCATTTGACAAATTTGGGGAGAGAGATCTCACAAAAAGGAACAATTTTTTGTTAAACAGTTTATTTCTTGTCTGACATTGTTTAGAGGATGTGTATTCCTGCTTATTTTATGCATGGTTATCATGTGAATCAAGTATGCAAGAAAGTAAGTTCTGGATTATACTTCTTTAGCAACTTTCTTGCAATTTAGACAATTCTTTCCTAGTTTTCTTTATTAGCATATACAGTATGAAATTGAAATTTGGTACAGTACTGGTATAGACATTTCAAATTCGATTTCTATTTTACAAAGTTGTTGACAATAATTTACAAGCTTGACTTCATGCGGGAGCATATTCAGAACCAATTAATACTTGTTCCCTTGTGTGCACATAGAATGTTTAAATAAAAATAATAGCATACTTTCCACTAATAGTCATAATAAGCATTATTATCACTATAATATCACTATATAGCATACTTTCCACTAATAGTCATAATAAGCATTATTATCACTATAACACTAAGGGAAAAGAAACGTTGCATAGAGTGAATATAAATAGAAAAATGACTGAAAAGGACCCATTTATAAAGGGAGTTATACTTTATAACAAATTACCAAACAACTTAGAACTGAAGAAATTTCAAATCAGAATTTAAAAAATATTTAATAATAAATGTCTATATGGGATAAATGAATTATGGCTTTAAATAATGTACCATGCTTAATTTTAGTAAATATATTTTCTATTATACTATTATCTATTTATTTCACTTTTTTTTAGTCATATGTGCCTTCTAAACCCAAGATCGCATGTTCAAACCCGGCCAGGACTGATGGATTTTTCGGGCATAAAAGTCCTAAGTCCTAAGAGGCTTCCTTCGGAAGGGAAGTAAAGCCGTGGGTCCCATGTTGTACATTTACGGCATGAAAAAGAACCTCAAGCCTGAAAGAAGAGGCCTCTGGGCAAAATTTGTTGGCCATTTCACGCCCTGAATTGAATAGGATGCTGATGACCTCAGATGTTAAAGAGCATCCGTAAATATAACAAACCAGCTTTGTTTAGTTTTAACTCATAAATTTCATGTAAGAACTAAATGGTATGAATGTATATGCATATGTATGTGTGTGTATCTCTACCTGTATAAGACTACCAGTGGAAGAAAAAGTACTAAGGTCTTAATTCTGCTGGTATAAATAAATAATTTTTAAAAAATGTATATGTACTGGTTCCAATTTTAAATCACATGACACTGCCTTATCCTTGCTGTATAGTTCTGTGTGTAGTCGAAGCACGTGCAGCTGAATGCGAGCAACCCTTGAGATTGGGCATCCATGCTTTCCCTGAGTTGATTGACATGTAATGTGTTACAGGGAGGCTAGAAGACACAGCCACCCAATTTAATGCCCCTACAATTGTTTCTTTGGGGGCATGTTCAGAGTGTTAGGTGCATGACCACTCTAGTTGACACAAAACTCAAACTGATTGAGCAAATATTTACTACTTTTGATCAAATGTGCCAAAGGCTTAAAATGTTTGCCAGAGTCTGACAGGCACTGCATGAGGGTGTAGTGAATGTAATCAGGTTCAAGGCAGATATTTTGAACACACACTGTAATTTGTCCAGATGGCACCTATAGAGTAAATAAATATCATGCCAAAATGTTAAATGTACCATACACCTGTGTTTCCTTTGATAATGTATGCCTCCTAAATAATCCATCAGAGAACACACATCATTTAAAAAAAAATGTTTCTCGTTGTGAGATTCCTCTGAATTTGTCACAGAGATGACACCTGTATAAAGCACATTTTCTTCTGTGCATTATGTGTGGCACTCTTATATATGAAAATAATTGTTACAATCATTTACAATTAAAAAAGAGGCAAAAACACAAGTAATTCTTAAGAAAAGTAAATGTTAATATGATGTGGTGCAACACAATTCACTTCAAAGTAGAAATGAATCCCTACTTCCATTATACTAACATGTTATTTGAACCTTTGATAAAATTCATAATTCCAGGGACTATATCATGCTGAGTATGTAAATGTGTTTCCTCTCTCTTTGTATATGCTAAGGAATGTCAATCATGAGCTTTTCTTAAGAATAACATTTACCTTATGATGGAAAAAAAAGTTTAAATTACATAATGCCTCAGCCTATCTTTCAGTCTATTTTTGATACCCATTATATTACACCTAAAATTATTTTAAGATGGCAATTATAATTACAATATTTGCAACTTCACCAAGTACTTTTTTGCATAAGAATGCAACATTATTCAAACATTGACTAGAAATATTTTTGGATTATGAGTGATTATAAAAAGATCTATTTTTTTTTATATTAAAAATGTTTGTATGGTACCACCCTGTGATTATTTATAAGCAGTACTTATTCTTTTGTCAATAGTCTATCCATTTATCCCTGACAGTGAATGATGCTACCAGTATAAATACTTAACAGTACAGCACATACAAAATCACTATTTCCCAAATTTAACTTTACATCAAATTTGACTTTACAGGGAAACCATGTTCACATTCTCTTACTCTTGTAAGAAACTAAAACCTTTATGAAGTGAAAACATACAATATTCATTTCAGAGAATACTTCTGCTATAAATTTTATCATCTAGTATATAATTACCTTCCACAACACACAAAACTTTCTCTAAAGCTTTGCCTAATCTATTCAGCTCTTCTAAACAAACTGAATTATGGAAGTAGTGATATGATTATATAAATTACCATTCCTCTGACCTAAATTTCTGCATTAAGTTAAATAATCTATTTCTTTGAAATACTGTATAAGAAAGCTCATCATTTGATGTGATAGTTAACTCTCTGAAAGAAACCCAATCTGCAATCTTTCCAACTTTGTATACAGTTCCAGTTAAAATTCTAATACATTTCACAAAACATCAATTTCTACAACATAAAACAGCCTCACAAACAATTAAGGAACACACAACTTACACATTGAATATTTACAACTATAACATAGAATAACATTTGTACAAACATCTGTTTAACATTAAACACCTCCAAAAATGTTCAAAGTTGTGCAAGTTTATATGTGTCAAAAAGTCACAGCTCTCAAATTATTCTGCAACAGCACAGATTAAATGGTTTATATGTACCTTAATTCTTATGCTTAATTGACAGTACAATGTAGAAAAAGTAACCACCAAGGAACAAAACCAGGGGTATGTATGGAAAAATATCAAAATTTTTTGCTTTTATATTACAACAATAATGAAAAGACACACTATTAACATTCTCTTTAAGTGCAATAGATATTATGAAGTGCTCCTTATAATTATCTTATAAAGTAATTATTTAATTAATAGGATTCCTTTAAGAAGTAGTTATATTGAGCAAGTTATAGTGTTGAACAAGGCCGTGCAGAAGAAGACTTGTTGTCTAAGACAAATGGATTGCCACCTCTCCTGGATTTTCCCAGAACAATGGCTTTAGAATCAAATTTCCGGGAAGTTTAAACACTGTGTGTGTGATATTCCAACAAGAACAGTTAAATACATCTATTTAAATTGCTAAAAATCAATGACTGAGCAAAATTTATTTTTAAATAATGAGAGTTTTGTATTTGTGGACACATCATTTGTTCTGAAGAACTAGTTTTTTTTTTTTTTAATTTTAGATTGGATTATATAACAACACTTTGGAATCTATGCTTAATTTCAAAAAAAATTATGATTGATTACATATAAGTAATGATAACACTGCTATGTAACCCAGGAAATCTAGTGCTTCATCTTTGAATGAACAAAATCTATGCATAAAACTTCAAATAGGCAGAAGAACATAAGCAGGATTTTTAATCTGTTCCCTCTCTAGATAATTTTGAGTTAATATTTCACCTCATATCATGTAAATAAATTTTAAAAAACAAATAATATTGAAAGTTATTTGAAAACAAGTAAATCTTACAATCACATTTTAATACAGAAGTATAAATTATTTACATGTCAATTTTCACAACCAGCACTCTTCTCACAATCTAACTTGTAAAATTTTAAAATTTGGCATCTCACTGAAAATGCCAGCAACAATTGACAGTTTAATTCAATTGATGTTTCAAAGATTTGATTATATAATTATTTAAAATCATAACCCCATAGTAGTAACTGAAAAAGAAAGAATCGTACAAAGCTGCAATCAGAAGTTTGTGCCAGATCCAAAGAAGAGCTATAGACTGTTTATAATTACAAATAAAACAGGTAAAGCAATATAATTAAGATCATTGTATGATTGAGTCAAACTACACACTCTTTTTGGTTCCACTTACTTGTTTAAATTTAATAAATGTTTCACAGACTGTCCTTGTGATAAGGACAGCAGTCTGTGATGGTTAGTTGATGATGCAGACAACGGTCTGTGAAACATGTACTATATTTAAACAAGCAAGTGGAGCCAATAAGAATTGTATAGTTTGACTCAATCATGCAATGATCTTAATTATAATTAGCTTCACTGCACAAGTTCCAATTAACGTTTCATGGAAAACTAATGTTGATCTATAACAAAAAAGCTTCAGAAAAACATATATACTTCATTACTGCTTTACAGATTATTTATTAAAAGAATTATATAAAGCAAAATGCAATAAATATGAAGTGTGTTAAGGCTACCAATCATTGATGTGAGGGAATTGCTTTTCATTAAATCCCTATGAATTAAACAATGTTTTTATCCTTTTGTAAGTGCTTAACATTCTGCCAGCTACCAGGTCTTTCAAGATGATAATGAAATGGACCAAATAATGACAAATTAATCCTCAGCATCTAACGTTACCTTGTATTCATCTTTTTAGGATAAGAGAAAACTCTAGAAAAAAACTTTACCTAGGCCACACGTTTTAAATGAGGACTGAACTCAAGTCCACCAGTTGATAAGCAGATGCGCTACTGTCTGGGCCAAGACAGTGGGAATGAATAATGCTGCATACAATTTTGCTGAAATTTTTGTTAAACATTCTATACATTCTGATCACTGCCTTCACAAGCTCTTTGTTATAAATTTATGTTAGTTTTGAACCCTTTGTGATGACTGTGCATGAGAAAAAAATCAATAAAATGAATATTCTTTTCTAATTTAAACCTCTCTTATTCTACGTTTTGCTAAAGCAAATGATTGAATGAAAATATAACAATTTAATACCAATTGTTGGAGACTTTCTATGTGTGTAACTAACTTTGGCAACCGCTGTATTATTATTGTGAAGTAACCATAATTTCCCCTCTTTCTCTGCTCCATATCTCTCCATTGGCAGTCACAGTCTCTCTCTTGCTTTCTCTCTCTTTTCTGCCAGCCTTTTGTTAAATTATTGCCAGAACACCCCTGTATGTACGTATACATTACATATGACCACCTTATTGGTCTAATGCTGACTGGGGCAGGGAGGTCCCAGGTTCAATTCCCAGTACCTGCTTAGAAATTTTCTAAGTAGGAGGTTCTGGAACAGGGCCCACTCAGTCTTGTGATGACAATTGGGGAGCTTCCTGATGGAGATGTAGCATCATTCTTGGATCTGAAAAGTGCCTGATAGCAGCTGGCAGGATGCAGTATATTGATCACATATCCCCCCTGCAATATAAATGAAGAGAACACACAAAAGGTCTAAAATTGCACAAACAGAAATTAAAGTACTGCTAACCCATTTGCCATTCTTAAAATGCTGGTTAATTTTAAAACTTTCATTCTGTCTTGTTAGTACAAATTGAAATTAAAAAAATCAAATATGGTTTGTTATAGTGTTACATACTCTCATTTTATTTGCTCAGCCATTTTTTACTAAGAGATAAATGTTTGTGAACATCAAATAATAGCAATCTGGACAAGAAATTCAGAAGAGAATCTATGCAAGAATCCATTTGCAAAAATAGTAACTGAAAATTTGTTCTCTTAACACAAAGACTAAGAGCAAACATCTAGGTACTAAGAAACTTCAATAAACTTAATGTTAATTTGTACTATGAAACAATATGCAAATACTAAAGATACCAATGTGGTCATAAGAGGGGAAGACATGCTGGAAGACAACATATTGTGAATAGTTATACAAACCCATTACCTCTCCTTGCACTTTACAGCAGTATATTAGTGCTATAACTGCATTTAGCCTCACATAAACTTCACCTCTATATTTAACATTATCCACAAAAACATGGAATGATAAAATATATAAAACATGAATAAGCATGCTACATTTATCATGATAAAATATTTAAAAATTGTAATAGGAAAATATTACTTGAATTACCTATATGTGCATTACCTGTGTGCGTTAGTGAATTTAACTATTTGCTTATTCATTTATTTATTGGTTATCTTTCATGTATGTAAAATTTTCAACTAAAATTTAAATAATACTTATAGATAACAGTGCCTGAAGAATTCTTCAATCTTGGCCATTTTAAACTGTATTTAAAATTACTAAGCTTTAAGTTTAGGCAGAATGCACTGATATGGCCATTTTATAAAAGGAGTATTTAACAAATTAAAAATATATGAGTACTTAGGAAGCCTCCGGAATTAAAAGCCAAAATTGTTGAATTCCACTTGCACGGATTAATAGAATGATGGACATACTAAAAAAAAAAAATTTAAACTGATCAAAGACTAGATTCTATAACCCAACATTTGTTCTTGTTGCATAAAAACTCAGTCATTATCTTCTTCCAATGGTACCAAAAACTTCTACTTCAGTCTGAATTCTCATTTGTTGATTCTTGGCACATTAACAACCCAGATTTTATTTTGATTTAGGCTCCAAAATTAAATAGTATAATCACAGAATATCAGTTTTCCTCACTCATATTTAGAAAATGCTGGCCCTCTTTCCATGCATCAACTTTAGTTGTATACATGAAACATTAAACAGCTTTTTATTATTGCTGGTTACATAAAAATCAAGTTATACTCAATTGTGAAGTGCTATAAATTGCAGCAACTTGAACGTTATTCAGAGACTTAGTCTTACAAAGCTAGCAAGAGATTTCTGAGATTTAGAAGCTCTGTCTAGGAAATTTGTACAGGACAAAAGGTTAGCTGTGCGTGTTTCATTCAGAATGAAAAACTGCATTAACAAATGCAATGAATAAATTCTTTCATAAGAACTGACAACTTTTAATTAGCTTGTTAAATGCTCAAGAGATACACATTTCAAAGAAAATGTAATGATGCTTGAAAAACAAAGTAAAATAATTTGAATTAAGAAAATTATATTTCAAACTTGTAGCATAATATTTCAATATAACAGTTATACATAAAAGACAATTACACACAGTTTAGCATTTTACAATAGGCATATACTAACCCAAATCTAACCCTACCATTTTAAATACTTATTAAAACTTTTGCAAAGCAAGCCGACATCATACATGGGGGGGGGGAAATCATATGTACAATGGGAAAATGCTGATAAGGATGCATGGTAAAGAACCATGAATATTTTATAATTAATTGTGATGAATGCATGGCATACACTCAGTGCTTTAAGTGGAAGTATAATCATGATCAAATGGCAAAAAGTGATACAAACACAATAAAACAAAACTAATCTACATTATGCACTAAACATGCAAATAATATTCTAAAAGGTATATTGTTTCATGCAGATATGAAAATATTTTAAGTGCTGTATATGTTATAGCCTGTAGACTTATACTTTGCCTTTTTAATGGAAGAAATATACATATATTTGTTATCATTAATTTCACAGAATTTTGACTCTCACGAATAAACTTGCAGAACTGGATAATGCATAATGGGCTCTGCTGCATTAAAATTATGAATAAACACTTTTTTTAATTTTAACTACTCTCACATGCAGCAGAATAAAATAGTTTTAGTAATCATAATGAAAAATCATGGCCAGATTTTTAAAATGTTCTGTAACTTTGTTTACTGCACTTAAGTTCCTATGATGATTGAAGTGATTTATTATAAAAACAATGAAGCATTACATTTTCTAATGAACTTAATTTGAAACTAATATCTCTAGCTTCTTATGCATTTACTTGATATATGAAGATTTGTAATAAACAGGAATATAAGTACCTCTTTTTAGAAAATTGCACGACTAATGAATTCTTAACAAAGACTATTCATGAAAAAAAAAATTATTTTAGTTCCTTCATCATACGAAGTTAAAAGAAGCAGTTCTGTCTTCCTCAAGAAAATATTCAACATTCATTAATTTATTTTATTTTAATTGTGTTTTCTTTGCATTTCATTATTATACCAAAGTGTGAAATCGCTTGATTTATGCTGTCCTCCTGACAAAAGAAATGGTTATCTACTTCCTTATATGGAGAAAATTAATTTTAAAATACCATCAAGTTTTGATGTCTCAATAACCCATGATGGTTCAAACATTAGAAAAGCACAAGAGTGAGACAAAACTGACATATTGGATTAAAAAAGTTTATTTGCTTTTGGTTATCTACCTTGTGTGTGCATGTGCATTGTTTTTTATTTATATATATAAACATAAACATAAAATTATGGCAAGACATATAATAAAAACTTCTTAAGTTGAACATAGTAATAAATGTCTAATTAAGAAAATATGCGAATATTCGTTCCAAGTATATAGCTTTTTTACCCCAATTAATATGTCTTGACCATTATAACATCACTGGCAGTAAATGCAAATGATGCATGGGATGAAATAATGTGTTGGGACATGAATTTCTTTTTAATTAAGGAAGAGTTTCTGGCCTAAGTTTAGGGTACCTCTCCAGCATTTGCAATTGAAAAGAACCAAGGAAAACCTAAAAATAACCTCAATTAGAGAGAATACTCATTGTGGGATCCAAACTGCAGACTACCCATTCACGAGTGTGTGCCTTAGCGATCTCAGCCACCCATGTTGCTCATGACCAAAATAGGTCTTCAGAATCAAAACTAACTTTTGCACTTGAAATACTGATGACCTCTCTTCTTTTCTGTCCTTATTGTAAACACTAAGCACAAGTAAAATAAGCTGCAAACAATGCAAGAGTACATACGAGTAAAACTGTAGAAACTGTAAACATAACAAGCTTAAAAATGAAAAAAAATAAATATATTAGTCTCTTATGCCATTTGTTTTATATATATATATATATAAAAAAAAGAACTTTTAAATAAGTACCACCAACTTCAATGCTTTTTAATGATTGTATTAGAATGTTTTCGGTGTCACATTGCAAATTTCATGTCCCCCCTCCCTGCTATTATATATATACATGTGACACACTTTTATTAGTAATTTGGACAGAAAAACTTAAAAAGAGTTTTATAAATTTACTAGAAAGTCAAATGCAACACTTTTGAGAATATCTCTTTTGCCATTAATGCATTGCTAAAGTGGGATAGTACTGATTTTTTAAACTTTTTAAAAATGTTTTGCCTTAAGTTTCTGGAAATACATGGCTTTAAGAGTTTGAAAATGTCAGTATAGGCTAGTTATTTATTCCTTCATTAACTAAAACATTTAATTTAACTAAAGAAGCTGTTCTTAATATACTGAATTCTACTTTATAAATCATCATTCTCAATGACAGTATACTTAATATGAGAAACTCTTGAATATTTTACATGAAAAAGACATACAAAAAATGTTTATTTTTATTTCCTATAGCAGTAACACCAACAATGATTGTTTAAACTTTAATTTAGTAAAACAAAGTTTCATTTTTTTGTTAAATGAAAGAAAATGCAATCTAAAATGTGCATAAAAAATTTTGCTAGGGAAAATAAATTATTCCAGCCCTACCAAAGAGAAAATCTGCAATTGTAACACTCCCTTAAAGATCTCAAGCTAATTTACTGACAGGTTCTTTATTGTCAGGATGGTGTGAATGCCAGAAAATAATTAGCATATACATTTAATTGTCATTCTCAACTTAATTTTAAAGCTAGTCACCCAAATAACCAATAAGTTACATTGAATTAAATTAAAATTAAACTTCATCCTTTCGGTATTCCAGTATTTTATCTCCCCTGTGCCACTGTTAAGTGTAGAGTGTTACCATCAAGTCCTGGATCCAATCTCAGTTAAAATGGGACTTGTGACAAATTAGCAGCATTTGGGCACGTTTCCTCCAGATTCTCAGAGATCTCCAGTTTCCTCTGACATTTATTTCACCATTGCTCCAGCATCACCCACATTCCTATTTTCAACTTCATCGTCATTTAATGTAATTTAGTCTGCTGGTTCTCAGTGTGTGAATTGCTAATGGAGTAAACTGCTGCCTTCTGCCACCCCTATGCAGAACTCTGATGACTAGTCTTACCCCACACCAATTCACAGGATAATTTTTTTATTTCCACACATATTTTTAGATCAGTATATTTTCAGTTATTTAAGTTGACATTTTCCATTTAAGTATTAATATAAAAAATCTTAAAACAATGTATTACATTTTATTGTTGTTTTTATAATACAATTTTGGAAATTATGCTCTTATAGCATTTAAAATGGTACTTGCAACCTTGTTTATTTTAAATCTTCATTTTTGCTGATAAGTACTATTCATGCACAAAAAAGGTCATAATCAATTTCCTTAAATTTTTAACATGTTCTTTTGCAGACTACATAATAAATAAAACAATATACTGCCTGCTGCAGAAGAGAGTTTAGGAAGCTTGCAACATGTTTTATTTTGTATTTAATTTTCAGGTGCAATTTATGCTAAAATTTGTATGACTTTGGAACTCTAATAACGATCAACATAGGAGTATCTGAAACTATACACCCTATAACAGTGCTATTATTACCCTTAGAAACAACTAATATAGTGTTCTACTCCAGCAGTTATCTAAATGAATGAGAAAAACAGCATATACAATCAAGGATCAATTGCCTATTTCATAATATTCAGCTAAATTTCACCAACACTTATGACTTCTATCCTAAAACACACAAGACATACTCTTTCTTTAAACACAATAACAACTCTAGATGTAAATATGTCTGATTATATCTCATTAATCATAAATAATTATATTTTCTAACTAATCTGTTTATTAAAACTTGTGAAAACAATAATAACTATACAAAGAATATGTGGTTCAGTAAAGGCAAATTAGTTGTGCTGATTGCTGCTGTTGATAATTTTATTGCGAAGAGTGCCAAACTTGCCTTGCACCTGGCGCAACTGCAAACGAAGTGAATCTGATAGCTGTTTCTGCAATTGCTGTACTTCAGATATCTCACGGCGCAGGTTTTCATACTCTTCTCTTACCTGATTTACACTCCTCAACAGCTTTAACACCGTTACTTGCTGTGAAATAAGTCACATAATAATCAGCACATTTTAAATGAAGTAAGGATTCCTCATTGCAATTTAAATCTTGTGCAAACTAGAACCTACTTAATGCAAAAAGGTTTTAGTACAAATTTGTACATAATACGAAAATTCAGCCGCAAATTCACCACTATATAATTTTTTGATTTCACCACCCCCCTTCCCATTAAAAAAAGGTACTCTTTTTTCTGCATATTGTAAAACCCTAATGGTATTGTTAGGATATGGCTGTGATTTGCTATTGCAGTAAGGTACTCACAAAGATTTTTACACCAATTTGTCTTTAAGATTAAATGAAAATATTCTGGAGATTTTTCAGGAATCTTAAAACTAAGTTTCTAAAATATATAAACCAGTCTTTTGCACATACACTAGAACCTGCTAATCTGAAATTCAAACCAAGCATCAGTAAATGAAGAACATAGAAACCATGAGCTTTTCAAGTGCATACATTGGCCACTAAGTGCATAAGTGGCATTTACTGAGTTGCATTCAAAAAATACTATGCTTTCTCTTACTAGCTATTTGTGCAGTCTAAAAAGAATGCTTAACAGATACAAAAACACAAGAAACTGATACACTCTTTTGATACCTTCCCCTCCACTTCTTAAATGGCAACAATCAGGTTGATTATGTGCACACTGAATGGGTAGTCATCAAATAATATGTATACACATAATTATTATACTCTTAATTATAACAATAATATGAATAAACTCAACAGGCACCAGTCCCAATTGGTTTGGTTTAGTAAAATTCTAGTGTATTCACTAAGCAAGAGAGACTATATGATTTGCTATTTTGTGTGTTCCATTCCATCAGCTATTTGTAACATTTCAAGTGAACATTACACTAAACAGTATATGTTGTTACACTTGGTGATTGAGCAAGTGAGAAAGACTAATTTCCCATGCATGATACTAGGTCTATTCTGAAGATAGCTTTTATTAAATCACTAAAACTGCTGCAGCATATTTATTACAGAACTTAAAAACATTTTACTATTTTTTAAACACAATCTCCACTTTAATAAAAACATTTCTGTAGCAACTGCCAAGTTTCTATACCTCCTCTCCACAGAAAGCTGCCACCACATCAAAACATTCAGTATCCAAACCTCTCAGTATATACAGATCTGCAGCAACTCAGCAAAAAGCTCTGAAATTGTAATCTGTAGTTCTCTTGTAACCTTCCATCAATCTTCTGAACCAGTAGTTGGCCAGCCACTTCTATCTTAAGCATTGATCCAGTCATTTTATAGCATATACCACCCATTTTATTATGTTTTACCCAAAATTTCCAAAGCTGACAATGGATTTAAACTGCTTTACAGCTTTTGTCATAAGAAAAATCTGAGCATACTGCAAAGCTGATGGTATTCTCAAGTGCAACACATATTTTAAATGGCTGTTATTGGGCAGGTAACAGCAACATGGCATTTGCTATGCTACAATTTAAATGCATTAAATGTAAATTTATGAAACATTAACTTATTCATGTAAAATTTTATTTTTAAAAAACTGCAAAAAGAAAAATATACAAACAAGATTCTCTTATTGGCTAGTAGAAAAATAAATTATAAATATGCAAGGCAACTAAGAGCTTGTATTGTAAATTATTAATAAATTATTACTAATGTTGGTGCTATTTATCAGTATAAAATTTGTAATGAATAAAAACACAGGCTGCTAATTCACATCTGAATTATGCATCAAGTATTTCTAAAAATGAAATAGAAATATAAAGGTGCATATTACAGCATAATTCTCCCAATGCATGGAATCATGGACTTAAATATACAGGATGGCTATAAGGTCTGTTTTCTGACCAAAGGTGAACTATAACACTAATGAAAGATGAGTAGAGATCATTCTTCAAAATGGAAAAAGGGAAGGTTACAGAGAAAAGTGATGACTCAAATTTTTTTAAGGAAGGAAACATTCCAGGCCTAGGTTTAGAGTACCATTTACCATTTATGAGGACTGAGGAAAACTTGGAAAAATCCTCAGTCAGAGAGGGTGATCCTGCCAGGAATTGAATCCTAGACCTCCTGCTCACAAATCCATGCTTTAACCTTGGTACCCATGTTGGTATGACTGAGATTGATATAGACATCTGGGGTGTTCATTAAGCCATAGGGTAGCTGGAAAATTGCTGTATAGGTTTGCACAACAGGTTAAAGAACATGAAGAGATCAGAACCACAGTGCTTGCCAAGTTCACACAAGCTCTATGAAAATGAGGTGCATGAGCACTGAAATCAATATCCGGAGCGCTGTGCAAAATATTTTGAAAAATTCCATGAATAAAAGAATTACAACTTCTGCATTAGCTGTGGAGGGCAACATGGTTATCCAACTTCGGTGGATTTTACCATTTGAGGGGTTTTGAAACCTCAGTTGTATGCTATAACAATTTTTGATCTGATCATCTCCATATAGAATAACTGTTATAACAGTTGGTTGCTCTAGATGTTGAAGAAATGTAAAAAAATACGATAAAACATATAAGTATGTGTGTTGAAATTGATGGCATATATTTGGAGCAGGTTTTGCATTAAAGAAATGTGCCGTTTATCAGTTCTCCTAAGTTCCAGACTTTATAGCCACCTATAGAATTAGTGCATGTATTTGGTTTAATACAGAAATTTTACAGATTCAGGAAAACATTTTGGTTCCTAGTAATTGCATATTAAATAAGTATCATCATCATCATCATCATCATCATCATCATCATCAGCATCAGCATCATCATCATCATCATCATCATCATCATCATCATCATCATAGAAATGTTTTTCCCCTATAAAATGTGCTTTTTATGATTATTATTACTGAAATCAGCTTGCACTCAAGTAAGATGTATTATCTGTCCTTAAAATGTTTGCTTCACAGCCAGTATAGTCTCATTTTTGGTCAGGAACAATGCAATATTTAAAAAAATGCATCCTTACCAGGAAGGAAAATGGGTTCTAAAGGCTTGTGAAACCGAGAATGCTAAATGGGTTATTAAAGAACTAGACAGATTTTATCTCTACAAGATTGCTATTCCCATTTATAAAGAGGGCTCTAACAAGGTAAGTGAACAAAATGATCACTGTCGCCGAAATATAGGGACATATGACCAAATTTGGTTGCTATTGCAAGCAAATGCTGCAATCTATGGCAATGGCCCCTTTACTAGACCCCCAAGAGCAAAGTGACTTAACCAAAGTTCTGGACCAACACAGAATAGAATCCTCTATAGAATCTGGTAGACTTAGCAGCTCCACAGCTCAGACTAAGAGTGCTGGCCAAAGGGCTAAATACAAGGCAGCCCTATAAACCAACTTGCATGCTTTTCCCATAGGCAAGAGTGATGCATGTTGCAGTCTGCAGGTATGGTACAGTGGTGTTGATGCAACCGTACAACAGTTTCCTTAACTATTCTAAAAGGTTTACTTATCAACTTTATGATAGGAGATGCTAAAACTAGTCACCATGATTGTCCATACATTTATGGCACTTCTTTCACTTGTTGTAGTTCACATTAGCAATAGCTGGTTATTTCCAGGCAGATATTTGTTTTTGTTTCAATTCTTCCAGAGCACTGTCTTCTGTGCAGTATTTTTTTAATTTACCCCAGGGATAAAAACTGCAAAATATCAACCTGGAAACAACCAGAATTACTTAATGTGAACTATAGCAGTAATGCACAATTTTTTAATGAGGTGTTAAAAATGTATCGATGACAACAGTGGCCAATTTCAGCAACTTTCATGAACTTGGTATATAAAATCTTTTAATAGTTAAGGAATTGTTGGATAATACTGCAACCCTTTATAAGGAAATAACTCAAATTTCACTAATTTTGTTCCATTTATTCAGACATATCATGAGTAAATGAGATATGTAAGCAAAACGAAAAGAAACATTACCCTATGGTATAAAAAAAAATGAGAAATGTAAATATAAACATAGAAAGAAATCAGGAATAGCATACCATTTCTGCCTCTCCAAAAAAAAAAATGTGGGGGACAAATTCCAAAATGAACTAAAATGCTTAAAAACTCTTAAAAAATCCATATAATTAACAGTGTGGGAAACCATATTCATAAACAAAACAAGAAAAATTGAGTTAATTTTGACCTTCCAAACAACAGTAACTTCATCACTAAATTCTGAAAATCTACAGAGCAACATCTTAACCACCACACAGGGAAGGTGACAATGAAAACCATGCTGATGATTAAGGCAACAGTCTTCAAAACATGGCCAAGTAAGTGGAACAAAATTAATGAAAGTTGAGTGATTTCCTTATAAAGGGTTGCAATATTATACTATATTTCACTTTAAAAATTCCACTATTTAAAAATAGGCTGTTGTATGTTTGCATTAGCACCATCCCTATAGTGTTCAAAGATAACAAAAAGTGCTGCTCTTAGCTATAGTAAAACATTGCTAAATTGTTCATAGTTCATTGGATTGCCTGTAGCTTGGATATCCTGAAGAACTGACAGCACCTCTGCTCTCTTACTGAACCAAGAATGTTTCAAGCCTATAGGCCAAACACAAGTTGGTTCAGAGTTCATTGGACTGCTATGCAGTTTGAATAGCCTGAAGAAAGGATAGCATCTCCACTTATTTTTATCTTACTGAGCCAGAGAATGGATCAACTGATATAGGTGAGGCACTATATTTTATTACAGTCTATGGTATAGAAAGTTACTATAGTAGTTCCATGAACTGCAAAATAGGAATCTTGTAACACCTTCTGGTGTCACTTAAGTTGGTGAAATGTTTGAATCCTGTTTGAATGATTTGAAGATATCTATCCAAGAAATCTGATATTCAAGCCAAAGTTTAAAAATTGATTTTCTTGTGCAAAAATCTAGAAATGAATAAAGAATTACTGTAATATAGACACTTTTAAAACATTTATATAAACAATTTATTGTAAATATATTTTTTTTTATCAGGTTATACAATTCTTTGTCACACATAGCAAATATCAATACAATAATCAAATTCTTCTCAAGCACGTTAGAGCATATTCCTGCTTACATTTATAGCAACATTTGTGATGCATTGATGATGATTTAGAGTGCAAAACTAGTTAGTCATTAGTGCCCTTTGTGATGCATCGTTTCACACCATTCACATTAACAGAAAATTAAGGGATTAAAAATCTGTCTGGTATGTGTGCACCCTTAAAAGAAAAAAAAAAGTTGCAGGGTTTAGATCTGAAATGTGGCTAACAAGAGATTGTCGATGTTTTTCCACATTCACTTCAAAACTATCTATGCTAATGTGGAAAAGTTCCATCTTGTATGAACAAAGTTCTCATTGTCTTCTCGGCAATGAAGCATCAGCCACTCACTTTATATCCAGATATCTTTCTCCAATTATTCATCGCTAATAATGTGGTGGAACAATGTTGATATGATTAACTGACTTTGTCTTTATTCTAGGCCACTATATATTTTGGATATCTGTTCATTTCAGTATTGATTTTAAGTAACTATTGAAAGTGTTTATTTCTTTTATAATAACCCTTAGGTTAGTAAGCTCTTGCTTTTTAGCAAACAGAGATCAAAAATCTCAAGAGCTTAAGTTCTTACCCTTAGTGTGGTTAGCTAAGCTCCTCTATTACAAATCTGTGTAAAGATATGCATTCGCTGGTCTGCATCACACACACACACACACACACACACACACACACACACACACACACACACACACAAAATAGAGCTATATAAAACCTCCATCAGGAGCAATACCTATTGTTAAACACCAGCTACATTTATGGTTCTGTTATGTCTGAAAATCCTTCTATGTGTAATATTTTATTTCTATTATTAGTTTAGTGAATACTTACATTGCAGTACTTCTTATTTCACTTCTATAAACAATATGTACCATATAATTGGAGTGTTAAGGGCTTAAATTTGAGGAAATATGTTATTGTAATGGTACAAGGGAAAGAAAGATAACTATAAATTCAAAATATAGGGGTAAAAGAAACAGCATCACCAACAATGCAACAGCATTAAACTTTTCATGAAATCAGTGAATTTTCTCATAGTACTTCCACAGAAAAACTGCACAAATTTTGTAACAGCTGTTCCATAGAATCTAAAAAGAAGCAAATTTCAAGCTATAGCTGCAAGAAATATGTAAGACAGATTTGCTAGAAGTGCTGAGAATCTGCAGTGAATCTTTTAGTAGTAAACATTTTAAGTTATTTCATTATAGACTAATAAATATTTACTACCCATCATAATAATGTTATATTCTCAGGGAGGAAGGAAGGATTCCTCATGAAAATGATGAATTTATTTGATATTTCAGTATCAGCAGTTCTATGAATTAAAATATCCATATAAGTAAAACCAAGCTTTGCTGGAAAAAAAAATGAAGTTGAGTACTTACTTGAGTAAATACCAAATCGAATCTAATCTTGGGTATAGAGGTTCATTCAGTAAGTTCTTGAGGCACAACAATTTTATAGAATTTTAATTTAATTACCTTCATAGTTATTCATATAGAAATGTAGGAAATTTATGATTGCCCAGAAGGCCAAGTTAACCTTCCATTGGAATTCTGCTACTCTCATGTTTTCCAGATAATTTGCCCATCCAGCAAATTTTATATGCATCTCATATCAGAAGTTGCAAATGTAAGTCATTTGTAGTCTAATGACAAATGTCAACTCTCAGAAAATTATGCAGAGGGAAGTTTGCATGTATGACATATAAACATTCATATTACATGCATATCCTACATTAAAAAATTCTGAACTTTCTTAATAAATTCTGAAATGCATTTTCTAGGGTGATTCAAGTTTGGGACACTTGATGAATACATCTCCTTTCTCTCTTTTGCCTCATGAAGGCTTACAATTATATCATTTCAATGAATAAGTTCTTAAAGAAACAGAAATAAACATGGCTTTAATAACAACTTGTAACTCAACAATTTGCAACCGGGTAGCAACAGATGTAATACAGTTAGCATCTTCTAAGGATAACAAAAAAGTATGGAAAATTTATTAACACAAAATAAATAAAAACTGTGAACCAACTTGGGGAGGCACTGAACATGTTTATCATCATTGCCTCCACATATGACAGGTAATTCTACTTTTTATGACATTCCTTTTCAATCTGAATCCAACTTATTTAATTAGGTTCTACCATGAAGACAGGTTTTAGTTTTCTTCAAATAATGTTACAGACAGAGTGCACATGCTGTGCATTCTCCCACACAATAACTAAATAATAAGAACCCAAAAGCAGTTTCAAGGCTCTCATAAATAATTTACTTTAAGTATGTAAAAATTACAAAAATTAAATATCTTGAAACTCACATCTGACAATATGAATAAGTTGAACAAGATCAGAGAATATTACCATAAAACACTGAAATTTTGAATTGCAGTATCAGCTTCTGGGTGTCAGTGTCTGATAATGATTGAGTTCAGCTCAGTTTTTTTTTTTTTTTGAATGGTGTTTAACACCCATTTTTAATACTGAGGCACCACAGGCAGTAAACACTGATGATACATGAGATGAAATGATATATTGGGAAAGGATTATTTTTTTAAGGAAGGAAACATTCCAGGCCTAAGTTTAGGGTACCTCCCTGGCATTTGCCATTTATGAGGACTGAGGAAAACCTGGAAAAAAAACCTGTCAGAGAGGACAGTCCTGGAGGGATTCGAACCGCAGACCTTCAGCTCACAAGTCCGCACCTTAACGACCTTGGCCACGTGGCAGTCAGTTCAGTTATGAGTGGTGTGTTTTGTTATGAAGCGAATTATGGCTTAGGAAATGTTTTCTACTGCACAGCATGTTTATGATTCATATGTGTTAACTCAGTAAGCTTTATCAAGATCAAAGATGATTTGAAGAAAGATTCCTGGGTCTAAAATTTCCAGGCCATACAAGAATCCATAATCTTCATAATTTAGGCAATGTGTTCAGTCTAACAAACCTAACTGACAACGTAATGTTCTCACCAAAGAAACACTGGATGACATCGGTCATCATTTGGAGAATTTGTTCAAAAAATCACTTGGACATCTTTCACAACAAACAGGTACATTTCATATGGGTTCTGTGCAAAGAGCTATTAAACTGTTCAAGTTAAAATCATTTAAAATAACTGTGGCATATGTGAATACAATATTTCCACCCTTTTTAAGAATTAACTGACAGCACGATTTCACTTTCTTCCAACAAAACTCTGTTACAGCTCATGCAGTGAATATTTCAATAACAGAAATTAAAACAGTGTTTCAGAATAACAGAATTACTAGTAAAGATTTGTTGCCTCCTTGGTTTCCCCCCTAACACTTGGCAACTTTTATCCCTGGTATACATTACAAAATACTGTAGCATTTCTCATCATGAACTTCAGCAAGTGATGGATTTTTTTTTAAGAAGTGCTATAAATATCTAGACAATGATGGTGATCAGTTTCCTTCTTTCATAAAATTGGTAAGTAAAACCTTTTTAAACAGTTAAGAAAATTATTTTATGGTTGTGAAGTGTCACTCTACCCCAGATGGCAATGAGTGTTGTTCTCACCAAAGGCAAAACACCACCAAGTTGGTTCATTGCTCATTGAGTTGTCTATACTACTCAAGTTTCAAAACCTTAAAACTGCCTTAACCCCTGCACTGACATATTTTAGGACACAATTATAATTTTTTGTGCTGAAATAAGCAACAATGATAATGTAATTTCTATCTTTTGTTGTTAATAAAGTTTTCTTTGCCATTTATTATTACAACATTTTTTGTATTTTAGACCTTTGTGTGTACTCTATGAAAGATTAATTATTCACAAAACTGTTATAATTTTCTTCAGGTTAGTTATGCCACTTTCTGAATGTCACTATGTTGATACATGGTGTTTTTGTTATTAGTTTATTGGATATTTTATCTAAGTCACTCAGTTTCTTTTGCTGCTTTTGCACAGTTAGGTTAGCTGTGCCACTCTCTGTTTACACCAAAGTGATCAGTGATTCGTTTTTGGGTGAAGTGAATGTTTGCATCAATCAAATCAATCAAAAGATTTCATTACAACAAGAAGACAAATGGTTTATTGAAGCAGGTGTGCACAACTGGACTGAAGAGTTTTGAAGTTCACTTTTTTTTTTTTAATGCAAACAGAAAGTTGTATGTACTGTGAAAAAGAAACTGGGTGATAAAGATTGAAGCCTCAATTAAATGACAACAATGGCACCATTTGGACATCGGTCCTGGTGGTTTAGTGGTAACCATACTTGCCTCCTAAACCCAAGATCATGGGTTTGATCATGCCAGGACCGATGGATTTTTTTGGGCTTAAAAATCGTAAGTATGGCTTTCTTTGGAAGGGAAGTAAAGCCATGGGTTCCATGTCATACATTTATGGCACAATAAAGAATCTCAAGCCTGAAAAAAAAAGGCCTCTGAGCAAAATTTGTCAGCCATTTCACACTGTGATTTGAATGGGATACTGATAACCTGAGATGTTAAAGAGCATCCATAAATAAACCAAATAAAAAAATGGACACATATTCACAACCAACCTAAATAAAATTATAGCAGCATGCACATGACTGACTAATCTTTATATATGTGAATGTTAATGTATATTAAAATGAGTTTAATTTATATCCACAACTGTATATACAAACTTTGCTGACCAAAAAAAAATTAAGCAGCCATGCAAGCTTAACATAGACAAATAATTAACTAATTTGCACCGGTCATATGTCGGAGTTAACATATTATTCCACTTAATAGCATACAGTACAGGAATGCATTAAATACAATATTTGGCAGTTTCACTGCTATGCCTTAAGTGCCAAAATGTCTGTTCTCCGTGCATCTGACCTGGTTCTAATCCTGGCTGGAGCTAGCTGCCCAGATACAGTATTTTTTCCAAATATTTTATCTCATGCTGGAAAGATAAATTACAGGTAATTGCAGTTACCAACAGACTTAGAATCACTTGAGCTACTTATCATTAATTTAATTTATTCATCTTTCTGAATATTTTGGACATTTGGAAAATAACTTTAAAAAAAATTAAAAATTCCAGAAAAAGGGATTTTTTTGAATTTAATGTCATTATATATTTAAAAAAATTTAAAAAAGTAATGATAACAGTCCAGTAGGCACTATTTAAGTTATAAATTGCAATAAGGCAGAAAAAAAATCCACACACACAACAAAAGAACTTATTTTGCCACACAATAAATGTTCTACACACAACCTGCCCCCTTCCATGTTTAAGAACTTCTCTTGAATTTCTTTTACAATATAAACGATTTCCTAGCAGGTAAATAATGTTTCTACTTATATTATTTATAGCATCCACCAGCAAGCAATGAAATGAAATATAGTGCTTTTAACTGGATGTTCACCAATGAGAATATAGCCCATATGGCAGCTGGAATCACACTGTCTGCCAATATCAGATGTACATAACCATCAATTCACAAGCGCATAATCTAATGCAAATTACAATTACATAATAACCAACTGCCTTTATCATAGAGGATATTGGAAATTATGCCCCTTTCTTACACAGCTTTTAAGAAATTTTGCATTCATATGCATTAGTTCTTGTGAAAATTATTGCAGGGTTTCTTCTTATATTATCTTTCAGTTCTTTCAACATGGCAAGTTATTTTGGTACACTTTATTTTTCAAATTCCCCATAATCACATACAATAAGATTTTGGGATTACTCTGGCCAACTAATGATTCTATATTTAAAAATTTCCTCAACTAAAACTAACAAGTGTACAGTTGTATGTGCTTTAGACATTGAGAAAATTAGCCTTTACAATTAATGTCCAATAATTCTTCAAAGAATGATGTGATTATGCACCTCTGTACATTCATGGTATTTTCATATAATATAGACCCTATAATTCTGTAAGCACTGAATTTGCATGTTATACATCAATTTTTTTGATCATGCAATGGCATTTTGGGTACAAAAACAGGTTTTGTGCACTCCAGTACCTGTTGTTCCATGTGTCAATGAATGGCCATTTAAACCGTTCTTTGTATAAATAACAAACTAACTGTGAGTCATTCCTAATATTTTTCGAAACCTAGTTGAAAAAATTTATTTTACTTTCTTGAACAGCATTTATCTTATACGGTTTTAATTTTAAAAGTTTGGTGGCATTTCAAGCTAAGATTTAAAAAATTTCTGTTTTCTATTGAATGTTTGCAGAGGTTTTTAGACTTCACTTCAGCTTTTCTCCTACTTTATCAAGTTTCTCCTTGATAAACACATAGCAGTTTAAATAAATTGCACTTACAAATTTGAATAGTTTGAGATTTTCACAGTGAAATATAGTATCATATAACAAATTATTTTTGAAGAAGTCCCTCAAATTTCACTAGTTTTATTCCACTTACTTGGACATGTTTCAAAGGCAAATTTCCTTCATTGTCAGCATGGTTCCACTGTCAGTTTTCCAGCATGGTATTAAGATGTCGCTCTTTGGATTTTATAAACTTTTTGATGAGGTTGCTGTTGATTGGAAGATAAAAATTAACTAAATTTTCTTTGTTTTCATTCAAGAATATATTTTTCCACACTGATAATTCTATCGGTTATTGAAGAGCTTTTAAAAGTTTTGGTTCATTTTGGAACTCATGGTTTTCTTGCCAGAAATGGTACGCTACTGCTGATTTTTCCATATGTTTATATTTTACACTTCTCATATGTTCCTTAAACCGTATGGAAATGTTCCTTTTTGTTTTACCTATATATTTATTATTGCAGTCTTTGCAACTGATTTCATAAATGCCTGATTGTTTTGCTGGCAGGATTTTGTCCTATGTGTTGGTTTTTAGGAGGTTTTTCAAATTGCATTTATTCCTAAACCTCCTGGAATGTGGGGATACGTCTTAAAGAACATATGAGGAATTTAAAATACAAACAAATAGAAAAATCAGAGGTGGCATATCACTTTTGTACCGAAAATCATGATATAAAGAAAAAAGTTGAATTATTGAGAGCTGTACAGGGACCAGTAGAATTGAATATTTGGGAAAAGATTTACATTTACAAACATAAGGATCATTTGATTAATTTTGACATTCCGAAAGAAGAAAATATAAATTTTAAGTTCATAAAAGTTTCACCAGAGCGGAACATTGCTTCTGATAACACACAACAACAACCTTCACACCAGTCGTCCACGGCCGAAGATGGAGATAACATATCTTTGAAACTGGTTCCGAATAATTTTATGGTTATAGAAGCATGAAGAGTGTTAAGATGACAGATTCAATGCTCCAAATGCTTAAAGCAGGAACACTGAAGGTCAGAGGAACCATTATGCAGCAATGCTTCTCAGCTATGTTTCCCATGCTCTAATAAATGAACATCCATTTGAAAGCATTGTAGTAACTAAGTATATACAGGATATGGCACTTAAAACTGACACCTCAAATATATGGTCTATATTGCTGATCTGTTTATGTTAGATTTAAGGGCATATAAGGGCCCACAATTCTAGCCTATATAGAATTAATATTGATCAGAAAAAAATTACTATTTTGAGCACAAAGTTGTTTTTGTTTTTTTTTTAAAGGCCGAGTTATAAATGTAGCAGAAATTAAATTAAATTAAAATAATACTGGTGTTTATCACATGTTTCTAAATGCAAATAGTTTAGGGAGTAATCATTTTTAAAATTTTACCCATTAAAAGACAGTGAACATTGTAAACTACTTCCTTCAGTTCTCCCCATAGAAATGGAACCAATAGGTGTGAAATCAGGAGACAGGAACAGCTTCAAATAATTCATTTGAAAGAAAACAAATGACTGAGAAACAGTTAATTATCATATTACTGTTCACTTGCTTTTAATAGAAAAATCAATTATTCTTAAAACATTTACATTAGCTATATGCTGTAAATATTGTCATTCTAATTTTATTTCATTTAATTTCTGCTATGCTTATGTTTATTGTACCATTAAAAAAATACAGTTGCATATAGTAACTTTTACTGATTAGTATTAATTCTCTTTAAACTGGATTTGTGAGGTCTTATATCTTATATGCCCTTACCTACAGAAAACAAACTTGTCAATTAATAATAGTATAGTATTAGAGGTGTCAATTAAAGTGCCTACCTGTTTGTGTGTGTATACACACACACTATAAAATTACATGTCCAAGAAACTGGTATCAGATTTAACATATTTCCTTACAAGAAACATATATTTTGATTATGCACCAATTATTTCATTGTTTCAATAAAAGATCTATTCATTCCTCTAAGAGCATATATTCCTTCTTCCAGAATTTAATGTTAACTTTACATAATCAGAACTTAAGTTGTTCACATTTATTAATCTTTGTAAAGGCTATATTGTAATATAAAAATCCTAAGTATGGCTTCCTTCGGAAGGGAAGTAAAGCCGTGGGTCCCGTGTCGTACATTTACGGCACGAAAAAGAACCTCTAGCCTGAAAGAAGAGGCCTCTGAGCAAAATTTGTCGGCCATTTCACGCCCTGAGTTGAATGGGACGCTGATGACCTCAGATGTTAAAGAGCGTCCATAAATAAATCAATCAAAAAAATCAATATATTGTAATATCACAAATCTAACTCATTGTAATCCAGGAATATCTTGGTGGTTGACTCATTTAGACTAGTTTCATATTTCAGCATTTATTATTAGTGTTCGATTGTTTTTTATTTTTTCAGTACAATGTTATTTTAATTTTATGTAAGTTAAAATACAATGCATGATTAATAATTGCTACTAAATTAGTAATCCATTAATTCAGCAAGTTTCCAGAATTGAAATATCCTATAATATGTTACAATTAAATTATATTCTTCACATTAAGTGCATTGAACCACATTTGTCTTTTTATTTCTGAGCAATGGTTTATAGTAAGTGAAAAAAATGGAATTCGTAAGAAGATTGAATGTGATTGTAATTAAAACATTCAATGACAGGTAGAACAATGTTGCCCTTGTTTCATGAATATTGAAGCTTATGTGCCAACATTTTATGATAAAAAGTATTAATGAAAATATAACTATATATAATTTATGCAACAATGATGTCTCATACTGCTATATAATTTAAATGAATTAAACACATACTTTCCTTTTCCTTATGACAGAAATTTTAATTTCCATTTCTGTCATTTTTCTGGAAGTTAAATTATTTTGTGTACCTCAAGACCTGTTGTTCACCTGTTTTTCTGTGTAATCTGCATTATATGTGTGATTATATACAATATAAGCAAAACTTAATATTTCACCATAGATCAGTGCACCAACAAATCAACACTTATTGTTTCCCAATGATTCAAGGACTGTCATATTGTAATACAGTTTAATAATCCATAAATTTAAATGGTAATTCAAGAATTTAGGAATCTCCATGTGTGATTTATTTATAGTTTAACTCTGTCATGCAAAATTTAAGACTTTTACAAACAATGAAAATATTAATGATACTGCACTCTTTGAAATAATTGTCTGATGTGAATATATTAACAGTATATTAGCCTCATTTTAACTAAACAGAATAATTAAAATAATTCGGCAAACGCCAGTTTTGCCTGCAAAGTTTTGATTCTAGAAACACAACACAGTAGAAAGTTACATACTTTGCAACTTTGAGGTTATCCATAAAATTCTTTACCTCACTGGCAAGTTCGCCCCCGTCCACCAGAACCACCTGCTTCTCATACTGATCCAATTTCCATGCCAATACATCCAATCTTTTATCAGCTTTTTCCACCTGTATTAATAATTACATAAGTTCAAAGATTATATGGCAATAGAATGACCTAAAAATTTATTACTGTGGCGTTCACTACAGTTTTAACTTACGGATTCCTCTAGTTGGCCAACAGCTGAATCCATGGCCAGGAAATTTACAATTTTACTTGGTTCTTGCACTCTCTTAATTCTCGTGTGCTCCCACTTTGCCTTAACCTTTGAAATGACCCCGACCATAGAACTGTGATAGAAGGAGAGCAACGTGCTCGCGGAGTGCGCAGCACGCCGGGTATTTCATGCAAATTGACTAAATAACCCCCCGTAAACCGACTCATTCGAGGTTTACAAATGAGGGTTAAAGTATACAACATACAATAATAATGTTAATTGGCGGAAGATGACACTGCAAAAGTATGCTGCTGCTCGCACTAATTAGAAAATTTGTAACGGGGGGCTGTCATGTTCACACTTTTCCGTCAAATTCCGGGACAAAGATAATTCTTGCCAACTCCCTTTTAAGAGGAATCATCTTAGTTCGATTCCTGAAACATATCACTTTAAACATTAGAAATAGAATTGTTTGTTTGCACATTTTAAGGGAAGTATGGAAATAAGTCATAAATACCGAAGAGCGGCATTATCCATACCTAAATTATTGTAATATGGAGCAGGGTCCCTCCATATTCCCAAGTACCTAATAATTCTGAATGACAGCCATTGGGGTTTCCACAATTCTGACAGAGGTTGATCCTCAAATGAATTGAAGTCAGTCGGCTCCTATAAACTAAGTAGAAAGCGAAATCACACGTTTTTGTTTCTTAAGAAAAGAGACAAAAATTTTTTTTTTTAATATCATACGGCGAGAGTACTGGAAACTTCATGAATATCGTGAATATCAGCAAATCATTCCATTTTTATGCCATCCCTGAAGTCCATGAAAAAAGTTCATCTGAGAGTTTTGATATTTATTTATTATTTATTTATTCTTTTATATTTTTAAGGTTTGAAAGCAAATTAAGTTTGATGGAGCTAAACTTTCCAAAATGGGTGGTTGGGACTGTGAGACAGCAATTCGTGTTTTATTTCAGCACTGTCCCGGTAATTAAAAGTATTGCTTTAATACATTCACTTCCTTCTTTGCAAATACTTTGTTTGAGCTGTTTCTCTAAGGTTTACATAGAAATTTTCCGCTCTTGTTCGGGTTTTTTTTTTTTTTTTTTTTTTTTTTGAACATTTCAGATATTTGGAGCTATATGTTTTTCTGCTTGGAAGGGGGATGGACGTGTATGTGTATTTTGTCCGCTTTTGGTGGCACCAAATAACCATGCTTTCGTTGTTTTCACTGCTAGTTAGACTCTTACATACCAGTATTGTATCCAAGTCCCATCTGCAGTCGCAAATTTTCTGAAAGCATGTAATAACTCTGGGAAACTGCACTCGGATACGTATGTGATCAATAGTCAGTAACGTGGCATCCATGTTGCCAACAGAATTTTAAACTTAAATCTCTTAGGCTATGATATGGCCATAACCTTCAGTTATTTTTAAACGTTTTCTATTAAATTTCCACTTCTTTATGGTCATTTTTTTAATTCGGCACAACTCAGTTTTTTTTTACTGTTGTATAAGAAGTTATTCTTTCCGTCAGCATATGTTTCATTTCGTTAGAAAATTCTGTTCACTTTAACTTTTTTAAATAACATCTTAATATAGCACGACTAAAATTCCAGTGCTCAAGACTCTTCAATGAGACTCAGTGTTTGAAAGGTATCGGTATGCTCATAAATGTAATATTTAGTAAGTAAAGTTACGAATACGGCATAGAGAAAGAGACAGACACATAAGCTTGTAAGATTAATTTACTCAAGTAAAATTGGTTTGCTAATTTATAGGTATCTTGTACTTATATACTGTGCATCCCAGACAACTTAGACACGCAATTAACCGCCGGCCGAACAATCACTGGCGTTATCGATCCGCTGGCAGATTGTTCAATGAATGAATGAATGGTGTTTAACGCTCGTTTTTTGCTACAGAGGCACCACAGACGATGGACACTGATGATACATAAGATGAAATGATATATTGGGAAAAGATTTATTTTTAAGGAAGGAATCGTTCCAGGCCTAAGTTTGGGGTACCTCCCCGGCATTTGCCATTTATGAGGACTGAGGATAACCTGGAAAAAACCTCAGTCAGGGAGGACGGTCCTGGCGGGATTCGAACCCCAGACCTCCCGCTCACGAGTCCGCACCTTAACGACCTCGGCCACCGGGGGCGGTAAATGGGATGCACGGCATGTAAACGTGTCATATCTTTTGACCATCTGAACAAACTTTTGTACAGGTGCTTTTCAGAATCAAGCTATCTTAAATGTTGACCAAACCACCCTCTTCCCTGGTTTCACCCCTTGACACTTGAAAAATCAAAGCTTTGTTTCGAGTGTTTCAAACAAATCGTTCCAAATTGCAGAAGTGCTCAAACTTTCTTATTCATAAAGTTGTGGTTAGCATTTCCCCGTCTCCTTATTGAGATAATTTGAAAATAGAGGGAAAAGGAGGAGGGGGGGCATAAGAAACAAGCACTACATTTAAGGAAAATGTCGAAGCTTTATTTCAGGAAAAGAGATACATAGGAGCAAAGCTATTCTCTTCTTTCATTTAAGCTGCAAATGTTCTAGTTTGATAGAACTAACCAGAACTCGTGCTATTGGATGAGGTAGCTGTAACAGAGAAGTAAAGTTGTATTGTTCTGCCCAGTGCTTTGGAATCCTTTCACAAACAAAATTAGTATGGTGAACAAAATGCTGATAGTAAGCTGGACATTAAGTGTCGTGGAAACTTCACTCACAAAAAAAGTTTATGCGAACTTTCCCTTCGAAATTAAACAAACGCTTATTACTTTGTGTTTATTCAAACCTTACACAAGTAATAAATCGAGATTCAGGTGACATTACATATTATGACCAGAACTGATATACTTAAATATTATTCACTTGAAATATTTTGCTCCGATCTACAACAATCGAAGTTTTCCAGAGAAATCATTCGGCAAGGAGAAAAAATAATAAAAAGTACTGCATTTTTAATATATCTTCTTTTTTTATAATTATATTGGCTCCAAAACTACAACATTTCAAAATAAAATTAAAAACTAACAATTGAAAAGCTTTTCATATATATCTACTATATTTGTGCCTCATGAAATACAGTGCGATTATTACATCTTTTGCGTAATATACAACTTACAGTTTGAAGAGGAGGAAGTTCCGGTTTGGCGACGTCTTCCACAAGAAGCACTTCCTCGAGGTTTTCCATCCCTTCCAGTTCTCCCCATGCCTCCAAGAGGTGGTGCGGGTAGCCCCATTCCTTCCTCAGCCTCGACGTCAAGCTGTCAGATAAATATTAGATCAAGTAGAATAGTTGAAATCACCTACCCTAAATTCCAAAATTCATCCTACAAATTTCCAACAACACTGCGGTAAAGCCCGACACACGGGTAGGAATGCAGAAGATGCACTCAGGTTGGCCAATAACCAGCCCGCCAAAAAGTTACTGACTGGCTGTTGAAGTGCTACTAAAGTCATCTTGAAGACGCTCAACAAGTTTCATAAAAGGGAGGTGGAAAGGCCTTCTAAAAGATAACAGTCTTGCAGCATTTAAGTATCCTCAAATAATCAAATAATTTTTGCCCAAAATATGTACTTTCATGCGAGTATATTTAGTTAAATAAATTAATAAAACATTTTATATAAGCCTAAGATTTCAGTAATACACATTTAAAATTGATTAATATGTTCTTTTATTTTCGAAATATAATATACAGCTTACAACAGTCAATTTACTCTCTGTACATATTCATGAATGAATGAATGATGTTTAATGCCCGTTTTTTGCCACAGAGGCACCACAGACAATGGACACTGATGATACATGAGATGAAATGATATATTGGGAAAGGATTTATTTTTAAGGGAGGAAAAGTTCCATGCCTAAGTTTAGGGTACTTCCCCAGCATTTCCCATTTATGAGGACTGAGGAAAACCTGGAAAAACCCCCAGTCAGGGAGGACAATCCTGGCGGTATCCGAACCCCAAATCTCCCGCTCACGAGTCCGCGCTTTAACGACAGCGGCCACCTGAGGCGGTTTGTGGAGGTGTACATATTCATGGAAGGGTGTTCTCATTACTTGCATGGGCGCTAATGACCTCGTAATTTTGCGCCCTTTAAGCAATAATCATCATCATTACTTGCACGGAAGTCGACTTCTTTATTCATGTCGGCGTGGCAAGGAACGAGGCTGCTGATTCCGATACTATAGCTTCTATTTTAGCTCACGATCGTTCCAACTGATTTTAGCCATCTTTCTAATGCTAGTGTAAACACTAGTCTACTCTTCAGGAGAACAAGCTTCAAGAAAACTTCTCTCTTTTAACTGGAATATTTCTCGTATAAATCGTCCCTAAGAATAGTGTTGGTTCGTTTATATATCGGCTATTGTTCTTTTAGCCATCGCCACCTAATTAAATTCAGCGTACCGCAAGTTTGAGTGATCGCCATTCGCCCCGCTATTCGCTATATTTACCAAAACGTTTTACGGACGTTTTAGTACATAATTCAGCAGTCGTAGAACGACTGTTTACCTTCATTTGATACCGAAATATGTGGATTTTAATTTAACGTTTGGCGCTTTTATGTAGCTGTTTTCCGTATTTAAATTTAGGCTATATTCTTGAAGTAGTGGAGAGCATTTTTTTCTATGCACTGTTATTGGGGCGCTAATGACCACTGTAGTTGCGCACCCTTCAATCTCGCTACTACAACTATTACGTAAAAATGTATAGTGCAAATCTTTACAGGCTCAATACTTTAAATTTTAAAAGCCAAGCATGAAGAAAAGCAAAACATAAAATAGTATTTAAAACTACAATTAATAACTAAAAGTATTCATAAATCTATGCTATTCATTCTCAAGATCACTTAGGATATTTTTGGGAGCAAAGAAATTTAAAACTTGCTGATAAGCGTAGACAATTATATATTCTAAATGTTTCTCAGTATTTAAACAACGAAAATAAAGAAATAGAATCATGAATGTCTGAAGCATTCCTAGACAGACATGCTAACTGCTAAAAACAGTTATTAAATTTGGTTATTTTCAATTTTAACATAATGGATCTGCAGGCAACTCACCATAAAATAGCACACTGTTGCTACCAGCACGACAAGTACCACAACAGACTTCATCATCTCGTCTTTTGATATAATTGTAACTTTGATGTGCCCATCGTTTATATACTAATTTACATTTCATATGAAATTGCTCTTCGGACAGCCATATATCATTTTGTTCACGCTCCTGTAGATTTCAATGTGGATGACTAATAACGGAAACAAGGCTCACAAAATGCATTATAAATTTTTCGAGCTTTAACTCAGCGCCTTTTGAGATCCAATGTCAAAGGTAACTACATATTGACCTAGTTCAGCAGTTGTGACCGAAGGGTTGACAAAAAACAGTGGTTATTTATGACAATGCTTGAGTTGTCAAAATTATGACAGCAGTGATGATGGTGGTATTACATAACTGATATACAGAGTGGCGCAAAAATTACTGCTATTTGCATTCTTGAAAACTTTATTATACTTAATAGGACTACATATTTGAGGAACATTAAGTGATGTAACATTATTTTTAACAGTCAGTTCATTCTGAAAAGAATATAATAATTTCTGTATAGTATCTTTGAACCTTTGTACACTATGCCATATCGTTTCATCATCTTCCACCAGATAGCAACAATGCGATTAGCTTTCAAAATAAGCATTTAAGATATGTGCATTATAAACAAAGAACAGTACTAATTGCATTTCTTTTGTAGCAATCATCAACATACAAAGGAGTTTAAAATGTGAATGTAGAGATGAAGATGGATAAAAGCAGTGCCAGTCGTTCAAAAAGACAGTCATCATCGAAAGAAGGCGGAAGCAGTCTAACTGATTAAGTGATCATTCACACTAAGGGTGGCAGCACACTGCAATGACGGAACTTGCCGACATCCTTATTCGGCACGATCGATGAATAACCATTTTTTAATGGTGTTTAACGCCCGCTTTTACTACCGAGGCACCACAGACGGTGAACACTGGTGATACACGAGATGAAATGATATATTGAGAAAGGATTATTTTTAAGGAAGGAAACGTTCCAGGCATAAGTTTAGGGTACCTCTCAGGCATTTGCCATTTATGAGGACTGAGGAAAACCGGAAAAAAAAACCCAGTCAGGGAGGACGGTCCTGGTGTAAAAAAGAACCGCAGACTTCCCGCTCGCCAGTTCGAGCCTTAACCACCTTGGTCACCAGTGGCGGTACTGTTCAACTTGATACCTCTGTCGACAAGACCAACATAGCTATCCGTCAGTCAGAATATTGAAAGATTTGTGCTAAATGAATTCCTCAAAGGAAGCCTAACTGCTCATCATAAGAAACCGAAAAATATTTTCTGTTCAAAGTTAATTGCTCGTTATGATGCTGAAGGTGACTATTTCTTGTCCAGTATTGTAACAAGAGATGCAAAATGGGCCAAAAGAATCCATGAAAAGCCATCATAAAATTACTGGAGAAAAAAAAAGTTCAAGACAATACCCTCAGCCAGTAAAGCCATGGCACATTTTTCTGGATCTCTAAAGAGATGTTTTATCATTATGTATATTGGGTTCGTGGTGAAACATTTAACTATGAAATATATGTCAAAACTTTCCGGAAAATGAAGAAACGGTTCGCGCATATTCATCCTCACAAATAATTTAAGCAGCTATTCTTAAGGGATTTTTTTCATGTAATCTTCAGCTTGTATCAATGATTTTCTCTACTCTGTCGCAAGGTATATATTTTTTTTTTTTTTGCCCTTTATTTGACATTCTGTAAAAGCCAAGTGCACCCTTCTCTGAATGTAGAGGTACGTAAAAGTACTTCGTCACCATAATGCAAATTTTATTAATAACAAACATGCTTAATTATTCAGCATAATATATGCATGCATTTAATAAGACCCTAATAAACGAACTTCACAATAGAACTGCTTCGAAAAATACAATAAAGTCTTCTTTTGTCTAATTCATTATAACGGAATAAGTAAACGGAATTAGTAAAATATTTATGATGTTTTATTTGCTCTTAGTTTTTCATTTTCACAGAGTTCGCAAAAACACAAAATTTTAAATTCAATTTTATGAAGTGATATTATTCTTTATCTTTATTTAAGAGTAGTTGTCCTTATGAAAATATCTAAGAGAAGTATACTCATAGCTACAAACAAACACGTCCTTTCTCATCTATATGTATTTTGTAATTAAAAATCTGGTAGCGTTTCTTACTCATTTGCAATTAAATGCCAGAGCTAAAAAGTTCATGCGAATTATGTAGCTGCTTCATACCATTCCCGAGTCTAACAAGAATTTGCTAGCTCAGGTAAAAATGTAGTTCTATGAAAGTTAGTCACATTTTGATGAAATGCCAGAACATACATTTTTAATTTAAAAACAGTAAATTAGTGTTACTAAAAAGTCCATCACGCAGGAGCTGCGTAATCTAAGCAAATTTCTCACCGAGTTGAATAACTTTTAATAAAAATTAATACAAAATCCAAATAAGCCTTTATTAATTAATGAAATGAAATAAGTTATGACATTACTGTATGGTATAAAGGAAACAAAATTAGAATTCTTGCAATTTGTAAATATTACAAAAGAGAAACCACATTTTTAGAAATATTATTATTATTATTATTATTATTATTATTATTATTATTATTATTATTATTATTATTATTATTATTATTATTATTATTATTATTATTATTATTGGAGCTGTTGTTGCTGCCGTTATTCAAATTAAACTACAAATATTAATGGTATAATATTAATTAATTGAAATGTATGACCAACATACATATAAACAAAGCTTTACTGTGTGAGTATTTTTTAATGTAACCATGTTTATGAACTCATGAGTTCTTGGTATCTTTACATTTACTAAAATAGAGAAATAAGTTTTGAGTTGCATTACGTATTTACAAGAACAAGTTCATATGTTTCAATAAAACAAAAACATCTTACTATTCAGAGACATTTCCAATGTACAAAGCAAATAAAACAATCGAAAGTTACTCGATTTTCATTGACTTTGAAATTTAATTTTAATATTATTGTAGTAAAAATATGTAACGCAAACGTTTTTCTGAAGGTTATTACAGAGCGCTCTTACATAGGTATAAATATAATTCTCACACACATATTAAATTAATATTTCATATTTGCTATCTTCATGACGATACTTTTGTTAAATATAAAACATATGCATCAACATGAATACAGTTTATGTGCTGAATTAATTTGTATTTTTATTTTAAAACAATATAGAGAAAATCAAACGAAAGAGCGCTTTTTAAATTTCGATTTTCAAGCATACCGGTACTCCTAATGGTCCTATTTTCCTAATTTTAAGCAATCATTTTTCTTATTTTATTTAAATAGCATATACCGAATTGTGCTGTGAAGAAACAAGTAGTGGTATCGCTAGAGCAGTTTTTTTTATCTTAAGTATGGCTTCCTTCGGAAGGGAAATAAAACCGTGGGTCCCGTGTCGTACATCTACGGCAGGAAAAAGAACCTCAAGCCTGAAAGAAGAGGCCTCTGAGCAAAATTTTTCGGCCGTTTCACGCCCTGAATTGAATGGGACGCTGATGACCTGAGATGTTAAAGAGCATCCGTAAATAAAATAAATCAACAAGCTAGAGCGATTTTTAAATTTTGAGTTTCAGGGAAGTCCTCACTCCTAATGCTCCGATTTCCCTGATTTTCAGAACTTAATTGTCTTATTTTATTTTAAAGTTATTTTCGAAGTTTCGTAGCGAAATAACTAATATTATTGCTGCTAGAGCGATTTTTAAATGTTGGGGTGCAGAAGCCCCCCTTTCAAATGGTCCGATTTCACTGATTTTCGGAAACTAATTTTCATATTTTATTTCAATGGCACATACCGAGTACTCTTTTAAAAAAAAAGTTTAAATTGCGGCAGCTAGAGCGATTTTAAAATTTAGTTTTAAACCCCCATTTGTTTTTCAGGTAACTCCCACTCTTAGTAGCCTGATTATCCTGATTTTCGAAAACTACTTTTATCAATTTATCTTAATGAAATTTATCGAGTTTGTTGACAAAAAAACAAAAATTACGGCTGCTAGAGCGGTTTTTAATTTTTTCTTTTAATTTTCGCTTTAGGTTAACCCCCCCCCCCCCAATGGTCCAATGTTGCTGGTTAACAAACTTGACGAATCGTTTGTTAATTGATGGTCATTTGCAAAGTTTCGATGAGAAAAAACAAGAATTCCAACTTCTAGAGCGAAAATGGATACACGCTCTCTCTCTCTCGCTCTCTCTCTCTCTCTCTCTCTCTCTCTCTCTCTGATGTGTATGTGTGTGTGTGTAGGCATATATTTAGATATATTTTGTTTTAAATGTACGTGCCTAGTAGGTACGATCAATGTAGATTTGGATAGATTAGTAACAAATCTGTCCATTGTACAACCACAATAGCTCACTTCCTTCGGAATTCGTAATACATACATACATACATACATACATACATACATACATACATACATACATACATACATACATACATACATACATACATACATACATACATACATACATATACACATACATACATACATACATACATATACACACATACATACACACATACATACATATACACACACCTACATACATACATACATACATACATACATACATACATACATACATACATACATACATACATACATACATACATACATACATACATACATACATACATACATACATAAGTTTCACACCTTTAAAATATTAACTCATGAAGTAAAATATTTTTAGTGCCTATAACTGCAGAGGAAATAAAAACATCGTTCTAACTCCCACCATTGTGAACAGAACTTACCGCCCTTGTAGTCGAACGTTCTATTATGTGAGCAGGCAGAACAAATTATCAGATAATTGCACATGTCCCATGGCATGGCCTTTACTATATTGTGTTATTGTTGTAGTTGTTGTTATAGTACACAGCTCTCAAAGACAGTTTTAGATTCAGGAGGGAATAATAGTAATAATTATTTTTCCTTACAGTTCACTATGATTTTCAAGTACCATTCTTAGTATGACGCAGTTTGAGCTCGGTTAAATGAATACATGTAGTACAAACTAATTTGGAGAATTATATCTTCGAAAAAACTTCTCTTTACCATAAGTTAAAAACGTCGTTTCGAGCAGACCGTTTAGTGTGTTCTAATGACCAGTCAGTCACTATTTTGTTTTGAGATTAGCAAATTTAGTTCACAATTAAATAAAGTTTTATAGTACCAATAATAGTAGAAGAAAGATGTTCTTCCATATCTTTCTTCCTTTCTGTTTCCAAGGAGAGAAAAAGAAAAAATGAAAAGAAGATGAGAAAAAGTAAGCTTGCTTATTCTTCTCTTTTATTTCATTCATTTTCGTAAACTTATCTGTTTCACAATTTTCTCCTTTTTTCTATTTTTATTCCCTTTTTTTTCATTTTTTCCTGAAAGCTCTCTTCTTCTGTATGTAAATATAGATGTCTTTCTTAGTTTTCTGTAAAGCAGAAACAATTTTGGTTTCTTTAATCTAAAAGTATTATTGTTATTATTATTGTTATTGTTGTTAGTTGCTGCCGCTACTATCGGTGTCATTTTATGTTCGAGTATTTGGTTTGAACACTATTTAAATACGCACACAAACTCAAATCAATATTTAAACTGTTTTTAACGCATTCAACACTTGATATATAAACTTCAGCATTGTGAATGAAAATAAACTATAATATATTTATAATAAATAGTAATTCATATATATATGAAATAAATAAAAAGCTTTTTGTGGTTTGTAAGTACGTTTATTACATATAACACATAATACCACTACACATTTACAAATATGAAACATCACCTTTTAAACTGAAACTCTTAAGTGAATTTAGGAATTTCAGATACAAACACAAAGCCATGTTGAATGATGTCAAATGAAAACGTTTAAATTACATACATAATGCAACTATATAATTTAATTAAAGTTATAATAGTTAAGAGAATGGACAAAATATCCTGTCTAGATAAAAGCTGCTGTATAAGTGAAATTAAAATGGTAATGAAATCTGACCGTGTAAACATAACGTTGATTTTAAATTTGACACAGATTTTCTAAGATATTGGAGGCTGGAATATACTTTTTTCATACCTCGCAAGTTGACCATTCCACAAGTTAATTGATTGCTATAGAAATAAAAGAATGACCATATGAAGCTTTATTTAGAACATATAAATATGACAGTACAAATTATGCAGTTATTAAAGAGTACTGAAATAGTATTTCCCATCTCTTTTGGTGCTTCTGCTATTATCTAACAGAAGTATTCAATCAAACGTGCATATTGTTCTGAATATCGAAACGGAATTTCAATTGTGTCGTAGAAACGGCACGCAATTGTTTCTTATATCAGTGCTTGTTATTTATGAAACAAATTTATATTTGTTTAAACAATTGATGCTAAATTAAAAAACAAATAAATTACAACTATCGTCCAAAAAGCAGCATGTAATGCACACATGCTATGTGCGTAACCAAATCTAGCTATTTTTCTATTCTGTTATGTTGCACTTAACGAATTTGTAACGCAATATGCCTACTATTAGGAGTGGTATAAAAATTGAAATGTTATTCAGCTGTATGTTTTTACGCATAGGTTCTCACTTTAAATATCAGCCAGGCCTTCTCTTTTCTTGTTTTTGTAAAATATTTGTGAAATAAATTGAAAATTCAAACACAGTGTTGCATAATGCCACACTAGGAAGAAATATACAGTTATTTTTCAATTCATAATGGGACTTTAAATATAGTATTTTATTTTTATATCGCCTTATTCTGACCTAAGCTAATGTCATTCAGTTAAAATTTTCTCTTATACACATGCTTTCATGCTGGTGTATTTAAATCTAAAATAGTTAATTGTTTCAAATATAATTTCACACCAAGAATTATACAAAAGAATGTAAAGAACGTCTGAGATAGCCTATGAGACTCGCCTAAATGGTTAGTATAAATTTAGTTTTTCAAAATTATTAACATCTCTTGCATTATTTAAACATGTGTTTTGACACCTATAAAATTAAACAGTCACAATGTATAACATTTCAGCAAACTTTGGTACAATCTTCGATTTTTAAATTTTAAAAACAAAATTGCATCGAAACTAAAGTTTGCTGTCAATACACTCAAAAATGTATAAAATGTGCGTCATTGCTTGTATATTTCAATACTGAATATCTTAAGACCTAATGTGACACCACAAACGTTCTTGAAGTAGTGAGTTAAGTTTTGTGACTGCGAATCGACGGAGTATATGGCAATCCCGCCTTAAAATTTAAGGCGATAATTTAACGACAGAAACCGTTAAAAAGGCCTCCAGCTTCTGAAGATCTGTTTCTATTAGTATTCGTAATTGTTATAGTTCTGTTCTTGAGGATCCGCTACCCTTTCCGCTGCGATACGCGCATGCTCGGCTGCAATTCGTGCATAAAGGTCTGCGTGGCGTACCTTGGCGGCCGCTACTGTAGGAGTGTCGGCCACCGGATTGCTGAGGACAGGATGAAATCCTTGCTTGTCTGCTATGTACTCCACTGTGCGTACCTGGTGGCGTGGATCTACATATGAGAACTTTCCTGTAAACAGGAAATAAAAATGAATCTTGTATTATGCTATAAGCAGCAATATTGTAAGTCTAGAAGTAAACATATTTTATAAATACAGGGACTGTTTCTGACTGGTAATAAGTAATACCCCCAAAAACATTCAGTAGGTTTGAACAAAGGAAGAGTGGAAAGAGGAATAGAATGCAACACAGTGCTTTGGGCCATTACAAGAAGCTTGTGGGAGAGAAGTGTTACCGTACCAAACTATTGCAAGAGTGTGGCAGCATGGCGTCAAGGAAGGGAGAACACTGATTCATCGTTGCAACAGAAGTTCCCATGTTGAGGCTGAATGATAATAAACAACCTTCTCATAATCGATAATAAATAGTTATGTTTTATACACTTGAGCTCAAACGATAATCAAGTGAATATCGACGTATCGATTCATCAATCATGTACATTGCAGGATCCTTTGAAAGCAATGATTATTGTTAAAGGCAAAATTTTGGTGCATACTGTGCCTCTCCGTGTAAGAGTAAATGCAGCTTACCACTAATTATATAGAAGATCACAGAACCTCGGAAAGACGTTCCTTTTCAATCAAGAGTCGATTAGTGGGAGAGATAACCAGAGTATCCATAAATGGAGTGGATGGAGCTACAGATGGAGTGCTCCGTCGTCCAAGGATTTGGCAACGTATTGTTCATGTTGACATGGAAGGGGACTATATTTAAAGTTGTTTATGGCAAAATTTTCTTTTTGTTTGATTTGATTTATTTACGGACGCTCTTTAACATCTCAGGTTATCAGTGTCCCATTCTATTATTCAGGGAGTGAAATGGCCGACAAATTTTGCTCAGAAGCCTCTTTTTTCAGGCTTGACGTTCTTTTTCGTGTCGTAAATGTACAATACAGGACCCGGCTTTACTTCCCTTCTGAAGGAAGCCATACTTAGGATTTTTACACCCGGAAAAATCCATCGATCCTGGCCGGGTTCGAACTCGCGATCTTGGGTTTGAAAGGCAACTATGGTTACCACTACACCACCAGGACCGACATGCCAAAAGTGAAACAGTAACTATGTTGCCATTACTTTTCGAATGTCCAGTATTTTCGGAAAATTTCTACAGACAAAACTAAAACAACGATATCAAGCGTCAAGTGCCGCCAAACAGAAGCTTCTAAATTCAAGCATATCTGATAAGAGGAAGAGAAAAGGAACTGAACTAAAGAGTGTTAGTGGGATGAAAGTGGGGAAAATGGTAGAAACTGAACTAATTCCTAATTACTAAAAACATCAGCCAACAATCAGCGTCGCTTGCTATTTATTTGTTTCATAATATGAAGGTGTTAACCTCGAATAATACCGGATCCATCGCTGGTCTCGGAATGTGTTCTGTCCACATGTCCAGGATATCTACCGGCGTAGTACGTGAAGCTGTACGGTTGTGGAGGCTGCTCTAACTCCTCTTCATTTGGCAACGCTGGATGTCCCCAAACGCCACTCAGCAGTCCCGCAAAAATCAGCGCTGCAACCTGAAAAAAAAGCATACCGTAGAAATTAGACTATAAAAATAATGGTAACAATGCTGCCTTTCAATGGTTGTGTTGGCAATGAACCTAATAGAATAAAAAACTAGAATTGATCATTGCTCGAAAAGGAGAAGCCTGTTACTAACTAAGAGGTTCCCCCAAGAGGGCGCCATCTTCTTACTTTCTGTCAATCACATCACCAACATTTAAGTCCAAGCGGATGAGCATACTCATAGCACCAGCCAAGTAGACTTAGATATAACCTCATTTCATCCTCATCCTTATCAACATCAACAATACCAACACCGGAGGGCGAGATTGCTAAGGCACGGACTTGGGCTGATGAATAGGTCTGCAGTTCGAATCCATAGGGATTGTTCTCCCTGATTGAAGTTTTTCTAGGTGCTCCTTAGTCTTAATTGTTGGCAAATGCCAAGGAGGTCGGCACTGAAAGTTTGGACCAAATTCGACTACCTTTAATACTGATCAACAGTGCGTTTGGACCATAAATGGTGACTCGTTTTGACCAATCCACCAGGCAACCAAGTTAACATTCGCGCCAGTTCATAGTAAGGGCCTTTAGTACAGTTTAGAACGTAAACAAATATCAATATGGAAATAACAAGCACCATCAAAGCGAAACGGGAAAGCATTGCATACCAATTGAAAGATATAAGGTTAGTGATGGTACCATTCGTTTCAGATGCACAAATGTTATGAAAATGTTTACTTAAACAAACTGAGGAAGGCTTGCCAAATTATCCCACAATTGTCAAAGGCTCCCCTCCCCTTTTTTCGTGTGAAATAACATGAGAAATTATTCCAAATCAGGTAGGATTAGAATACATATACCTCAGAGTAACCAAAGAACCAAAATAATGATGATAAACCAAACAAAGTGACTTTAAAACTTTTGAAGAAAAATAGACTTGCGAGAGACATTAAATATGAAGATATTCAACTTCTGAGGAAATCCATGTATACCGTTTCTGCCCTATCAGGCGGCTCGTGCAACAATTCCAATGTGAGCTGCATTTTGTTTTAAATAACTAATCAAAGAGGTAAAAAAGAAAAGCAAACAATATACAGAAGATATAAATATAATAGTGGCGAAAAATGGAATATATGTGTACCTAAAGATTTGAGATCCAAGACATAATTGAGATATTTTCCATTTCCTGTGTTATTTTTATTAATATTTTCAGATATGCAAGGTCTGTACACCAGCTCCAAGTTTCACTTTTTCTAAAAAAATTACGCACGAAAAATAGAAGAAAGCATTTCTGCTACACTTTTCAATTACGTGTTCTTATATCTTTTCTTTTTGGTTAAGCCTAATAGATTCAGCCAAATGTTTAATTTTATTTTTCCCAAGAGCTTTAATAGGAAAAAAAATCTTTCACAAGCTTTCCACTTATTCGCATTGTTGTAAAATGACGTAAAATTTAAACAGGCACAAACTGCATAGTTCTTATCTCACCTAATGCATAAACTTATCCATAGAGCAAGAAAACTCTCAGAGCAGCTGGAGCTGCAATCCCGAGTCACAGTGGAGAGAGCCGAACTCCTCAGTCCCGAGCGAAAGGAGAATAGTGGGGATGCACATTTTGCACTTCTCTGTTTGCGTGGAGTATGAATAAGAGAGAGTAAATATTGTGTCAAATTTATGTAATAATGAGTGCATCAAAACAGTTCGTGTGCCTGTAATGTGGGAATGAGTATAAATCAAACACAGCATGTTTCTAACACCCGAAAAAGTTCAATGTTATTGCGCCTATTCTAAAATGACACTCAATTCAATCGTATATTGTAGATATCCTTTCTTCCCCCCAATATATATATATATATATATATATATATATATATATATGTGTGTGTGTGTGTGTGTGTGTGTGTGTGTGTAGTTGCCATAACTTATGACTTATCCCTCGTATGTATATATAACAGATATAATTACATAAACCAGCACTGATTGGTCTAACATATATGGCCCTTAGTCCCATAGTCCATAGGACACTGACGTCAGGTAAATATAGATCGTTTTCGAGTTTGATTCTCATTTTTCCTCTTATGTTATGTATGAGTATATTTCATCATAAAATAAATTAAAAATAAATAACCATGATCATTGAAACCACAGACAGTCACCTATTTATTAGGTCATACATAAGGTAGATAGTTCCCTTTAGACTAAGCTACTTAACGATATAAACCAGTTAACCGTTGTTCAGTGTCGTACTATTCTATGATTCGTCTGAGATTTTGAATAATTTTATAGCGTTAAATCTTGAAATCGCCGATGATAAGCTGGGATTTCCTTGCTCGATAAGCAAGTTTGAAGACATTCTAAAGCAAATACGTTTTCATTTTATATATTTTTAAAAACAGCATCTAATTTTAACTTCTTAATCATCATATAACTCTATTATTTGTCATTTTTGTTTATATACCATAGATTCCATATCTCATACTACTTCTCTAAGACTTCCTTACAATCTCCGAAGTTGTTGCAGAGTAGTTCATTAACAAAACGTTTAGGGAAGTTTCTCATTTACATCTATAGATAGTTAAATACGTCGATAATACAAGTTATAGGTATATTATAGAGTATTTATATTTCCGCCTGAAAAGCATACTCTTGTGTGCTCTTTACATTAAATCGTAATTATGATTGTTTCGAAACAGCAGACATCCAAAAGCATTACATATCCGTAGCATGCCCCGGGCACACGCTTTCCAATGTAACTGGATATTTACGCTGTAAGCTTTCTCTGCAACAACCACTTAAGGCGCTTATGAGGAATAGTGCAGGCCAAGTTAAGATCAGTAAGACTACAACATATCATAACCGTTGGAGTTGAAGCAGGGTTAGATCAGGAGACACGCTCTGAATGGCTACAAGAAACTCGCGCCGGACAGTAAAACAAATGACATTCTTCTTCTTTCCCTCCCGCTCTACTTCTCAGTCTAGTGATCTTTTGTATCATTCTCATTAATTTAATCACCTCCCTTTTCTCTCCCTCTCTTCCAGAAGAAATAAATAATAGTCTCAAGTGCGTTGGAGCCTAAAATCATCTGTCATTTGTCTTTTCAGGATTGCTCACACAGAGAATCAATCAACTAGCTGTAACCATATTTTTTATCCCCAGTTCAAACATACAGGATGATCATTTTGGGTACAGATAATATTAAATATAATTATAAAAGCTAATATGATAGTAGTAGACATTTCTAACTGATAATATTTTGCTTAAAAGACGGGAGTTTCCGTACATGGCAAGAATAAGAATCAACAATGCATATTGACAAATGAAAATCGTAGATGATTGAAATGGCTGCTACAAATCAAAAGCAACCATAATGCGTTGTTGGTATGCTGAATTGGAGGGTGCTAAACAGGTTTAAAGAGAATTTTGACGTTAAATGTAGTGAGAGTAATTCCTAAATACGATTCCATAATGTTGTGGCATGAACATTTGCAGAAACAGTTTCTGTGTTAAAGAAATATGCAGGAGGTTGCAGGCGAAATCCAGTACAGAAGTCATTACAAGGAGTTCTACGAAAAGTTAAAGACGACTGGCAGCAGGGATGAATATACGTCCTGTCAGTTCTAAAGTGCCTGAAATTGTACCCATATCACTTATAACGTCTACAAGCCTTACGCGATCAGGATCATAAAACTCGTTTCATTTTTACACCCATGATGACATAGCTTAATTGCATCCCGTTAGGAGTTGTGCAGAGTGCGACATGGGAACATATAGCATTCTGAGAAATCTCCCATCTATCAATATTGTATACCCCAAATTTAAAAATATAAAATTCAGTAGTAAAGTTTTACATTGTTTTGGTTTTAACCATTCCCAAAACGGATCACCCTGTATTTGAATGGTCTCTTTGTTTAGTTCTCTTCAGGGTAGGTGCATTATATTTCAGCGTTACTCGTTCTATTTACATCTTATTTTGCCCTTTCACTTCAAGGGAGATGAAGTTTTACGTTTTTTAATTCATTCTGTTGTCACCAAACGTTTGTTATTTATACTTCATTTAATTATTATACTTCAGAATTACGACAGTTGCTCTTATAAAGGAGAGAGAAAGTTTCGATCCCCGTTTCTTCTTGCTTTGGTCTTGCAATAGGCAGTTCCTGTTGTCACGTTGGTGAAGAGTAACACGCGAGAGTTGTTCGTACCTATACACAGTGAGGTTATTTGAGTTGCAGCCCGACAGAGCATGGCTGCGTACTGAGAGAAACCAGTCATCAAGACTGTATAATGCATTTGTGATGGTAGTTTGTAGAGGTCGGTACTTTCACTGTGTGTAAATTGTGTAGTATTGTTTTTCGTTAGTTATGCCACTACATAAATATGATTTTGAAGAACGGTTGTCATATACGATACATACGTAAAAAAAGATTCTTGCAAAGAATGGTTAAGCAATTTGCAAGCAAATATCTTGGCAATTGTGTTCGCCTACTTGTTAAAAATGAGAGTCAGGATCTCTCAATCATAAACGTTAGTGTTGATTATTATCAGTTCTGAATTCAATACCAGTTTATGCCTTCGATAGCAATATAAATACTAAAATCAAAATATTACCTTTACTCGCGGCGACTCATTTTCCTTTTTCTGGTTGCAGTGGCTGCACTTTTTCAGTAAGCAGCCTCGTTCAGGCGGTCCGTAACTCAAATACTGTCATCATACTTTCTTGTGTTGTATATAACTGATATTGGTCTTCCGTTATATATTTTACTTTACTGCTAATTAGTTAGCAAGATAAGTAATACAACACTTCTATTTAAAAACAGTGTCAGTTATGTTAAAATTAATACAATCAGCTGTCTCGTGCTGTTCATTCGCTTACTTTAACTTCACAAATATTCCCTCACAATGAGCAACGTCGTTTTCCACCACTTCCGTATCACATATTGGCAAACGTCTAAATCCTAAAAATAGTTTAAATTGTAGTAGATTAAAAATTGTTCGCCACAAATAGCAAGACTTTACTATTCTTTAAAAACACAGGTTATATTACCTTATTATATTTAAATGTTGTTATTTGCGTATTTGGTAATTTCAACTGCTAAAAAGTGTGTGTAAAAAAGTAGCACATAAAGTATAACCCTTACTTTATTAGAATGAAATTTAACTCAGTTCAGATTTACAGCCCGTTTTAGAACTATGGGTATTTTCAATGAGAATACAATATATGTATCTGTAAAATTTCATCAGAATATATATATATATATATATATATATCAGCAAATATTAAGAAGGATCTGTGCTGAAATCGGGATAATTAAAATTCCATTTCTATCAGGCCCATCACCTTTCAAGTTCCATTATCCTGCTGTACTAGTCCTTGAAAACTTAGCTCAAAGAATAAAAAACAAGAATCTCCCAATGAAGACATCCAAATGGGCATTATATCCTGTGATTTAGCGTCTGGTTTTCCCCAAGCTCGAAAGTTCCGAGGTGAACAGGGTACTAGGAAACGCTTAAATCACATCTATTCTCGTTGCTTGCTGACGCCCGTCATAACAAATGCGCATCACAAGAAGATGCGTTCGATTTGTTCTAGGAACTGCGTCAATAGTTACTTGTTTTTATCAATAAATTCTGTCAAGAAACAAATGAATGAATGTCAAATTGTTGTTTACATTTTGTAACAACATTATTTCTGTACTTATCAACAAAGAATTCCTTATATATATTAATTGTAAGAGGAAGTTTTAAAATAAATCTCTATATTTAAAGTAAAGCTACCATTTATTTAATGCTCAAGCAAAGTAAACATTTTATTTTTTTTCAATAACGTCGCTTTTTAATAAATAAAATAAATTTAGAATTAAATGTTCTTAGATGTATGTAATATTATTTTATGAATGCCAATCAAAGTAGTACACAGATGCTTTTCCGGTTGTTTTATATGGATGTCACATATCGTCCTTTAATCATTTACTATTAGAGCATCAATAGAAGATGGAGAGAAAGCTTCTACGGCTGAAACTTCAAGACAAAAATCTCAATAGAAATTTTAGAAGAAGTGGCATGGAAGGTGCGATGTGACAAGCTCAAATACTGAAAGTACCGGCAGGTCGGAAACGTTTCATCGAATATCTGTATTACAGTGAATATGAATTCTATTAATAAAGTTCGTTTACTAAAACACTATGCTTTGAATGACATAATGGACTGTAAAAGTTTTGCCCCTGATTGTTCCGCAACTTCTTTGTCTAGCTGTATTAAGGGTGTGTATTGATCTCAGGTGATGCTAGTGGTTGAAATTTCACTCAGAAGCGGACAAATTTATGTGACAATCCTATTCAATTGTTAATATTTACACCAAGTCAAGTAAATTCACTTACATTGTCTCCCCTATTGAGTATATATAAGCCATCCTTAGCAACAGGGGCCCCGTTCTAAATGGAATTCAGACTATTTTCAATTCTTAATTCTTAACCAAAACAGTTCACATTAGATCATATAGCGTGCTGTAATCTTTATTAATTTACTACTTTTTGTTCTTTTGTTTTGAAAAGCATAGTAATATGTAGTTTAGTATATTGTCTACTGTAATAGGGGAATATTACCCTAAACGTCTCCATCTGGTCTCTCAAAAGTTTTATGAAAAGTATTAAAGTACCAGCATTAAACTTTAATTATACCTAATCACTACATTTTAGGATACTACAAGACTGTAACAGTTTTTAAAACGCTATTTTCCAAAATTCTTTTTCGTTTTTTTAAGGGAACAGGATACCCCTGTTCTAGCACGTTAAATTTGAATATTCATGAAGTTCAGAATTCATTTTCTTGGATATATTGTGTGCTTAATATTCTCAGATTTATTCTAGGATTTATTTTATGAATTTAAGTTATGTACTTAATTTTATAAGCATATATACGTAGGCAAAATGTGTTGAAATAAATGTTCATATATGTCCATGTTATTTGCCTTAAATTCTTGATTTTCAAAATAAACTGTATATATTACAAAAAACTTAATTGGGGTGCAATAAAAGTTATTAAAAGTTATTAAAGCAATAAAATGTTATCTTAGCTCTTTTTGTTTCTTAAAACAAAGCTTACATAAATATGCAAGAATACAATTTTCAGAAAAATTTCTCTAAAATTTACGCTAAAATTTTGACTCTCCTGAACTGTTTTCTCCTCTTGAATTTGGATTCCTTGGTTGATAATTGCGTAGCTCATTTGACTTGATACAATCGATAATATCAACTTTAAGTGCCGTTTCTTTAAAGACTGTCAACCATATACAGCCCCAATGCTAAATGTAGGTCACTATATCACAGATACACAATATTGTATTTATAAACACTTTTCAAAACAGACTCTCAATGCACACACTCTCTCCGAATCTCTCATTTTAGTTCTGCGTGATTTTGTTTTGTTAATAGATTGATATCCTTTAATGATTTAAAAAGTATATGCTAATCAAAATAGCATTGGGAAAAGAATGAGTATTGTTATACAGTGCGAAACTGACCGCACGGTACCTCCCCAATGTAGCAGTTTCATTAAAGTCCTTCTCGTATACAAAAACGTTGTGGAAAACTAAACCCTTACTTGTCATCATTTATTCAAGATTATCAGTGTTTGATTGCCAGGCCACAATTAGGTCAATTTCTGCCTGAATATTCCATCAAACTTTTTCCAGTCATTAGGCTGCTGTCCCTTTTTTGTTTTTTATTCTTTGTTTCTTTGTACTTCTTTTTAGCTTTCGTTCGTTCTTGCCTATTATCTATACATTATGAAAATGCATTGCAGCCAACAACCTCAAAATGGTAAAACCAAATTTAAGGGAATACTTACGGTTACCCGTGTTTCACATTAAATAATGAGTTTTTTAAAAAATTAAACTATTGGATGAATGCAATTAAATTTTTAACATATTTTCAATGTTACGTTGACATTAATTTTGTATTAGATTTTACTATATTATAAAATATTATAATATTTTATACTCTAAAATATTTTAAGTCAAATGACATTAGTGCAGCGAAAAGAGGTAACCTTTTCTCGAAATTATAATCGATACATCTAGATTTTCATCCTCATTGGTAATAAGACATTTATTATGAGCACAGATTTTAATATACAGCAGAAAATACTCGGACGTTTATTTATTATGATTCTTTTTGAATATGTATTTTTATTTTGTATTAATTATATCCTAATTGTAAACAATAAGGGTGTTAAAAAGACAAAGGAAAAATCAGGAGTGTACCATTATAGTTAGTGAAAACTGTTTTGCTGCATTATTTTCACAAATTTTCTTCATAAAATAGTTTTTAAAATAAACGACATGACAAAATATGATAATACAATAATGTACATATATTACTGTACAGATTGTAAAAGTTTTATAAATATCCATCCAACAATAAAAATGTAGGTCAGAAAAAAGGAGGGCGTCACTTTTGTATTAGAGAAGCCTCTTAACTGGATTGCATTGTTTGGGGCAAAGGAGAATATTTCGGTACTTTAACCTTGCTCACGGCTGGCCGTTTGTACGTACGCATCCAAAATGGTCACCTCCGAGATGAAAGGATGGGAGAGATATAGGGATCCATCGGCGCCTGTATCTGTATCAGTAATTGCGCGGTCACAAATGGGGTTCCCAATATGTTTACCGTTGCCGGTGGAGACTCCCCAAGGAGTTCGATCCCTTCAGCACACCTCGCACTGACACTCGAGACTATGTAACAGAACCAACGGAATGAAATGACATGAAATGAGAGATCTGAAATTTCGTGTAAAGTAAAGGTTCATCCCAGCATTAGCCTAAGCAACAAGGGGAACCACGAAAAAAATCCACGGGACTTGAACCCTGAACCTACCGGATGCAAGTTCCAAGCAATAATGTCTGAGTCATCCCGATTTAAATGTTGATTTTTTTAAACTCTTTGTATTAAAGTATGAGGATTGGAAAGAAAGTAATGGCAACATATTAATAAATAGTAAACATTTTTATGTTATGTGGCCTGTTCTGACCTCATTGTTCATCGACCCACCTCCTGCAGTGATTGAATCAAATTAACGTAATGCGCCTCAAGGACAAAACATCCTAAACATGGTGCATCTTATACTCCATTGCATCTTTGTCGAAAGTATGGCACCCAACGGATCACCGTTCGATATGACAGTTTCATTGCCACAAGCTTCTACCAAACTTGCATGACATTCCGTCACGTTCTTAACACGCGCTATCTTATTTTAATCCATACAAAGTGCTTTTACTTTTGGGCGGTCCAAATTTACATCATTACTCGCCATTTGTCCGTCTACGGACTGTGCATTAGTAGATTGAATGTGTTGAACAGCTTTGCCATTCCTCTATAGATGCTGAGAACAACGCCTTAACATGTTCATTAACAGCATGGTGACAGTGTGCCACTATTTTCTTTCCAGGCCCCTTGTATATCACCTACCTCAAAATCAGAAATTTCAGAAAATGTCGTGCGTAAAATAAACGTAGTTTTTCAACATTTCAGAGTATTCTCTTACCTCAAAGAAGGCTTAATGTTGTTTTCTTTAAACCCTTGCTAAATCACCATGACTTCTAATTACTCTCAGCAAGGATTACACGAAGAAAGTTTTAATTTATTGCATCGCTGCCAATAAGTTGCAGATATTCTTGTGAGAAAGCTGTCGTGAACGCCTTCGGAACGGATGAGTTTTATTGATCAATGAAGAATCGCGTAACACAGAACTGTGTAGTGGTTGCCCTAAGATATGTCTGCCTCATTTTATAGCTCTCACAGAGAAACAACTGTCATGCGTTTCACGATTACCCCGAGGACAAAAGCCATCATCAACTCCTTTGTTAACTGTGATCGCTCTATACCAAGTTTCTTTGTCATTCAGATACCACTAACTGCACTTAATTTCCTACATATATTTTCATTTGTACATCACACAAAAACTTATGTAACACGTTAAAGAAAAGTCGAATGGGATACACTGAAGTAACAAATAGCATCTGGTGATTAATATGTAAATTTGCTTCGTTACTGAGGATCGCTAAGTACAAGCAATGCCACATTTACATATCAGATTCAAATCCATTTGAAAGCTTTTTCCGGATTGAATTCGAACTCAGTAAGATCCCCGTTTATTGTTTTTCAACCCGTATTAAAACCTGTTACAAATGTCTACATAAATTTTCATGTGTTGGTTGACCTGCCATTATTTATTTTTTATGTTAGATAACCTACCAGACAATTTAATTAACAACGAAATACATTTTTTAATGTTTTATTTACTGTCACTTTGACTGCAACGTCTGTAGGTTTTGAACTAAATACTATATGTGTATTTCTATAGGGTTGAATGAAATGAAATGAATTAATGATGGCGGAGCTCGGAGTCCTTGGCGCCTTAAAACTATCCGGTATCACCTAACTTAAAGTAACACAACCTAAAAAGAAATCCTTATTGAAAGCTATCAAATATTAATTATTGATCCAAGATTCAGAAATAAAACAGATACTACAAGTTAATGGAATAAAGACTATAGGCATTCATGTTTGTTTGTTTTTTCTGAGTAAATGTGAAATAATAATAATCGACTTTGATAAAAAAAAATCTACGCTGGTGAGCATGAACATACTCAATTCGATCTCATTATGATTCCCATTTACATGATCTCAATTCGGATTGAATTTTATTCCATTACCAATTTTTAATAGGATCGAATTTGGTTCTTGAATCATCTGGTGATTACTAGTGCAATATTTTCAACATGCCAACTATAGATACAAAATTCTGCTACAGTTTAGCGCACCAAATAAATATAGAAGAATAAGAAATGTGCTATAGATTCATAGAAGTAAGTGTTTCTGTGTTCTATTTTAATTTACATTATTAGAAAATAGAAGCTGCGAATAACGTTTTTTATTTATTTGCTTACATTGTTAAATATATTTCATAAGCACACTATTTATAAGGAAATATACTATGAACTATTTTGTTAAAACAATTTATGCTTAATTTTCATGCATTTACGATTCCTTCCATCACTAAGCTCTTTCCCATTCCCGTACTGTATTATAATTTGGTCCTAGGCACTTGAACATTCATTAATCCAGTGGCCGAGGTATTTAGGCGCAGACTCGTGAACGGAAGGTCTGGGGTTCGAATCCCGCCAGGACCGCCCTCCTTGATTGAGGTTTTTTTTTCAGGTTTTCCTCAGTCTTCATAACTGGCAAATGCCGGGGAGGTACCCTAAACTTAAGGCCTGGAACGTTTCCTTCCCTAAAAAAAAAAATAAATAAAACTTTCCCAATATATGATTTGATCTCATGTATCATCAGTGTTCACCGCCTGTGGTGCCTCAGTAGTAAAAACGGGCGTTAAAACACCATTTAAAAAAAATTCATTAATCCTATAATTTCTGCCGATATTATATTTTAGCGCCATCCCGTAGAGGAGATTTGATTTAATTAAGTTATTAATTATTTTAACGTTTAAAGGATGAACTAAAAAAATTCAGAATCTGTTTTAAAGTTAACCTTATATCATGAACTCTGCATTTCACACGATTTGTATCTACAAACTGTATCCTAAAATTTCATATTTCATAATTTTAAATTAAGAAGTAATTTAAAATCCTCACGTTTCTTAATTTTCTACATAATTTTAAAATGTCTTACTCTCTAACTTATTACACAAACAACGCGATTTTTCGCTTCACCATCATATCTTCATCCTAGATGTTGTATATGTCACATTTTTTTCTTGTATAAATAAATCTCTTGAAACATCTCTGAGATCCGTGCATATCTGCCACAGTGTGTGCGATGGGGTCCTTTAACTCCTCATTTCTCGTTGACTTACACAGGTACACAGAAACGCCCTTTCTTTCAGATAGTTCCAAAGACAATAATCAGCTGGATTAATACCTGGCGATCTCTAGGAAAAATGCATATTGCATGGGCCAATCTCTAAACCATTTTGGATACGAAACTTTCGATAGGCTGTTGAAAAACTGCGTCCACATTCGTAATAACTAGGAATTGGAATTCCTAAGCGCTAAAGGCAGAAAAGCGAATGAAGTTATGTTGGTACAGGACTGTAGACAACAAGTGGTAGAGGTACTTGAGCTACAAACAAGGGGGGTCGCACGCGTGCCGCTGGATGGGTGGGTGTATGCACCATTTAAATTAGTAAGTTTTTTATTCTACCTTCCACTGTTCTAGAAATATAATTAATCAAATATATATTTGAGTTATGTGTTGATTGTTCAGATCTTCCGACTATATACTGACAATGGCTGAAATATTTTGGTTGCACAAAATGGCCTAAAGCTACTTGAATTGCGCCCATAATAATATCTTTCTCATAATATCGCTGTCAGAGCAAAACAATGTTTAAAGGTCCGCACAGGAAATGACTCTAGAGCTAACAATCTCAGTGGAGCTGGAATGTGGGGGTATGGGCCTCGGGTGAAAGGGATCCTTTAACCTGTGCAATAGACCAAGGTCTTCCAAGCCGAAATTTATGTAATTTTAGAATATTTCTTATAGTTAAGCTGTCTTAAAGCATTTGATTAAAACATAACCCCCTCAAAGCTGGTTTAGAACCACTTGCAGTTTATAATGTAATGACTGAACACGATAAAGTTCATCTAATGTGGGTGCCAGGACATAGAGGAATTGTGGGAGCTGGTTGTATCATTGGTGCAGAGGTTGTATTTATGAGACCCGACAGGCTATTATATCCCATTCCACTCAGAAATGTTTAGATATTTGGAATATATTCCAAAACTCAAACATTCTACCCTATTTATAAAATATATCTGTAAGAGTAGAACCACAAACAACCTTAAGGCAATTGTTGAAATTCTTACTGGTCTCTGTCATTTGTATAAAAAGCTCCATGCATTGAGAACTGTATCCGACCCTCAATGTAGACGAAGGAGGAATCACGCTTCCATTTTCTTCGTTATTGTGAAGGCTAAGCCAACCTAAGACTCAAGATCTTGGATTGTCTTCTCTTTTCTAACCTCAGAATTATCATTGCATTCCCATTTTGAAGAAACTGGAACTATTAAGCAATCAGGACTTCTTAAAAAATGAAATATAAGATAGAATTAGGACACTAGTTAGACAATGGTCGCGGTTCTAGAATCGATACATCGCCCTGCCTCTTGAAATTCAATCAATTCCCACGCCGGAATCGAACAGCGACTTCTCCAGCTAATAATGTTCTGAAAAGTCTCAAAATTATTAATGACGTTATTTCACTGCCAGCTCAAAAAGTTTGTCACAACCCCTCCTATCTCGTTCGGCTATATCATTATTCGGCATTATCTAACGAACTGGGGTCGTGACTGGAAGCATAACTGCAACACTAATCTGAAGAAATCCGAAAACATCTTTAATCAAAATGACACAAAGACAGGAAAGTAACGGATAGAGACCTTATAAACAAAGTTAAATAATCATTTATTTACCATTTATGAAGTCCTGAATCGACTCGCATGCCGAAGAGGTTACTATCCCGGAGCAGAATTGGTACCATGCCCACCCTCTTCGAGTTCCAACCCTCGACTCTTCTAACATTCGTTAAGACGCTATCTTTTCCCTAAGTTGCGCATGCGCAAATATTCTTTCGTAATCTTTCCAAACCATCACCTCTACTTTTAACCGTTACATGCTACAATACATATTCCTCATGTTATTATTGCCCACATGCTATATTAATATCACAAACCGTTCAATACGCAAAGCAAATAAACATCGTTTCACAATAGTTTATTAATTTAAGCTCCACTGCAGTATATGCAGTGGGGACATCGTCGGCACCTTTGATGCTTTTGCTCTTAAAATCCGCTTCGAGTTAGATATACTTCTCAGTGACTCCACCTGATGTCGCTGCTATCGCAGCTGCCAATTTAACAAACAATGCTAAACGTAGAAGTTTCAGATTAATTAATTAAAAGAAAATTGTAATGATAGTGTACTTTTTCAAAATAGAAAAGAAATTCCAGTATTTATTACTGAAATAAAAGGTAATTATGTGAAACATCACTGTAATGAAAATGGGTTAACCGCGTGCATTTTTACTCTGATTGTTTGTTGGTGGTTTCTGAAAGACAATCGACCATTTTTATGCATTGTTACTTTTTCGTCCTAAATCCCTATGTTATGTTTACCTGAGAAAGTATAAAGTTTAGTATTGTTCGGGAAAGAGAAAATTTAGGTTAAGGAGCTGATCAGCGTAGCTTATAAATACCGTAAATGACTGATCTCAACACCTTATTGTGTTTTCAGCACTGTGCAATAGTTATACCATATGATACCTATTTCTGATAAATGAAGTGGAGGGGGGAGAGAAGAATATCGTGAAGAGATGTGAGTGCTATTCTGTAACATTACTATAAAAAAAAAAAGAAAACAGAGCAGCAATGGCCTGGCTGCATCTCGCGAGATGGAAAGCGCAGAAAATGACAGATGACACAGCGGAAAGAATGTGTCCTATGTATGGTAAAAAGGAAACTTGGGTACAAATTTTTGCAGAATTTGAAGTTATAGAGTGCTGGAGGTCACAGAGTCTCGCTGAAAAATTTTGTGAGATCAAGAAGGAGTGGGATGGCATGTTTAAATTTGGTATTGGATAAAAATATGCGCAGGGACTATGTAAATTTATTAAGAAGATAAGATGGGCAAGAGAAAATCTCTGACTAGAGAGGATATAACGTATAAGTATTTTAAATGTATTTTTTTATTTATTTGTCGTGTTTATTATGTATGTATTAAATTATGTATTTCTCTTGCTTAGTACCCTGTAACGATACATATAAGGCGCTTATCAATTGCATCATCTTTTCCGTCATGACTGGGGGAGGCGGGTTATTTCCAAAAATTTTAGTACATAATTAGTATGTGTATATATGGTTTTCTGCGAGTTTTTTTTTTTTTTTTTTTTTTTTTTTTTTTAAATATTTCTTATGTTAAAAGGAGCAGGAACGGTCTAGTTAGACCTCTGTGATAGATAAATAATTATCTATCTGGTATACTATTATTAAAGTAAATACACCTACTACTACATAAAACGTTATCCAATAGCAAATTTCACTGCATAAATACCCCGCGATTTGTTCATTTTTCTATATTAATTTTCTTGGCAAAAGAGCCTAACATGACCTGGAAAAATAATAACGAAGAAAAACTTTTGTATCAGTATTAATTATTATTTGGTAGAACAATTTTCAATGCTTCTAAGATTTTCCAGTAGTGAAAAAATATGAAATTGGGAACGTCTAGAATCATTTCATCAGAATTAATGAGAGGAGCTCAATTCAAGGTTATTTTCTATTATTCTAGTCGTAATCTGTGCAAGCAGAAAATCATGCACAGGCTTTAATTAACAAGAAAGAGGTGCCATCATATTTCCCAACCACCACCAACCTGGTGACTCAAACTTTAGTGTCAATAATAATAATAAACATTCGGAATATTTGCATTTGGCAAAAAGCATTATTAGGGTTTTTATGACACACACATGCCTAATAGCCGCTTAATTTATTCAAAATAGCTATAAATGTTCTCGGTTTGCATTTAATAATCAAATCCTTATATTTATATAGTGATATCTGAAGGGGAATATAAGTGGCTCATTCATTTTGTGACATGCACACTCAGATTTCTATCCTGCAAAATACCCATTCGAGCTGTCCTATTGTATATATTGTGATTTTAGGCTCCACGCCAAGCGACAGTTGGTTCACGGTAACCTCATTTTGTTCACAAATAACTCGTGGCTAGAAGGTGCAACAGGCTTTACAGCGTGAATGCCCCCAGGCAAGGGTCAAGTCCACAACCTTGGAAGTGTGAGCTAACTGTTGCGTAGAAGTTGTTGGTTTCTTTTCTCCGCGAACTTTCTCACAGAAATTCGTTGCATAAGATTTTCTCGCGGCATTTCACGACAAAATGGAGTGCATCAGCTCTATGTACTTGTATAGCAAACCAACTAAGTAAGGTTAGAGCGGTCACCAGTTGTGTTCGCAGATTTCAAAATCTCCGGTACACATACTCTCCATTGCAAAGAGCTGATACATACAAGAACCTGAACATGCATTGTGGATGGGATGTTTGCCTTTTACGACCTACAGATAGCACTTTGATCTCATTTAGTTCGAGAATTCTCGAAGACTGCTAAAATCCTTGATTGTGAATTGGCGATTATGAAGAAGCGTTATGCGTTTCATGGTTTGTCGCCCGTTTTAAGACAGCAAGTGAATCGATAGTAAGAGTAGTAAGCCCCGGAGAAGCGAATGTAATATCTGCGCAATTGATTTAAGTTCTCGCAATTATAACTACGACAGGATATATTAGAAATGGTGTCTTGCTATACCCCTACATTTATGTCTTGTTTTGGAAATCAGTATAGCAAATGTAAAGGGAGTAGCAAAAATTTTAGATATATTAATAAATTGTGGGTCACTGAATCTATTGGGAAATTTTGAGCATTTTTATCAAGAGTTTCTGAAAAATGTGTGCTATAATCTTGGAATGTACGATACCTACTAGAACTTCCGCTTAACTAACAAAGCTGATGCCAAAGTCTGGATATTTCATTTATAAGTATCGACAGATTTGAACGTGTTCATAATATCTGTGTTCGTTTCGTCTTCAACACCCGTGAATGATTATATGACATCCCTACGAAATCAACTGTCATGGCTACCTCTAAAGGAATGAAGTGCTTTCCATTCCCTTACGACCCTGTTCAAAAGTTTCCATACCTCCAATCCTCAGTTTATCGCCTCTCGTTTCGTATACATGCCCTATCATGAACCCGAAATATGACTTTACTATCTATCCCTCATCATCAAACACATTTCTACTCAACCTCATTCAGCGTGTCAGTTCCCAGAATCTGGAACTCCCTTCCTCCTGAAGTCAGAGATAGTTGGGCAATAAAGCAATTTAAACGTAGATTAAATTGACATCTTAACTCTAGGAATAAAGTAGTTGATCTTTCACTTTCTTCTTCTTCCTCTTCTTCTTTTTTATTCTTCTTCCTCTCTCCCTCCTATTCCCCCCTTTACTCCAGAAAATTTATTGATGAATGAATTCTAACATTATCTTTATTATTTTTCTAACTTAATAAAAAACATCGTAAAGATCTGTAGCTCCATCCAGGAACAATTTCTAATGGAAACAAATTATAGTAACCATAAAAAAACATGCAACTACGAATATGTTGTTTAGCACAGTGGGCAAATTTCGTTTCATAAGGGTATCCAATACTTGCGTTAAACGATGAAAAAACACTTCTGCAAACATCTATTTTTGTTATAACTTGACTGAAAAGTACCGACATGGGTGACTGAGGTCATTAAGGCATGAACTCGTGAGCGGAGGTCCAGGACCGTACTTCCTGAGGTTTTTTCCAGATTTTCCTCAGTCTTCATAAATGGCAACTGTCGGAGAGCTACCCTAAATTTAGGCTTGGAACAGCTCCTTCTTTTTTAAAAAAAATTCCTAATTTATCATTTCATTTCGTGTATCATCAGTGCCCACCGTCTGTGATGCCACAGCAGTAAAAACGGGAGTTAAACACTATTAAAAAGTACTAAAAAGTGTTAAGCACACTGTTTTGGCGCATGAAATATAAATAAAACATCAAGCATATTAACTTTGTGCTTCTGTAATTACAATAAACTAAAACAAAACAGAACATTTATTTGTAATAGGTAACAATAGAGATTCAAATTTGGATCAAATATAGCTATAAAAACTCGTGTTGTATTTCAGCAAAACTTGAAAATGCAGAAAAGTAATCACAAAAATAAATAGTGCATGAAAATTGCTATTTAATTACCTTTTAATTTTATGACAGGAAAATATTCGGGGAAAATAAATGATCATTCACGAAACTATTGTGAAAAGCTCGAAGATTTTTAAAGTCAAATAAATTAAATAATGAAAAATAAATTGTCATCTACTGAAAAGGACTGTAAGGGGAAATATACAAAGAAAATAATTAATCGAATAGGATGAAATGTCTTCTTCTTGGAAAAAAAAAAAGAAAAGAACGCCCATGAATACTTGGATAAACTGCATTATAGACGTTATGTCACAGAGAGATCTTAGAGAAGGAAACAACATCAGAAACCAGAAGGCGACCCAGTTCGCTGTGAAAACCGACGTATAGTGTAAATTATATAACGAAAACACAGTCTTATGAACAAATGGCTAGTAAATAAAATACACACATTTCATTCAATAGCACTTTCTCAAAATCTATATTTGAGAATGAGACACTTTAATCATATAATTCTTGTACTGTTCCTGATTATAAATTCTGAGTATAAATGCACGGATGGTTCGCGTGATAACGAGGATTGATAAACAGATAACCTGTATTTTAAAGAGTGATGCGAAAATAATATACTTCTTACTGTCTCTCATACTCTGCACGCACCGCCTGTGGTGCCTCAGTAGTAAAAACGGGCGTTAAACACTAATCAAAAAAAAAAAAAAAAAAAATACTCTGCACGCTTCCATACTGCTGTATATTTCCTCTATGGACTCCTGCATCCCTTGCAATTAACAAAGGCTACATTCAGAACAGAAAATCAGTAAAAGAGAAACATGCACCAGACAAATTAACATAATTTATTAAACACAAATACTGACTAAAATAATTAATTAATTATTAAAAAATAAATGAATGTACATAAAAGCCCAATAATACACAGAAAAAAGGTAGATGCTATTACCGTATGTAAGAAATAAAGCATGCCATTAATTTGTGATTAATATCTCCATATCTCTCTAGTCTGTGCTCCGGAGAAATAATATGATCTTGCTTTAATCAACATATTAAACAGAGTTATCCATATAACATTTTGCCATTTTAATAACTTATAACTTTGGACCAATAAGAAAGAACACGTGCAATCAGTACTGAATTATACAGCAACTGTGAGAGAAAAGTTTTGTTCCAGCAAATAATGTGAGCTTCTTCCACCTTCATCCAAACACAACTGCATCGATCGCACTGTTTTCTCTGAAATGTAACCTCGTAAATGTTGTTAATTTCATTCCTGGTGGTCTCTTGGAGTTCAGCAAGCGTTCTGGGTCTGCACAATATATTCTGTCCTTAAGGTAGCCCCATAGGTAGAAGTCTGGAGAGGTTAGGTCAGGTTATATGGGAGAAAGGGGGCGAACAGATTCTTTGGGATTAGGCGATCTCAAAAAGAAATCATTTTTAAGGTTCGTGAACTTGTTAGTTGTATGACATGTTGCACTATCTTATTGGAAGTAGACTTTCGTCAACACGATGTCATCCAGTTGAACTCACTGAAGATGGGTCCGTAAACCTTAGTATGGAAGAAAACAGCGCTCACCAGAATGCAATAGTGTTTCGTAGATAAAAATGTGGCATATGAGAAGTTTGGGGAAATTGATTGTAGCATTATATTCGTTAAAAATAGACGTGACGGTTGGAAAGATCACGTAAAGAAAATTATGGTCTTCGCAAGCGCAACATAAATTAGATACCATTCTTTAACGAATTTCGATAGTAGAGTGTATGAGTTTGAGGCGAGAGGATGTGCCACCTACTGCTCCGGGGTAACCATCTTGGTTGGCTTCCATTATGAATGTAAATAATAGTTATTATTTATAAATATTTTGCATATTGTTTAAATAATGTTTGTGTTTTCAGCCCACCATATATCGCGATTCCCTGCTAGCCACTCGCTTAAAATATCATTCTGTAACTAATTTAACGAAATGGAGTCACACTATGGATATAGCTACAATACTATCCAAAGAAATCCTACCCTTTACTCTAAAGGGGATAAAATTAGGAAAATATCGGAATTAGGTATGCTATGTCAGGTAATCAGCGTCCCATTCCATTCGGGGCGTGAAATGACCGATAAATTTTGCTCAGAGGCCTCTTTTTTCAGGATTGAGGTTCTTTTACGTGCGACACGGGACCCATGGCTTTACTTACTTTCCGAAGTAAGGCATAATTAGAATTTTCCTTCAAGAATGAACCCGCAATCTTGGGTCTACGAGGCAAGTATGGTTACCACTAGACCGCCAGGATCGACATGTTCCAGGTAGAGAAATTGTTCGCCAACTTATTAAAAATTACGAGAGACAGGATTTCTCATTGACAAGAAATGGTTCCGAACCGCCGTGTTCTTACGGGAGAAAAGTTCGATGAAATACAAGAATTTTCTACGCAGATGCCGGCAATGTGTTGCCGCTGAGGAACACATTTTCAATGTCTCTTATAACACATAATAGTCCTTATTATCGTCACTTTTGTATAGCACTAAGTTTTGAAAACGCTGATGATGAATTGGAATTTCCTGTCTGTTGAAGCAGATTTGAAGAAATTCTAAAGCAATCTATTATCCCATTTCTCTTTAACAGTGGCTTATCAGCAGCCATGTTCTTTATGATATATACGTCCTCATTGTTCTTCATATACCATAGATTCTTAATCTCTGAAACTACTGGGATGTACTTCCATATATATTCTAGCTTCTTCTCTATTCGTCTGTTGCTTTCTAACATGTTTTTGTTTATTTCTTCTTGTTATTCCTCTCTTATTGTCTTTCATCATTATCACTATCATCATCGTCATCATCATCTTTTTCTTCTTCTTCTTCTTCTTGTTCTTACTTCTTCCTACTTCACCAGATTAATAATAGAGATCTCTCATAGATTTTCTTCTGCTCCTTTTTATATATCTTTAATATATAAACGTTTTTTCGTGATTCCACATATAAAGAAAATCGTTATGTAAAACAAATACTTGTTCTATAAATCTAACAATATTAATGTTAATTAAAATTTAAAAAATTGTGTTTTTTTCCTCTTTCATTTTTCTGAATAATTCGGATTAAAAATACAACACTAAGCGTAGCTGTCTGTATACAGTACTACAAACGCTAAAAGCACAATGTGTTTCTCGAAACACATTTAGTTGCAATGAGACTGCCTTCAACCATATTTCGTCACTATCTTATAAAGCTTTTATAATGACTCATGCCATAGTGAATCGATTACATGTCTTTTTCCAAAATCGCTAGATTTTATAGTCGTTTAAATGGTTTCAAAACTGTCTACGCAATGATATGGATCATCTTAAGGAATACGGTTAGCAAGGTATCTGTTGACCCAGTGTTCTTACGTACCATAAAACCAGGGACGCTTTAGTTTTTCGTGGAGATGCTGTGCGTGTTGAATATTTATAAACCGCTGTTGAATATTTATAAAGTTCACTCTCTGACGTTATGAAAAGCCTGTATCTCTTGCGGACTACTCAAGAGTTGTCTCAAGCCTCGAGCAAGAATTTTTCCTCATCACGTACAAACTATAATCTAAGGCTTTATGCGGATGAAACACAAATGCAACTGCGGATTCTGTTCATCACCATGCCATTACACTTGGAATAGTCTGCTATGCTTACACCGTACAAAAGTAAAAATCAAGCTCCAAATCAAATTAATTTCTTCAGAAGAGTGGTTAAAACACGGTAACCAATTACGTTGCATATCAGGAGAAAATATTCCTAAAATTAAAGAAGGAAACAGAACTACGTCTATAGATTATACCTCTAAAATAAAATCAGAAAACTCTTATGAAATGTGAAAAATAGAAAATCACCTGGGTTAGATAGGATTAACACATAATTTTTAAAATATGGCGGAATAAAACTTCGTAAAATTTTTTAAATTTTTATTAATTTATGAGGGAAAGAAAAACAATTCTTGAAAGGGGTTGGGGTTCGTGTTATTTTAATATTTAAAAGAGAAATAAATGTGGTAATTATTGGGTATAAGTGACCTATATATTGGTTATAAATTGTGCACAAAAACTATAAATACAATCACCGAAACTTTATTTTTATAAAGTCAAAAGGGCTTTAGAAAAGGATGGTCTTTTATTGAGAACATATTTGCAATTAGCAAAGAAATAAAAAAATAAGAGAATACTATTTAATAACACACGCAACTTTTATTGATCTAGAAAAGCGTTTAATAAAATAGGTAGGATAAAACCCTAGACAAATTAGGCAAGAAAGGATCATAAATGTACTGAAAAACAAAAGTTTATATAGTATTAGAAAATGGACGATAACCATTGATAAGCATTAATCATTTATTTAGATAGTTGTCTCCGTTATTAGCATCTATATGGAAAATATTTTCCAAAAACTAAAAGAAAAAATACTGAATAGAATTAAATTAAATAAGTGACTTCCACAAACATACTACTCTTTACAGATATTTTAATTCAAGGTATTGAAATTAAATTAAAAATAAGTATGTATGAATTACAAAAATTAACTCCAGAGTATAATTTTAATATTTGCATAAAAAATTCAAGATTCTGGATTTAAAAAAAAGAATATATAATACGCTCAAATTTTGATGAGGTCGGAAATTTTAACTATTTAGGTTGCAATTTCACATACAAAAACTACAATGAAGAAATAAAGAATAAATAAAACAGAATTCATTACATACATTTGTGGAAAAACTGAAAACATATTAAAATGAAAAACCCAATGGCTGTGCCAATTGCGTTGTACAGCTCCGAAACTTGGGGAAAAAGGAAAACTGAAGTAATATACAAGCAGCAAAGCTGAACAATTTTGCAACAGTGCAGGGATGTACCAAATTAGACAAAATAAAAAATTAGAACATAAGAAAAGACTTTTAAAATGTTCATTGAATGAAAAAATATTAATGTATAGAAAAGTGGAGAAAGCAGCTATGAACTAAGGATGGATACGCTTGAGACTGGCATTAGGAGGTCATGGGTTGAGCCGGCCTTGGGTTTTTTCATAGTTTCCACTAATTTCCCGCACTTCCATTCATATCAATTCATTCCGTTGGCTCTCTTACAAGGTCGAAAGTGCAAGTGCGAAATGGAATGCTGAAGTGTGGCGGTAGCTTGCGCTTTGTACAGTTTTCTGCACCGGCGTTTGAAATGGAAGCGAACCTCCTGAAGGATTCCTTGGTGGCAGACAACCTCCACTGACGTCTGGGTGTTCTATCTGGGAACATTATGAACTCCTACTTCCGTGTCTCACTTACTGTGGATCCTGACCGCCTGGTGTATCCCTCACACATCCCTTCCTCCCAGAGATATCCCCATTAGCGACAGCGGCAGAAACGACCAGCCGTTGAGCAAAGCAGACTTACCGAAGTATCTATCCTTCTTTGCTCCTAACAATCCAATCCAATCCAATCCTGTATATTACTCATAAAGGTATCCATGCAGACTTATAGATATGAAACTCTTTCTGTATGATTCAGTTCAAGAATATACTACTATTACCTCTTCTGCGTATGAACAAAAAGGTATTTTTTATTTTAGACATGCTTTCAGGCCTATAACTTTGAAATCGATAGCTGTATATTTTTGTGATTCTTCAATATAAAAAAAGCTGGAATGTACGTTATTATTTCCAGTTGTTACGAAGTAAAAAAGTAGGTGCATAATCTTCTGGAATGTAGTACACAAACAGTAAAACAGTGTGAATAGCATTTACCTGTACCTATACACAATTGTGTAAGTATGTACGTTCATGACCAAAGAAGCAAATGCAGAATAACAATAAAATAACAAATAAAAAAGAAGTGTGAAAGTGCAACAACAAACTAAATAGAGAAAGAAAATTTTATATCACCTTGACAGCTACCAAAGATTAAGGAAATGGAAGAAAATGGATAAATGTTGATGAACAAATATGTAGCAAAGAGAAAAATATAAATATTGAATAGGTACTTAAAATATCTTGCATTAATCCCTGATTATGATGGTTACAATACTCTCTGGTTAAGACTAATATTTTGTTGAAATCTTTGGCTTCTTCAAGAATACTATTAGCATATTCTGGGTCTAAAAATGCGGACGTTCTTTCCCTCACCAACGCATTCAATCATTTCTATCATTCAGTAGCCTGTCGCTAGACCTAATGTCTTTTAACAATTCCTTGTTACTATACAAATGTTTGTAAATAAAATGTTGATACTAAATTTTACAAGAGCGGTAACGAATGCTGAAATGGACGTTTACATTCCATGAATTTTCCACTGTCACATATCATAGCATATTATTCCGCTGGTTCTGTTAGAGGATCGAAAGTGACAGGGCGAGGTGGGCTGACATGGTATGATGGAGGCTTGCACTTAGCAAAGATTTCTGCCCCGGCGTCTGGAATGGAAGGACCTTCTGAGGGCTCAAGGGGGGTTCGACTAACGTCGAAGTGTTCTGTGTGGAAACATGTTACGAACCCCATCTGCGTCCGCGCAGTCACCGCCGGTGTCTCCATCACCGCTTCCCTTCCTCCCGAAGAGAGTGTAGTCACAAAGGGCCAGCCGAGGGCAAGGCTTAAGTACCAAAAGCGTTCTCCTCTGCCCCAAACCATCCAACAAGTGCACAACTGTGATATTTAAATCTCATGTTATTATGGAAATATGAACGCATATGCAAACCTCCGTCCGCTTGATTAGAGGCAACCGTTACACAGAAGAATTGTTTACCGCGAATACGAAACTATAATTTAAAGAATGCCTATAAAAAGAAATATTTAAAGTAAGCAATATATTAAGAACATGCGGCATTACCTTCATTGCTTCGCTGTGTATCTTCAAAGGTATCACACGCTATAAGCTTCTTCGCCTTACTTCTTGCAACTGATGATGCAGAAGGTGAAAGTGTGTTAACTAAACGAAGGAGCCTTCAGAGACCAGTGGGGAGAGAGCTTGGCCAATGAGAATATATAAGTACCCGACCTTCCTTCTTATCTTACGCAAAACAATGACGGAATGTCCTCCCAAAGAATTGCTGTGTTGCCGGAAAGATCACATCAGGAAGGTCACCAGTTCACACCCAGGAGCCGCTTAATGATGCATATTTAGCATACATAAGGATGTCCTTGGAGAAGATGTGCATTTTGGGTGCCGCTGAGAAGATGCACTAACCTAATAGTAATATAACACGGATAACCGAGGTCGCTAAGGCACAAACTGGTGAATAGGATCTAGGGTTCCATTGCCACCAGGGCTGTACTCCCTATCCTTTTTTTTTTTTTTTCCTTCAGTATTCCCCAGTGTTCATACGGTGTCTAAACCTAGGCCTGGAGCGCGTACTTCCTTAAAAAAAAATAATAATTTCCCAATTTATTATCATCTCATGTATTATCAGCAGAGTACGGAAATTCAAGAATTTATTTTGGTTAAATAGGCAGGAAAAAAGGCACTTAACATATTCAAAATAGACAGCAATATAATTAAAAAGATATTTATTAAAAGTGATTACATAGAGTAATACCACTCATTATTAATGAAAATATGTATTTTAGATAATAATTTCTTCATCACATAATTAAAGTGCTTAACTTTACTTTTCTTGTTACAAGCAACTACAAGGTATATTTCAACGGTATCGACAGTCAGATCAACTGCTTGTCAGAAAGGACATTTTTCATCTTGGAAAAAGAGCATTCTACTCCCACTGAAGTGAATGGAGCATGTTTAGAACAAGCTATTTCGGAAAGACTCCTAACAGTTACAAAAGAATATTACCTTTCAGCATCATGGAGACAAAGTAAGATAGTTTTGAATAGTCTTGGTGAATGAGCAAAAGATGCGCAGTGGCTTCTGGTCGAATTTATTTTCTGTTTATGCTTTTATAGGAGAATCAGGTTAGTATCTCTTACTTCCGTACTGAACATATCGCATGGACATTTTTATTGCACAGCTATACTGCTCTTATCTTTATCACTTGCAATTACTTGTTACATTTAAGCAGCGGAGAAGCTACCCCCATCATAAGTTTCCTAGGATTGTCTCGCTAAGATTGATATGTCATTCGCCAGGACTATTCAAAACTAGAGTATTTCCCTAATCCTCTCTATTTCCTGGTATTCGTATGCACGAGGTAACCGTTGTTCCTTTCATTAATGAAAAGTCTGCTATTTAAAGAGCTTAAGTGAATGAGTTACAAGAAAGTTTTGATTGCTTGAAAAGAAATAAACAAGATTAACAAGATTCTCAATAGATATTTTTATGAGGTGTACATGCCATTTAATTTTTAGAATTTTTTTCGCTTCGATATATTGAAATGCTTTATGTGCATTTTAAAATGCTTGAATAATCACAGAAAAAAATCCATAAAGATCCAAAACAGACAAAAAAAAAGTTTTAAACATTATAATAGGCAACAGAAACCAACAATTGGCAAAAAAAAAGAAAAAAAGAAAGAAAAGGGGGAAAAAGAAAAAGGGAAAACTGGCCCTTCCGAATCAAAGTACAAAAAACTGTTCATTTTTACCCTACTTTTAAATATATCCACCGAGATATAAACGGCATTTTGCCTAACTTCCGGGCTCTCAGTATCAGTGTACACCTCTTGTGATGCTTCAGCAGTAAAAATGAGTGTTAAAAACTTTTTAAAAAGCATTAGTAGTAATAATATGTTAGTTGTAGTAGTAATGATATCTTTATTCTCAGATACTTTTGTTCTCTGCTACATATTAAACTCTAGCTTCATAATACTAGACCTAGTCTTATTCCTTAGGAAGCATCTTAAAACATAAATAAAAGTTTAGTGATGAATACCGTCAGTTTCTAAGAAAAGAATGTAGATGAAAACTCCCTCTTTTTGCTACATTATTTTTAAAGTATATCTTTAAACTTTTTAACTAATTAATATACCACATAAAAATCTAATAATATAATAATGCCCTCATCTTGTAAAATTATAAGAAAGGTCATCCAATAGTTTTCGAGATGTTTCAAAATATGATGAATGTTCAACACGAATACTTCGTCTCCTTAACATATTTTGAAACTAGGATGATCCAATAAGATTGTCTAATTTATTCTATTCCAGAAATTTTAGTAGCAATGTCACATAATTTATTAATTGTGAAATAAAAAGTTTAAAAACTAAAAAATGTTGTTAAAATAAAGACTTTAATGATGAAATGTCCGATTCTACCTCAGTTGCCTGAAAGAGTTTTTAGAGTTCTGCGTTAGAGACATGATTGCATGTGGAGTCCATTTTTTAATTTACTAACCAACCGACGGCTCTAATAATAATAATAATAATAATAATAATTAGTAGTAGTAGTAGTAGTAGTAGTAGTAGTAGTAGTAGTAGTAGTAGTAGTAGTAGTAGTAGAGTAGTAGTGTATTTATTTACAAAATATATTTGTTACAAATCTAAACGCATCCATGTCTCACGGGTCCTGGGACAGTATATGCTTTCCCATACGCTACGAAATACATGAAATTGCAAAAAGAAATACTTAACTTTCAATACATAAATAAAATAAACAGAAAAGAAAACCGTACAAAAATTAATAACTTACACTCCCTCAATGTATGTGTAATTAATTCCAAAAAAGATCCTGATTCGTATTTCTCTACACACCTTCCCAGTTGTCTCCTCTTCCGATCTGAGTTGTCTCATTTTGTTAAAAAATTTACCTACTTCCTCCCCCTTCCTATCTACCAGCAAAGTCCAGCAGTGGCCACTGCCCTCTACTGCCGTTAACAAACGAGCCCGGTAAATATCTCTTTCTCCATTGTTCCGTTCTCTTGCAATGCGCCAGAATATGTTCCCAAAATTCTTTCTGTGCACATATAGAGCAGATTCTCGTACCCTCTTTGTCTTTTACTTTAGTCATTCGCCACGCGCCTAACCTAAACCAAGTGAGCCCCTGATTGAAGAGTTTGGCCCATGTTTGAATGTGGCGTTCCATCCTCCATCCGATTTTCAGCTCCAATAGTATCTTCAGCGAGATTTTTTCTGCACACTCCAAAAGAGTCAGTGGCCTATTATGTGCCTCAAACGTTTCTTAATTTTCCTTCAAACCCCCTACCATATCTAATAATTAAGATCTAGAGGATACTGAAAATTAGCAGAAAAGATTGGTGAAAAAGCACAACCAACCCAAATGTATGAACGCTTCCAACTAGTACACCAAGATCAGTTAGAATTTGAGGCACTCTCTGCCATATAAAGTATAAATAAACTGTGATCCAGAAACAATTCTGTAATTTGTATGAATTCCTAGTTGGTCGAAATCATCCTGAGCAAACGAATGCTCAGAGAACAAGGTTAAAACTGTAACTTAAGAACTGTTGCTAACAAAGCCGAGGGCGTTAAGGCACGGATCCTTAGCGAGAGATCCATTATTCCAATCCTGCCAGGACAGTACTCATCAGTGGCAAATGGGGAGGTTCCCTGTATTTAGGTCTATAATGCTAGCTTCCAAATTTATCATTTGATCTATGTATCATCAGCGTCAAACATCTGTGACGCCATGATTAAACACAGTGAACAAAAAATGTTGCTACATATGGAGATAACTTTATTATTGTTTTGAGTTTTTTATATAGGAACATAATCAAAATATTTATTTTATATGTCTTGAATGAACTTCAACTCACTAGTTTACATTATATACCTTATGTATCTCACTTTAATTTTAGGTGCTCAGATATAGTGTTTCGAAAATTAGCAATTTCAAGCAATTACTATTATTTTTAAGAAAGAACTAAATTGAAATTTAATTTCCAAAGATAATACGTATATTAATGTTCACTAAACTATTCCTATTAGTTCTGGTACGATAAGAACATTTATATTAACACTCTTTTATCAATTTTAAATAAATATTGAGAATATTTAAGCTGTTCTGTGTTTTAAATATTAGCTGTTTTATAACAAACGTTATTATTACTAACATAAATTATCCATTACCTGAAGTTTTTTCTTGAATTATTTTAACTTTTTAATTCTCTACCTTATCATAAATGTTTTATTGTTAAAATATTTTTAAAATATCTTAGCATGCTTTCAGGATAATTTACCGTTTTATCTGACTCTATGGTGGACATCCTCAGAGAAACAATCTTTACTTAAAATTATTTATATACTTTGTATATATTTAGAAAACATTTGAGTAACTTTTGTGAAAAACTTAATTAAGTGGAATTTTTTATGTTACAAAGCTTCTAAGAAATTGAAATCTACAGGCAGCGTTCCGTTGTAGAAATTTAAATTCAAGTAAATGAACCAGTTTTATTATATTTGGTATATGTTGTTGTTAACCGTAAAATTCATAAAGACAGAAATGGACAATAATATGTTTAATTTTACCATAATTTCAGCATAAATTTACCTGAAACTATATTTTTAATTTTTATTATGCACATTTGATATCCTTTTCGCAATGTATTTTTAGCCTCTGAATTTAAAAGTCTTTATTTTCCTGTCCTGATTAGTAAATGGCCAAGGGAAAACTGGTTTTAGTAGTAAGCCGTAAAGAAGAATTTAAAAATAATATGACATGCTTAGCAATAACTGCAATGAGTAAATGCATTATCATACTTGTTTCCAGATCAAGGGTATGAGTTCAAACTCGGTCGAGGTGAAAGCTCTCTTTAGAATGACCATGGGTCAAACTCGCCTGCTGATAAAAATGTTTGGAAATGGAAACTGTGACGAATTTCATTCAATTCTTGTGATACCAATATTAATTTTAAATGTCATATGTATTAAGTAAACAACAATTGAAACATATAAGTTTGTTGGGATGTCTGCAAGCAGAGTTAAAAATATATTTATGTCAAATACCTAATACGATACAGGTATACAGGTGGAGAAGTGTTCATTGGTATTCCCAAAAGAAAAGTATATTGTTTTCCGCTAACTTAAAGAAACAAATGAACAACTTTTATTTAAATCACATCTTGCTGGATGGTATTTACCGTTTCTTCCTATGATGCCTCCATACAATTAGACATATTTTCTGAAATGTATGATTATACAACATGAATAGCGTTTGTAACGTTTTCTATAACTCTATTTCTTTCGTTTCCTAGCTGAGGGCCTAAGTAAGACTATAATAATGTAAGTCGACATGAACTTTTGACTAAGAATTATAAGGAAGCGACAGTACATCATATTAGTATGAAAGCCTTGTTAAACTACAAGCGGTAAGTTCATAGAAATATTCCAGAGAGACAAGCTACCTTGGAGAAGACGGAACAAGTTTTAGGTTAGGTTTCATTTGCTTAACAGATGCGATTAATAAGCACTTATTTAAATTCAAACCCTCTCTTTCTTCATTCCAAGGTGACGAAATCACCACTTTGCTGTATCTAGAGGTGCAACAATAGTCATTAGGAACTTCCATGTGCGAAACAATGACTTCTGTTGCGAATATATTTATATCGTAGTAGATCCGCTTTCGTAATAATGACGATTTTTTATTTGGTTTATTTACGAACACTCTTTAACATCTTCAGGTCATCAGCCTCCCATTCAAATCATGGCGTGAAACGACCGACAAATTTTGTTCAGAGGTTTTTTTCAGGCTTGGGGTTCTTTATCGTGCCATAAATGTACGACATGAGTGCCACAACTTTATTTCCCTTCCGTAGGAAGCCATAGTTAGGATTTTTATGCCCGAAAAAAACCCATCGGTGATCGAATCCGTGATCTTGGGTTTAGGAGGCAAGTACGGTTACCATTAAACCACCAGGAGCGACTAATAATGACGATGGTCATAAAGACTCAGAGTGTTACAAAAGCTATTTATTTTACTTCCATTATTAGTCGAGTTATTTGTTGTTTACTAGATATTTCATTCTTTCCATGCATTGCATGAGCCACATAAGCAGATTCTGCTTTCTTTTTTTATTGGTGATCGCTAGAAGAGACCTAAGTATGCAGATGAAATTTTTGAGAACAATCAAAATTTGGGCAAGTTTTATTTGCACTTTTTGTGTACTTTGTTGCCTCATACTATTCTGTCTACATCTGATTTTTTGTAATTACAAATTTTCTTATTTTTGCAATATTTCTGTTATGGTAGTTTTGTACTTCATTGACGAGAATAAGAAGTAATTGACCACCTCCGTGGTGTAGTGATAGCTTTCGGTTACTAATCCGGATGCCATGGGTTAGAATCCTGGCCAAGTCAAGCAGTTTTAGTAAGTTTTTTTTTCTTTCTTCCTTTTTTTTTTTTTTTTTTTTTCCTCCCCTTTCATTCAGAAGGTGAATGCCAGATAGCTTTAAGGCGCCGAGGACTTCAAGCTCATTTGCACCATCATTACTTCATTTCATTCATTCCTACAGACTTACACCCATAGTATTCAGTTGACAATCTACAGGCGTCTGGTGAAGACCAATGTAGTCAAAGCGACAACAAAATACACACACACACACACACACACACACACACACAAGAAGTAATTGTTTGCCGTTCTAACATAGTTGTTATAAATCGTGTTTTAGGACGGATTTCATTTTATTAAGGAAATGCTTTCTGGTTAACAATGTGCCCATTCATTCCAGAAATACCGTAACATTTTTAAGTACGGCAAGTAGGTTACTATAGTAGCGTAGTTTCCATTGTGGACGAACTGCATTTGTTTGTGAACTGCTGATATTGACTTTTTAAATTTGCTTTAAAGTATGTGGTTGTAAAGTGCATAATATATTTTCTATTGCATTATTTTTAATGTATCCATTATTAAAACATTCAATTCTTAAAGCTCGAACATGAATTAAACACAGATTCCTCGGGATTAATATTCCAAGTCATCGATTTATCCATCATTTAATTACTAAATTTCGGGAAGTGGGAAGTTATTCGAGATAAGAAACGAAGGATGTAATCAGAGATTCTTGCTTACAAAATATTAGATGATACTCTCATTACTTGGAAAATTCAACTACAGAATTCATTCGGTACCTTTCAGAATAAACGAAGTTTCTTATCGTTCTATGTAAATGGTGTATGTAAGGAGAGACTTTACTGAGTTTTAAAAGTTTGTCAATTTTCATTAAATTTACATGATATTGCCACACTCCCAAAGGGAGGTGGTGTGAGGGTCTAACTAAGATGGTAGAGCTTCAGTTAAACTTAAGAATTTTTATTACAAAAGATTATTGCTCGATCATGACGCTAGTTTAGACTTAGTCGAAACAGCTTACAATATAAAAAAATCATCTTATTTGGAGGTTGCAGTAGTAAGGAAACGAGAGCAAGCCCACCTGCCTGGCCTTTATATAAAAACCATTCAGTCTCTCGCGGGATTTACGAAATTTTAACATAATTATTACGGTAACCAATGTCGGTCAGGCACGAAAGCTCTTCAAATGCTTTGACTTTCCTATTTCTCCGCAGACTGAGAGTTCGTGTTACAATTCCAGAACGCCGTAACCTAGTTCTGTTTTGCCGATTTTGCTGGTATTAGAATACCTGCGTGTAATGAAGAAATTGTCATTTATTGCTTATGAAACGTTATTATAAAATATTCCTAATTGTTTTTACACCAAACTGCGTATATGGCCATATTTTTCTTCTTTTTTTTTCGTAATTTTTTAAATATTTGTGTAACTTTATAATGTACCTTAAAATGAATAGCTAAAATTAAATGTTCTACACTATAACATAATTATCTATGCAAAATTTTAAGATAGTAATATCTAAACTAATGTGCAAGGAGAATTTTGAATGCTGAAAACGGTAGTATAAACTGTTTATATGGGAGCAACATTCAAGCTGTGATATCGCCATCAAAACTGCCCATTTCTGTATGTATTCGCATTGTCGGCATTTTCCCTTTCTTTTGCAACAGTTTTAAATTGCCTCGTCTTATTTCTTGCAACATTTTTCTTTTCCTGTCGTGTTCATTATTTGTCCTATATGTGATTTCAGGCATTTTTCTCCTATGAACCTCCATCTTGTTTTTTGGCACGCAAGTGAACGCATATTAAAATCACCTACAGTATTTGTTACTACTACATTGACTCTCTTGGCTTAGACATAACGGTTTGTTTGGAAATTTGTGACAAATAAGAAAGTGCAAGCTTTCATGTGGGTTTTGTGCCTTACCTCTTGCCACCCTTTTCAAAAACTCGTCATTTTCGACTTTTGAGGATACTGAATGCATTATTTCATTTTTTAACAAAATAAACAGATATCTATATCACTAAATCGTTAGTAAATACCTAATCATAATAACACCAAGGTAAACAAAGTAGCAGGCTTCAGTTATGCATTCAAACAAGATACTATTGAATTGCATGAAAACTTATAATTTCAATCTTAAAATTAATCACATGACTGTAAAATAAAGTTGTTTTTTTTTTCCTTACTATGTTTTGTATATGAGAAACAGAATGGAAACCATACCTGTAAATGTAATGTGAAATAAAAACATTTGCTTTGGCTTATGTAGTTCTGATGCACCTAATAATAATATAAAATGATAGTAAAGCAGTAGCAATAGATTCCGTGTGAAATTCAAACTATAAATATCTAAAAATGTCACTTTTGGAGATTTTCACCTAGAATGCGAGTGTGGCCTATTAAAGGGATTTGCACTTAGCATTTAAATGACTCCACAGAACTATGCAACCAAAAAGTACCGTATATGAGTTAATTTCCGGTGCAAAAATCTAATTTCGGTTTTATCTCTTTTTGGAGGGGACTAAAATTTAAGTAGGATCCCCCCCTAAGTTATTTTATGTCATAAACCACTGGAAAAATTGTTTATTTTCGGTTGTATTACTGACTCGAATCCTCTACAAGCGCCGCATAAAAATGGTGGCACAAGTGATCAGTATTTGTATACCTGTCTTTGTGACATTTTTAATTTTGCAACTGAAACTGCAGCCTCCCCTTTGCTTATTATTTCAGGAGGGGTTAATATTAAGTTTGTAAAGGGAACAAGTTTCAGAAGTGTAAAACTAATTCTCTAAATATCCTCGCTTCTTTGTCCCAGACTATTTGAATCACCCTAGACTTTTAAGAAGTCCTAATTTGTCAAAAAGTGCTTGCTGAGTAGTTGCATCCTTTTCCGGATAATCTTCAAGCCAAATTTCAGCCAGATGCCCAAAGCGTACCTTGATGACTTATATTTTGAACTTTTTTTTTATTTGGATATGAGGATCTTCATATCTCCATTCTTTGGTCCCTGGATCATACGCAGACATGTAAGTTTCGTCCATAATATAGGGGGGTTAAAAATCCAATAGACGCCTGCTGAGACCGTTCAGAACCAAACCACTCGATGGCGCTTCTTGTCAACATTGAGACATTTTGGAACCCATTTGATGCAGAGCTTTCTATTATAAAAGCTGATGAATGATGTGGATATTCGCTCTCGGGATATTTTCAGGCCTCTGCTCTCCTTTTAGCACACATTCTTCTGTCCAGTATGAATGAATTCTAATGCCGACGCGCTTGGCGGTAACACATTGAAGTTCTGCACAAGGCTGCAGTAGCGAGTCCATTTGTACCGTGCACACCGATAATCGTTGGAAAACATTATGCTCAATGATGAAGGTGAAGATGGGAGACGACTTGGAGCAACAGCGGAATGAAGGCATGGAAAACCGGAGTACCCGGAAAAAACCTGCTGCAAGTCCCACTTACGGCCGCTGGGGTAGAGCCGGGTGCTAAGCGAGCAGCTTAACCACTCGGTCACAGCACCGTTGTCCAAAATAGTGGTTTGAATGATATCCATTGTCAATTGAGTTAGTCTTTTAGAACATAGCTGTCCTTAAGTGCTCTAATGCCCTGTTCTGAACTCAGCAATCCAGTTCCTAACTCTGGAACAAAAGAAGCATTTATCCTAATAAAACCAACGTAACTCGTGAATTTGTAACCATGAAAAATATAAATCAAGCACGAAAGATACATTGAATTTGAAGTGATGAAATGTTATTAGTTTAAATTAAGATTAAGTAAAAAAGGCAAAACTTATCCGCCTCTCTTCTGCTGCTATTTCTTCTTGTTCTTCTCCTCCTCTTAGTAGTAGTAGTAGTAGTAGTAGTAGTAGTAGTAGTAGTAGTAGTAGTAGTAGTAGTAGTAGTAGCAGCAGCAGCAGCAGCAGCAGCAGCAGCAGTAGTAGTAGTAGTAGTAGTAGTAGTAGTAGTAGTAGTAGTAGTAGTAGTAGTAGTAGTAATAGTAATAGTAGTAGTAGCAGTAGTAGCAGCAGCAGCAGCAGCAGTAGTAGTAGTAGTAGTAGTAGTAGTAGTAGTAGTAGTAGTAGTAGTAGTAGTAGTAAGTAGTAGTGATGGTAGTGGTGGCGGTGGTGGTGATGGTGTTGGTGATGATACTATTAATAATATATACTATAAACTATACACTATTAATAATGTATTAGTTTTATGAGTGTAATTTTATACCTTTAAAATGACACTACTGGGAAGAATTATACACTGATTGGCAGATCAGTAGGCTGTATTTTTCGATAGTTATTTCGTAAATCCATTTTGTCCCTAAGCCATGTTCTCATTTAAGTCACTTCGATATAACCTATAAATGACGTCAAACGATATGTTGTTTTACTCTTCCATAACTAAATAACTTACCAAACCAGTATGCTTATTTCTTTTATGGTTTTATTTCCATTTTTTCATTAAAAGCTATGCAATTATTTTCATTCATTCTTAAGTTACGGACATAATGAGAAAACTGCAAGGAATATACTCTATAGTAAAATATTTTCCATTTCCCAATATGCATATCAAATAAAAATACATTTCATTAAGTTTGCATGACGACAGACAGCAATAAACCATCCAAATAAAGTGCATTATCTGAATATTTATTTTATTTATTTTCATTCCATGAGATGCCTTTGTACAAATATTACAAAAGTATTACAAATAAATCCAAATACACGGTGGGTTTAAAGTCACAAAATTTAAAATTTTATATTCCCGTTACTAATAATTGCATTTGAATTTTTATTTCCCAGTCATTTTATGTTGAAAAAATCCACAATCTTTCGTTAGTCACAATTTATTATGCACATTTTTTATTTTTTGTAAGAAAGAGCAAAATCGCACGTTCTTGCCCATTAAATCAATTCGCTGTTACACGAGTTTAGTAGACTTTGTCATTTGTTGTGTAATTATCTTCATTTGTTTTCTGTCGCACTGGTGTTTTTGTTTGTTTGTTTGTTTGTTTGTTTTTTAATGAATAGTGGGTCATTTACGAAATGAAAACAAGACATTCATTAAGTATTTGCAAGAACATGAAAACTAATCTGCTAATTTTGTAGCACCAAATTTATGGTCACCTTGCAGTGCAGATCATAATCCTATAAGTTATTTTGTGTGCACAAGGCGTTTACTATAAATTGAGAATCGTGATATTTGACATTTAAAAAAAAAACAGCTCTTGAATTCTGGAATCGCTTTAATCACCAATGGTGAAGACGTCTACAAATGATTGTTATATTTAGTTTAATGTTTAATGTTGATCATTTGAAACATAAATGCTTAATTTCAATCGCAATATTAAATTCTTGTATTTTAAAGCAATAAATTGTCCCTTAAGTGATTTTTTTTTTTTTTGCATCAGTTATATTAATCACCTTGCGATTTTAAGTGAGCCTTGAATCAAAGTAATTAAATGTGTTCTGCTTATTTAGAAAGTTTAATATTTCCAACAGTACAATTTTAAATAAGTATTGCGTGTTTCAGTAGATGGAGTCCTTCAAAGTGTAGCAAACAGTTTCATTACAGTGATACTCACATGGCACATTGCAATATCAAGAGTACAACTAAATAAGCGTTAATAAATAAATACCTCTAAAAATAATTTAATTAGTACCAGAATTTTATCCCATACAGTCCCTAGCATCGTCTGTGTTTTAGACGCACCAACGCGAAGGTAGCGTAATCATTAGTCTTTTAATTGAAGGCTTGTATGAATGGTTGGACGAGACAATTTCTGTTTTAGTTTATATTTTTGTATATCGCTGTTTAGAAAATATTATAAGATTATTTACTTAATATTTAACTTAATAATAAATCGGTGACATGATGGCCGCCATAGGATCTTGTATACAACATATCCGACAATAAAGTTGTATATATTAATGAATTTCAGTAATCTAATTTTATATGGACAAAATTGTACCAAATGCAAAGCACAAAATTATAGTAATTTGAAATTATGCAATGTGGCAGGATTTTAAACAAAGCGTTTAAAAACATGTTATTTTATACAGAGATTAGCAATTTTGTATTTAAACTTTCTTTGGGTCATAAAAGTTTCTAGTACAATCATCTAAGTCCTAAACATCAAGGGTTGAATATCCTTATATTGCGTTTAGTTTATTTTGTTCTTGTTTGTACGAGGGCTGTTCAATAAAGAATGGTCATAATTATTTAACAGACATAATTTCTTGCGATAAAATTTAACTGTGCAATATTCTGTAAGTTTAATGTATAATGTACACGTGGCACTAGTTTCGTTGTTGTCACTTCCGGTTCCCACATGTGAGAGGTGTTCAATTCTTTATACACCAAAATGGAGGTGATACGCGACGAACAACATACTGTTCAAGAAAGCATCAGCTGAGGCCTATGCAATGTTACAGAAGGACTGTGAAGAGTCCTTCAATTTCTGAGGAAGATGGACCCAGATATCTGGTTTATGCTCTAACGGAAGAAACCACTAACACAGCTGCTGTCGTTGTGAAAGAGGATCGTCGAATAACATTAAGAGCACTTTCAGAAATTCTGAAAATTTCACTGTCACCCACACGTTGGCAACTTAAAAGTGATACATGAGACGTGTTTGTGCAGGAATTGTAAGACTGCTGGTTCCCAAACAAAGCGATGTTCGCCTGTAGGTTTGAAGATGCTATGTTTATTTCAAAGGTAACCTGATGAAACTTGGGTACATCATTTCGATCCTGAGAGCAAACAGTAAAGTTCGAAATCTCCATTATCATCAACATCAAAAAAACGCAAAAGTGGTTGCTTCTGCTAGGAGGTTATGGCAATCCCATTTTTTTGATATTCAACAAATGGTTTACCAGTATATCGTACCTGCACACACAACTGTAACTGGGCAGTACCATAGAGATGTCCTGAAAACTCTGCGAGGCCATATCACACGCAAAAGGCCACATTTCTGTGCAACTAGTTGGATGCTACAACACGATTATGCACGGCCATACATCGCATATGTTATTGCTGAACATCTCATTGAAATTAATATGAAATGTATCCCTCACTCTCCCTAAGGTTCAGATTTAACTCCGCGTGATTTTTTTTTCTTTTTCTTTTTCCCCAAATTGAAGAAATACTTTCGTTTATGGCATTTTCCATCGTCAGATGCAGTGGTGAAGGTTGCGGAGGCGTTCCTGAAGAACGTGTCAAAAAATGTTTTCCAGCTGGAAACCATTCTGCCTTTGAAGATGGGGTAGGTGCATTATATCCAACGGGGACTACTTAGAGAAAAATTATCAAAATTATGAGGGGGAGTGAAGAATATGCTGTCAAAAATTATGATCATTCTTTATTGAGCAACTCTCATATTAGTTTTTGCTTGTTATAGTTGCTGTGAACGTGGATACCAACACTTTAACACTTCTTTAAGAGCATTTTGTTACCCAAGATGCTCTAGTAAGAAATACGAGAATCAAGTCTCCTATTCAAAGAGTATTATGCAGCGGAAAGAGGGTCGTAAAGAAATGAAAAATAAAGATCTAACGTCCTAGCGGCGGCCCGTAGAGTGTGTCACTTTCAATAGCTATAATGAGAGACATCAAATATGGAAAGCCTGCCTTAGTCCCGGACCTGATGTGACAAGATACTGGCCGCAGAGGATGAAAGTTGCATTTTCACCCCTCTCCATTCACTTTCCACAAGCGTTTCACATACGCACGCGGCAGAATTTAGGTTAATGAACTGTTGTTTGAACGTATATGTTATTAGAGCGCTCATCAACTAAGTGCCTAGTGTGCTTCCTATACATTTCTTATCTATATCTTGCAAGAAGTTCTCGTGGTAAACATTATTTTAGAAGGATATTTTACAACTGATTTTGCATTAAAATGTAATACAATTTAAGTAAGTGTCAAAAATGAACTACTCCTAAGAAATGCAAACTTTACTTGAGATATGAAGTCATTGTTTTCTGTATCTGCTATTACGTTTATGAAGCGTGTTGAAATACATCATCATAATTGAGGTAGAAAACATGCGCGCAAGTGGCCGCGACAGGTAAACTACAGGTGGCGTGCTAGTGCTTAGTTGGTTACGGCCTTGTGTTATCGTTGCGTAAGGGTTACGCACGGTCAAGGTCACTTATTAGAAACGAGCTGTTACATTATGGCATCTCCCTTTTTAGGCTTATATTTGTGTTTTATTGCCTTTTACTTCAGTAATTATTGTTTGGTTTTGATGTTCATGTTGAATGCGTACACGAATCAGCCTTCTGTGGCACGAAGGAACAATTGTGCAGAAAAGTTCGAAAATAAACCACATTCCCCTCTCCCAAGAACATCCACGAGAAAGACAACACCGCCAGAACTGACTTGAAAATCTTGCTTCTCAATTGTATTACAAGTGCGGTATGATGATTCAAAGTTGAATTACAGTATCGGTAGTGTGATTACTTACTGGATGCGCTATTTCAGCGGCAGCTTCGATGGAATGTCTTTAAATGGCTTTGACTTCTCCGAAGTCAAAGAAACCAAGAAAACGTTTTCCATATATATAATTTTTTTCCTCTAGTACGTAGAAGAAATAGACAATTGTTACAACGGGAACAAGGCATAAAATGCTATCTACTTCCTACATGAACATCCCCTGTAGACTCCGGATTTCGCGCTAGTGGGTTTTCATTTAGTATATAGATCCTAGAGGGAATTTGAGGACAGATATTTTGTAATAAAAGCACCAATAATAGAATAGCATTAATGTATGGGCTGGAATAATGAGCAATACATTAATTGGTCCTTGTATTTCATCTGTAACATTAACGGAAGCATCTTAATGTGATTTTTAACGAATAATTTAAATGTTTTATTAAAAGAGATTTCTTTGCTAGGTCAACGATTGTAAAATAAAGGATACGTCGTGGGAGATCGGCTGTTTGTTCTTCTAACTTCTATTCAGTGTATTTCTACATGTAGTACCCATCATTCAATCCTGGGACATGGATATTTTCTACGAGGACAGTTTTGATTACCAAGAAAAAATTATGTTTATATTTTATATCGCCTCAATCGTCTTTTGGTAGATAACTAAGGTATTAATTGGGCATGAGACAGTCGATAATTTTGTCAGCCATGAAATTCCTTAACGATCCATGGCCATAACCATAAGTCCCTCCAGAAGCACTTGTGCTCGAGATGTTACGCCCAATAAAATCTTTTGACTTTGACGGGTTTGAGCCTTGAGTGCAGGGAAGAATGCGATACCTTAGACTATCGAGGACGACCATTGTCTCCGCAGTCATTGTTTAGCCAAGATTTCACTGGGAAGCGCATTCGGTGACAGCACTGACCGCACACCGAACGTTTAGTTATTGTGTTCACTTAACCACCAAGGCAAACATACATTTCAAAGGCGAAACCTTGGCAACAGTGGGCGGATCACCTGCTAAAAACCGGGTTTGAACAAAGGAAGGAATGTCAGATTGCCAATTTTCTCCTGTGCTGCGCAAATCACCCGAGTGCGGAGCAACTTATCGATGACCAATTATATTGCATTGACGATTTGTACATTTTTCGCTGGTATACTGAATTAGAAGTTAGCAGATACAACGGGATTCGGAATGTATAAAAGAGTAAGACATCCATTATTCGGCGCTTGGAAGCCTATATAATGGCCATTTTGAGCAGAATTAAGGGTAAGTGGGGGGAGGAAAGAGTTAACTAAAACACCAAGAGAAATTAATCATATGTTTATATGAACTTCTAATTTGTTTTAAGTTCCATTATTAAGCAGCACACATGCTCTCTCTCTCTGTCTCTGTCTCTGTTGCTCTGCGCGCTCGCGTGTGTGTGTGTGAGGTCGTATGTGGTGTCCCATAATTTCCGTATACTTTTCCGGAGTAGACAACTCAAATTACGCCGTAAGGGAAGGATAAAAGCAGCAACTGATTTAAAAACCGTTCCTTTGTTTCACCAGCTCATTGCGTAAATACTTTACTCACGTAAACTGACACTAAATTCAGAACTTCAGAATTACTTGACACTTAAAAGAAAACAAAGTTAATTTAGTATAGGTACACAAATAGAGAATATAATAAACATTCATTAATAACAATGCATCTATTGAATATTATTTTGTAGTTTATTTGCTATTTGAAATATCAGAGAAAATCAAAGAAAGAAATGAGCTTAACGTCTAATTTTGTCCATCCTTAAAACCCTATAAGACGCAACCAATATGGCATGCGTGAAATGAAAGTACCTACATGAAGGTACTTGAAAAATTGTACGGAGATTCAGGGGCACCGAATGACAACAGCGAATAAAGGTGTTTGCTGAAGAATGTCATCAAGACATGGACTGTGAACGGGAGGTTCCAATTCGATATTCGCCAGGGAAATCCTTTTAGACTGATTTTTCAGGTTTTCCTCAGTCTCCTCTGCGGGAACTTATAATTCTCAATTTATAATTCCACTTCATATCTATGTCTATCACCTGTTATGTTTCACTAGTGAAAACATTTCAAAAAGCTTAAATGGAAATCAAGCAGCTATTAAACTAATTCCATCAATACCTTGCAAAGGAACAACGCTGAATTTGAAATTGCGTTGAGTTAAATTGATGATATCCATTTTTTTCTACATGCATAAAATTATAATTTGAATTTAAACATCTCTCATATTAAATTTGTTTTCAGTATTAAAAAGGTATTACATTGTTTTTCAGAGCAACATTTTAAATTTTAATCATGTAAACACATAGCACCTTCCTCTTTTACTAAAAAAGTAAACATTTTTTAAAATTATTAAATTCACTTAAAGCTTTAATTAATCTATTGTAATGCTTATGGTATACCCAGTTTAATATAATTAATTTAAAGGTAGGATAACAGACTCACATCGATCAAACAGAGAGCAAACAGCTTGAAAAAGAAGAACACTGCTGGAAAAAAGAGACTGCAAAATATAAATTTAGATTTACTCTTATATTATACTTAACACTATGCCTATAACTATTTTATAAAATATTTACAATAAAATAATTATTATTTTATAATTAGCTGCAGATGAAAGGCAAGGAAAATATAATGCTAAACACTAAATTATCAAAAAATAAATAGACAGCACTAATGTGAATTCATTGCCACTTTGTAATGTGTTTTAGAGATATTAGGTCATAGATCCACAAATTTTCATCCAACTTCAAATTCGGTTTTTTCCCCTCCTTTTCTTTTTCTGAATGCAGGATATTTGTTGGCTAAGATATCGCTGGACCAACATTGCAGTTTTGGCATTTCAATATGCATACCGAGGGTGCCAAAAAATGTATACACACTTTCACGGCAGATATCTATTTAAATATATATTAATATATTTCAAAGTTGGACCGAAAAACAACAGTAATGTATAGTATGATTTTCTGTAAACAGATATTATTCACATACATCATGATAGCGTTGCTACATGATAGATAAATCAACAATGAACAAATGAAACCAAGATTATCGTAAATCAATAATGAACAAATGAAGTCAAGATTATGGTATGATGTTCTGTAAACAGATGTGACTCACATTACGTTATGCTGCGTTGCTACAACAAAATGGAGCCAAGATTGAACAGCGGAAAGCAATTTGAAGTGGTATTGGAAAACGAGAATGTTGTTGAAGTTCAAAGGCAATGGAGACCGGTGTACAGAACAGAACCGCCAACGCAAGTAGCAATTGCACGCATTCGAGACAAATTTGAGACTCATGGTACTGTATGCGATGTTCATAAGGGCAGATCTGGGAGACCTCGCACAGCAACAAGCCCCACGTCCTCGGCTATGGTTCTGGAACTTTTTAAGCACTCACCGCAGAAATCTACAAAGCAAATGTGCACGTGAGACTGGGATTAGCAGATTCGGCTTACGTCGTATTACTAAAACAGCAAAGTTGAACGTTTTCATCCCAAGACTTTTGCATGCATTAAATGAAGATGACCCTGATCGGAGAAAGCAGTATGTGAGTGGTTTCGGAACATGGTGCAAGAGGATGAGGCCTTCATAGGGAAAATTGTTTGGTTCGATGAGGCACAATTTAAGTTGAACGGAACTGTTAACCGGCATAACTGTGTCTACTGGCGTGCAAACAATCCACATGTTATTTTGGAAAAGACTGTTAATTTACCTGGAATTAAAGTTTGATATGGGTTATCATCTAAGGGTCTAATTGGACCATTCTTTTTTGAAGGAATAGTAACTGGCCCAGTATATAGAAACATGATACGCACATCCGTGTTACCCGCCATTCCTACACTCTATGGAAATGAGGAATTTCACTTCCAACAGGATGGTGCACCACCACATTACCACCGAGGTGTACGTACGTACCTTGGTGACAATCATTCAAGGCACTGGATAGGAAGAAGAGGTCTGATTGAGTTTCCACCACGTTCTTCGGATCTTACCCCGTTGAACTTCTACCTATGGGGAACTCTTAAGGATGTATACCGTAGAAAACCAGCTACACTGGCAGCACTTCGGGAAACAGTTGAAACGATATGTGCTGCAATCGCTGAGGACACTTTCGCAAACGTTGCTCAATCAGTAGTTCAACGTACTCAGAAGTGTTCGACTTCGATGATGAGCATTTTGAGTAACTGTAAAAGTCTAAGTGCTCATCATTGTCTGTTTGTGTGAATTTATTTTTGTTTTAACACAGTTTTTTTCTTTACTTGAAGTATGTATACATTTTTGGCACCTCTGTATATATATGGTAATACCTAAACTAACTTTGGATTCACGCGGTCGAAAAAAAAATACAAAAGAACACTTCCACAATACAACGCAGTGTGATCAGACTGTAAGAATGCGGCAAAGAAACTATATTCGCACCTCGATCTTCTTCGATCTCTCGATTTGAGCTAAAAGCATGTTCTGTTGATGCTACTGCCAACTACAGGCAAATAATTTTTAAAAGGCTTCAATACAGATAACTACAAAGTTTCAGTAACAAAAGTTAGAAAAGGAGGACATTTCGTGATTTTCAAAAAAAAACCCACTTAGACCCCGGACAAAGAAGTAAAAATGAGGGTATCTCAGGATAAAAGAGGACATCTGGTCACCCTATCTAAAGATTTCTGAGGAAAGTTCGTTTTAAACGCGTGATATCATCTGCTTCGGACGATAAGTGCAATGAATAATTACTGTTGGGTTGAAATCCGTCTTCAACCATTGTCTTTTGGTAGATCTGTAGATAGTAGGTGGTAAATAAAACTATGCACACTTTATGCATGAATACCTAATGAAATTAATAAGCATACCATGTGTAAAATTCTAAGACAATTTCTAAGATACATGCTTTAGATTACTTGGAGCGGAGTAGGATACTTCAATACTTCAAGCTTGCTCACGGCTGGCCATTTGTGCCTACGTCCCAATGGGGGCACCTCCAGCAGGAAGAGATAAGATGAGAGAGATGGACAGTAACTCAGCAGACACAGACATGGTACCTAACATGTTTCCTACCAATCCAATAATAACTAAAACCGACACGACTGGCCGAGTTCGTTAAGGCATGAACTCGTGAGCGGGACGTTTGGAATTCGATTCCCCCAGGACCACTCTCCCTGACTAAGGTTTTATTCGGATTTTCCTCAGTCCGTATAAATGTCAAAAGCCGGGAAGATGCCCTAAACTTAGGCCTGTAACGCTTTCTCCCTCAAAATAAACTCCTGCGGTGCCTTAGCGTCTAAAACGGCTGTAAAACTATTAAAACAACCTTACCTAAACTGAAACTCATCTTAAATTAGTGTTATCAGATTTCAATATTTATGTACGCCTTTTTATAATGAAAATATGAAAATAGCGTCTGCATACACATATAAAAATCCTCTAATTTTTCCGAAATGATATATTAAAGTCTTATTTGTTCCTTTTTATTTCGTAAGCATAAAGAGTGGCGTTCAGTGTTCTTTGTGTGTCCAATGGATGAAGAGTGCAATGTTTTGTTGATTTGGTTTATTTAAGAACGCTCTTTAACATCTCAGGTCATCAGCCTCCCAAGAAAATCAGGGCGTAAAACGGTCGATAAATTTTGTTCATAAGCCTCTTCTTTCAGGCTTGAGGTGCTTAGGTGCCGTTGATCTGCGACATGGGACCCATGGCTTTACTTCTTTCCCGAAGAAAGTCATACTTATGATTTTTACACCCGAAAAATCCATCTACCCCGGTCGGAATTGAACCAGCGATCTTGGGTCTACGAGTGCAGATTTTGGCTTAAGAATGGTTGAATAACAATCGAATTAAGTTTCAATGTTTTCGGTTTCGAAATGTGACATCATAACGAAATATTCGGTAACCAGGTGCACAAATTGGTAAATATTTTAATAAATTTTCCAATTTGAAGCATCTGGTTACTTCATAATTATGCTGAAAAAACATAGTTAAGCCCCGAAAAATGGTGTGACTATATTACATTTCGCAAAAGTTAAGAACATATATGTAGAAATTTTGAAAAGTCTCAATTTCTTCTTGCAATACTAGGCCGCAATGACAGCATTGAAAGGATCTTTTTTATATCGCATCGTTATGTTAACTAACGCCTACCTAATTTTAAAACTGGAAGTAGCAGTCCAGCCGCACTGGAATAAAACAATTGAATATTAGTACTACAAAGTAACCTTGCACCACTATGTTAAATTACAACTAAAAGTAGCATACAATTTAATAGAATATATTTACGAAATTAATCAAGTAGCGCAAATTACTTGCTGTTAATATGAATAGCTAAATTACACGAAATAAACTGGGTAAAATTAATTGCAGGCACTTTATTACAATAACAGGATATGAAACAACAGGATACGAAACAACAGCATTCTTCGTAAAATATTCTGCAAGAACTTCCACCAAAAATTTACTTATGAAAACACTGCACTTTTTTGCTACATATCTAATAGGCTTTCTTTTCAAGAGGGCGATCAAACTTCCAAACTTTGGTATATCAACACTATGACTCAGATATAACTAAGATTTGAACATGGAATAAATAGACCATAATTTTGAAGATTTTAATACCTTCCATTTCTCCAGCAAATACGCGAACATAACATTCTCACAATTGTCCTGACATTTTTCTTTTTGTGAATAAAACATGTTCTCGCTCAGGCCTTTGTTTCAATAAAATCATTATCTAACAAAACACTAACACGTAAATATACAAACATGAACAAATACTAATCGATTCGATAGTTCTAGTCCTCGTTATTTTAATTTTCCAAATTAAAATAAATTATAACAAATTAAAAATGTTACATTACGATATGGTAGTATAAAAATAGTATGTAACATACTTGTCGAAAGACTTATTGCGATCCTCCCATGAAATGCAACTAGTCACACTCTGATGCGCAATACGTGCCTTTCAACACTTATATTACATATTTTCCAATATAAGCACAAAGGACCAAGGAAAAGAACAGACTTGCCATCGATTCTGTAAAAAGACTTGCTTCATTAAAATGTAATTAGGCATTTCATGTTTGATTATTTGTACAGTAACAAGGAACTGTTAAACGGGGAAAAAATATAATAATAATAATAATAATAATAATAATAATAATAATAATAATAATAATAATAATAATAATAATAATAATAATAATAATAATAATAATAATAATAATAATAATACAGGGAATTGAAAAGCAATGCATACAATAAAGTTGGTACATGGAATGCATTGGTGAGGGAAAAAGTGTTAGCTTTTTCAGATTTCAGAATATGGGACTTTATATTAAACGTATCGCAAAGCGCAAAAAAATTGCGTAATTTACCTCAATATTCCAGAGGCAATGATTTGGACAAAATTTCTCCTCAACCTACACTGTAGTATAGCCGTATCCATCATCTGCATACTGCCATCGCCAAAAACCCCCTTCAAAATGAATACCAATCCACAACAGTTGTTGAGCTAACCTGCAATTCTTTCTGCAAAAGTTACTGACAGAGGTGGTAATAGTAAGAAAACTAAAGCGAGAAAACAGAAAAATTGCACCAAAGTTATTTTTGCCCTCTCAGCGAGACTTTTAGAATAACGAGCATATTTGTAAAAAGTGCAATAAATCCTCTTCTTTTTGGCAAATTTTGAATAATACACACCACAACAAAAAGTTAGAGTTTCTTTACTCAATACAAGCTTAATTCCTCAAATTGGACAATCAATACGATTCCTGTTTATACCATATTTTATTATAACATCATTGTTATTATTTATGCTTTTAAAGTATCGCAACTCGCATCCTTGAATAATAAAACACTTTAGCTCCAAAGAAACTCGCCACCTACAGACAGGAAGGAAAAGTTGGAAAACTAGAAATAAATGCTACTACCACCAATCACTTTCCAGAAAATAATTATAGGTATTACTATTAAATTTAGCACCAATTATAAACAAATTACCTGTACTAATCATAAACTTCTCAATACTCTAGTTATTTCTAACATATAAACAAATATTTTACATCAACATTAAATAAATTCATCATTTCACCATAAATTTCAATCATCGAAAAATAAATCAGGTATTCAATGATTGAGCAAACAAAGTACAACCTCCTCACTTAAAAGGTTTCCATAAAACAAAGTGGAGAGCTCTTCTAAATAATTACCACAATGTTCAAACACATAGGCTTTGAAGTTTAATTGCAATGTAATTGGTGCTTATTGCTCTTCATAAGGGAAAACACTCCTTTTTCTTGCTGGCTCTTGAAAATGTAACAAAGAAACTATCAATATATAGTTAGCTTAAGATCGGCAGTACATGTGAATTCACCGAGAGTAAAGTGTGTGGATATGCCTACTAAGTTCTACTCCCTAAGTTCCACAGATCGGTATCAGCTTTGTGCCTTCTGCTCATAGAGTACTAAACAAGTTTTCCTAGTTGTAAGAATTTGATGTTATGAAACGAAATTGTGCTCCAGGCTTTTAGAGGAGTGGTGCTTAAATATGTTTGAGTATAAAAGTAAACAAGTGGCAGCAAATTCATAACAAGACAACTGTTGTTGATGGTTGCAGCTACAACGAATGGCTGATTAAGAATAAGGAATGATTTACTGCGCCTACGTGCATAGTTTCAAAAGCATTTTTTTGAACCCTGAAAATGGCTTTGAAATATTCTGTGCCTGAAGTTCAATTAGCTTTGATCACAAATCAATGGCTTGGGCGACCCAATAAAAATCAGAGATTTGCTCCTTGAAACCCAAGCTTTTGCTAACTTCCTTTGCTCATTGACTACTTTTGTCGCTTAACTCTAACAGCAGTGGCCAAAATGTTATATATATATATAATATTAACAAAGAAAACGCAGAAGAGAATCTTAAAAACTACAGACTAAAACTTGATGCAGAGTAAAATATTTGCAGTTTCCTAGCTTCTTTCAATAAGATTGCATCTTCAAGTACTCTGGATTTTATTAAAATGCCCCATCATCATATCACATACTCCAAAAGCAATTTCATCTGTGAATAAACATGTTTGCTAAAGACTGTTACCTTTCATGACAGCATGGCAATTTTCTATTGTGAGCACTACACAGAGGAGAGAGGTCAAGTTCTAAGATGGATCCAAAATGTCAAGGCCAGGCTGTCATTCTGGAACATTGCATTCTACTATTATCCATCCCCTCCCTCTCATTCTGCATTGTGCATTATTCTAGATATCCTATTGATTATAGTTAGCTTATAGTTATTAGTGCAGGGTTATTTTTTCTAATTACAGCAGACGAAAAAAAATTATTTACAAATAGTTTACAAGCTGAAATTATTATTAGGTTATTTAGGTACGTTCTTTAATATCTCTGATCATTAGAGTCCAATTCAATTCAGGTTGTGAAACGGCCGATAATTTTGCTCAGAGGCCTTTTCTTTCAGTCTTGAGGTTTCTTTTATGTGTCGTAAATGTAGGACACAGAACCAAAGGCTTTATTTTCCTTCTGAAGGAAGGATTTAGGATTTTTACACCCTAAAAATAGCCATTGATACTGACCGGGTTTGAACCAATACTTTGGGTCTACGAGGCAAGTATGGTTACTACTAAACCGACTATGAGCAGAAAGGGGACTTGTCACTAAGTATTTTGTGACCAAGAACGTATTTCTCAGATGCTTAAATACGGAGCTATGAGCATTGATATGAATCAATGTCAGAGTTACATTGCATGTGTTCATAGTCAGTCAAATGTAAAAGACCACATCAAGCAACCCAAACTTACCAAGCAGTCAGCCATCAACATCTGAAGATATTCCCGAAATATGTGTGTTTCTTTTTCTTTTTATATTATATATATAAAAAAAATTACCCTGTAAGTGATGTGTCAACTTTCCAAAACATTCAACTTAAGAGTATTTCAGTTGCTTCACTGTCAACAGATGTTTACAGTTTTTTGTTTATATTAAGTTTAATTCCATTATTTAAAACCATCATTCCAATGGTTCCATTGCCTATGAAATACTTCTTCATTGTGATTTCTTTTCTTAGTAGTATATTGTGCCACATGCATATAAATTTATATGTACTTGTTGGTAATCTGGATGATAGTGTAAATTACTAGTGTCGAACCTTGTGGAACTCATGCTGACACTTCTTTGAAGTAAGATTCCAAGATCCAAGGTGCTTTTCACAGTTAACAATTACTTATTTTCTATTTTACAAATAGAAGTAAAAGCAATATATATTTGTATTAATTAGCTTTTGTTATGTAATTATTTTACAAGGTTAGATTTGGCCAATATAAAGAACATGGGAGATGTCATTAAAAAGTTGTATTAGAGCTGAGTTAGCAGAATGCTTTTTTCTGCAGCATGTTGACTGGTGTTTAGTTTGTTGTTGTTCTCTATGTTTGTAAATACATCTACTTTTTTTTAAAATTAGACAAAAGATATATAATAGTAATATTGCACAATGATACTTATATAAAGCTTCCCACCTATATGAATTGGTTTTATTATTGCTCATTTAATTCTTTTTTGGAAAACTTGCATTTGAAGATGTTGGTTTTTTTAATTTTAGAAAAGGTGACAAATAATTTCTTTTTTGGGGGGGCGAGGGAATAAAATATCTCATACCACTGATGTGATCATTGGTTTTAATGAAGGACAATGTAGGTATATCACTTGGAGGATTTCTTCACATAAATTATGTGTACAAAAAATAAATAGCAGATTTTTCACAGCTTCTTTGAAAGAATTATATTTAAAAATAGGGGCGCCTCTTCTTTATAATCCCATTTTTTCTGACACAACAATAAATAAAGTTCTACTCATATAAAAAAAAGAAATTACCCTTAATGAATTAAAAAACTAGGCACTTCCATTAATCAGGTCATGAATTGATGTTATGATTTCACTTGCATACACCATAAATAAAATATCCATAAAATACTGTAACATCCAAAACTTTGCAAAATTGAATATAGGTAACAATGCTGCCAAATGTATATATTTAAATTGTACTTAGGAACCTATAGACAATGGAGTGGTAATGCATTCTATTATAATTTATTAAATAAATATGTTCAAACTAAGTCCACTGACATACAATATTAGGACATGTTTTGAGGGCAATACTTAAGTGATGGCTGGATCTCACAGAAGCACTTTGGGATTCAGCCACCACATCGAGCAGTCAGTCAGCAGCTGATGATGTAGCAATTGCCCCCAAAACATGTCCTAATGTTGTATAAGTAAGTGGAGTTAATGTGGACATATTTAATAAATTATAATAGGATATATTACCACTCCATTACCAAGTTATATTTATTTAAACATTTGTAAAATTACCAGAAATTGTAAACAATAATTTTTTAACAGAGTAAGCTCTGCTGATAAAACCAGATATATAATGTTTTAAATAAATTATAACTAAATATTAATGCAGAAATTCTCTTGGGAGATCAGCCAGGTGAACAAAGGAGATAATTCCTGAACTCATCTGGTAGATCTCCCAATAGAATTTGTATTATTGCTGCTGCCAGGAAAGCTACAAGTTCCAAATAAATAAATATCAATCTAGTAATTTATCATCTAAACAGCTGCAATAGATAGTTTTCTGAATGTAAAAATCTTTAACACGCGTCCTCTAGGAGAGGCTTTAAGCCAGAAAACTACTGTCTCTGATTTATAGCTAATAAACAACTTCATATGTGTAAAAAAGAGGTACCTGGACAAAATTACCAGCCATTTCACATACAATTAATATATGAGCCTCACATTAGATAGTACTTAAGCAATGGGCTGGCCATCTATGACTGACATATATAGGTGCTAACATAAGTAAAATGGGAATGGTTCAAATTGTTCATCAGGACTCATATAAGGCTTCAGGCCTAATCCTTGTAAATTGATAACAAAGATGATGATGGTGATGAATCTGCAGTTGCAGGTTCCCAGAAAGAAAGGAGAAATATAATATAAAACAATAGGATCACTATATTTAATCTTATTAAATGACAAATGCATGAAAGAAGAATGTTAAATAATAAATACTAAAAAATATACAGTTAATTAAGCAAAACTACACTGTGTTTTTTTTCTCCCCTCTATATAGCTCCCATTAAAGATTAAAAATTATATTTAGAGATTTATAGGTTTGCCAAAGTTCTTGGATGGAACCATGTCCCAAGGTGATACTCCACGTACTTTATCCACAAGGGGTTTACTGTAGATATCTGCAGCAAGTTCTTCCAGATTAGGAAATGGGTCTGCTTCACTGTGTTTAAGTTCATTACTTACTTCTTCTTTCACTTTCTTCTCTATTGCCTGAAATATTAAAGTGTATTTTATTCTCTTTGTTGTCTCCTGTTTTAAGAAATATATTTGTATTTACATTTCAATATTTAAATGCTAGAACTTAGAATTTGCAACTCTTAAAAACTAAGAGTGATATGCACACAATCCAATGTTTACAAACATTACATAAATTGAGAGTATGGATAACATCCATCCCATACTACTTGCATGCTTAGAATGTAATAAATGAAAAATATGTGAATAAAATTATGTGATATATGTCATACTAAAACATACTAAACAGGTTTGAAATACAGGTTTCTGTCCCAGCATTTGATATGGAAGCAAACTTTCTGAGGGGCTTGAACTCTTTTATATAGATGCATGTTAGAAAACCCATTTAAGTTCACACATCATCCACACATGGTTCTGGTTGTCCAGTTTCCCCCCACCTCATCAGGGGAGATCCTCATTGGAACATATGCACAAGTATCAAAGTACCTCCTCTGCTCTGAACATTGCAATCAAACACACGGATTAGATGTTATCTATACACTGAAGATGTATACATTACTATACATGTCTTTAATTTGAGAGTTCTAAATTCCAACCTTGAAGCAGTGAATTGACTTGGATTTAATTTCACAGATTTTGTAACTGAAACTCCTTCAGAATATATCTCTCTCTCTGTCTCTCTCTCTGTCTCTCTCTCTCTCTCTCTCTCTCTCTCACACACACACACACACACACACACACACACACACACACAAAATTAAATGTCTCAACTAAAAAGCTATACTTCACTTAACTAAATATTTCAATTATTAAAATGCTTCTTAAACCATGCAGTCTTTAAAATTAAAAACAATTTTGGTAAACATTTCATTGAGCGCTATCTATTTGTTACTACTGTTTTAAAATTGTCCCATCGAAATTATTTTCATTTCCTATGTGATGTATACTGTTTGAATCACAACTGGGATCACAGCATTGTTACCTATATTCAATTCTGCAAAGTTTTGGATGTTACAGTATTTTATGAATATTTTATTGAGGTTTAATACGGTGTATGCAAGTGAAATCATGACCTGATTAATGGAAGTGCCTAGTTTTTTAATTCATCAAGGGTAATTTTATAGAAAAATGTTTTTCTGAAACACAAAAGAAGAATACAAATTCAAAAATTTCACTTACCATCCAATTTATCACAACAGTTCAAGAAAATCTTCAAAGAACATGGGATAATGTTAGCCCCAAAGTACAGATACAACTTCAAGAATTTATTAGGTTGCGCAGTAAAAGACTCCATACCAACAGCACAGAAATCAGAAATTTACGAAATAAAATGTGCAGATTGTGAACAGAGCTACATAGGCAAAACAAAAAGAAATTAGGAAATTCAGAGGAAAGAACATTTTAGGGAATATTCGGTTTAAACAGGTGGATAAATCAGCAATAGCAGATCACTTTTGAACTAAAAACCATGAAATAAAACTGGGAATTAAATTGCTGAAACATCTTCACAACACATTGGAGTTATCCACTTGGGAAAAAATTTTCATATTAAAAAATAGAGAAAACCTAATGAATTTTGAGTTTCCTCCTATGGATGAACTCAGCAACTTCCTACTTCAACCAACAGAGGCCACCACAGGAACATCTGGTTGTCCAGCCATTGTTTCGAGTAACGGCGGTTCAGTGAGCAACTGAAGATGGGAGAGCAAGGTATTCAGTTTTCATTATCCATCGTAATAACCTCTTGCAATAAGCACCTGCCATAAAAATGAAAGCCGAAGCTTTATTGTTATCAAAGATATCCCATGAAGCACATGAGAATATGTCTTGATGAAAGGCCTAATTATTTTAAGCCATGGGCATTTCTGATTAAGAGGATGTGATCTTGATATTTTAAAATAAATATAGTAGCATATTTCTGCATTCTGTAAGCTTTCTTTCATTTGAATTAATAGGCCCTTTCTCCAATTTTAACATACCAGAGATGTGGAACCCTTCTTCCATTCATATTTTCCTATTTATTGTTGTTGTTGTTTTTTTTTTTTTTTTGCATACCCTATGGAAAATGATGAATTGATGTTTCACTGTCTTAGATTCACATATGTATATACATGCCCATCTTTCTTTACCATAATTTTGTTGGTTTATATTTATTTTATCATTATTTTTCCATCCATTTTCCAATCCCCCACACTTCTATGCTAAACATCATTTTAGCATCATTAACCATTGTGTAATAGATATTACAAATGTACAAAGTGCTTCTATGGGATCCAGCCATCACATTGAGCAGTGAATTAACAGCTGATGTAGGGCGCAGTTGCCCCCAAAACATGTCCTAATGTTGTATAAGTAAGAGGAGAATGTGAACATATTTAATAAATTATAATATGATATATTACCCCTCCATAAACAAGTTATATTTTAATTGATATCATTGTATGATTCAGTTGAACTACACACTCTTAAAGCTTCACTTACTTTTCATAAATGTATGGAACCGGTTTCGAGAACATTTATGAAAAGTAAGTGAAGCTTTAAGAGTGTGTAGTTCAACTGAATCATACAATGATATCAATTAATATGATTGGCTTCACTGTGCAAGTTCCAATTTACATTTAAGTTATATTTATTTAAACATTGTTAATTGTAATGAGTTATGGAATGCAACTACATAAAGTCAGGAAGATTAAGGGGGAGTAAATGTTTTAATAGTAGTAAGTTTACATGTATTGAGAATATGGAAATGTACATTGTTTACTTTGATTTTAACATGTTTACTTGTTTGAGAAATATCTGCTTATAAATTACAAATTGGAAGAAATAAATTCATACTCAATTAAACATGTGTAAAATTTACCAGAAATTCTAAACAATAATTTTTCAGTGGAGTAAGTCCTGTTAATTATATGTATTGCTGATAAAACCAGACATATAATGAGTATTAAATAAAATATAAATAAATATTATTGCAGAAATTTTCTTGGGAGATCAGCAGGTGGGCAAAGGAGGAAATTCCTTTACACATCTGGCTGATCTCCTAATTGAACTTCTATTATTGCTGCTGCCAGGAAAGCTACAAGTCCCAAATAAATAAATATCAATCTAATAATTTATCATCTAAGCAGCTGAAATAGATAGTTTTCTGAATGTAAAAATATTCAGCACAAGTCCTCTAGGAGAGACTTTAAACTTCATACATGAAAAAAGAAAGAGGTACCTGGACAAAATTAGTCATTTCACATCCAATTAATATATGAGCATACATTAGTAATGGTCTGACTTAAATGCTCATTTAATATAGTTAAAGATACTTAAAGATATTTAGATAAGAGGAAGACAAATTATATTCCAGTTTTAAGACCAGGTCAAGCCTAATAATATCCCACAGGAATTGAGTAGTATTTTCTACATTTAAAACTGTATCATCTATAAAAATTCATTAATTTTTATTTAGAAAATATAATCTTGGGCATATGGCTCAAGCCTGCTACCTTTTACATGACACTAAATGAAATGCCTGGCTTCTGAGGAGTACATCAATATTAATAAGATTCATAGAAAAATTTGTAAATTGACTTTGGGCCTACCAAGAACCTCACCAAATGCAGTAGCATTACTTGAGCTGGGAAGAATAGGGAGTAAAGCCAAAGTGATCTCACAAGAATTAAAATATTTCTATAGAATTAAGTCCTTGGAAGATGGAAATATTACTAAGCAATGTCTAACAGTTTAAGATAGGATGAAAAGGAAAAGTAGCTAGTTTTATAAGATGGGAACAATTTTAGAAGAAATTGGGATGGAAGAGTTTTCGAATGGCACTGTTGAACTAAGAAAATATTTTTGAAGAAAAATGCAAACATGACTGAAGTATGTAGAGAAACAAGCATTATTTAGTAGCCTAAGAGATAAAGTCAATTATTTGAAAATGGAATGGAGTATAGAGAGATACATTGATATATGTGACAGAGCAGGGAGAGAAGGATATGTTTACGGAATGTCGGAATCCACACAGTGAAACTTTTGTTAATCTTATTTTGATTTAAAGTAAAACACTAAAAATCATGTGGTCACATTAAAATTCTCTTTAAGTTTCACAAACACACTTATAAAAGTAATTTTGGTACATGTTTCGTGAGGTACATTCCTCACATTGTCAACCAAAACGACGACTGAGGAGTCAATTTCAGCAAAGTATGTATGTTACTATGCTTGCTCTGGTGGTCTGTTAATGAACTTAAACAATATGTTGTCTGCTTCCGGTATATCAAAATTCGTAAGTTTGTATTCATATTTTTTTATGTAAATTTTTTCCCATATATTAAATTCTTTCGGATGTTGAATTGTTTTTAGTAATGTTATGTCCTTCTCTATTTCATGATTCTCATTCCAAAAATGTGCAGCCACTGCTAATTTTTCTACTTGTTTGTGTCTAATATTTCTCCAGTGTTCCTTTAATCTTATCCCCAGATTTATGTATATATGTACCAAAATTACTTTTATAAGTGTGTTTGTGAAACTTAAAGAGAGTTTTAATGTGACAACATGATTTTTAGTTTTTAGTTAATTTAGTTTTATTTTAAATAAAAATAAGAGAAGAATATGTTTGGGAAAGTACAGGATTAACAAAATTATAGGGGCAAGTGGATAGTCTAGAAAATAAGGAATTGGCAAAAATAAATTTTAATAGAAACAGAGAGGAGTTTATTACAGAGCTAAGAAAGTATTTAGGTAAGGTAAGAGGAAAATAGTTTAGAAATGTGAGGAAATAATTGAGATTGGGAGTAGTAGAGATAAGGAAATAGACTAATTAATTGAAACAAATTAGATTTCTATTCATAAATAACCAGAATGTTGATATGTATAATATCCAGAGAAATAAGAAACTCTAAAGATAGAATAGTTGTATAGTTAACTCAATTTCATAATTTGGATTTTGTAAGTGGAGTAATAAATACTTTTATCATTGTGCCTTTGGTTGGATTGGAGCCTGGTTCTCTGGATATTCCAGTAGGAGTATTGATGAACCAGGGACTGGTTTTTAAATATTTAGAATTAAAATAAACTAATAATAGTATTTGTTTATTTATGAATTAATTAATATGTAAATTGTAAAGTTGTTTTTAAATAAAATTTATTCATTCAATAAAGCTTATCATCACCTTCTTCTGCTAATATCCCTGAATTACAACCATAATAAAACAGAATGGACCAGACTCCTTTTGCTCAGAATTTCAACACATGTTTAAAAATAAATATTTTCATAGCTATCAGTAATTACTTAATAGCTCACAGCCATAAATATAGTATACCTTTAGTTCTTCCTTGGTGGCTAACTGTCCTGCTATTAGGCGATCTTTGAGCTGGTTGATAGGATCACGTGTTTTGCGAACCTCTTGAATTTCTTCACGTGATCGATAACTTAAACCAGGGTCAGACATTGAATGTCCATAATATCGATATGTGTTCATCTCCATAATAATTGGACCATTGCCATTTGTACAGTGGTCAATGGCAAATTTTGTTGCTTCACGAACAGCCAGTATATCCATGCCATCAACCTGTATATTATATATAAAAAATGCAATTAAAATAAAAATTAAAGATCCCTGAAATATGTTGTTTTGGTCTAATATATACAAAAAAGTCAAGTCATGCCAATTATATAGATTTCTTTGAATTTTTTATAGCATACAGTAAACTTAGCAAAGGATTTTTTTTGACCTCAATATCAAAGAAATATATTCTTGATATATAAATAAATCCAATAGTATAAGGTTATCTTACCCAGACACCTGGAATATATTCACAACGGGTATACAATTGTGCGTTTGCTGCAGCATATTTAATAGGAGTTCCTAATCCATAACTGTTGTTCTCACATATAAAAATGCAGCTCAGGTTATGCAGCTTTGACAGGTTATATGTCTCAAATACTTGGCCTTGGTTTGCTGCCCCATCACCATACAAAGTTACAACCACATTTGGCTTTTTCAAATATTTAAATGCAAATGCTACTCCTGCTCCAATAGGGACCTGTTAGTTCAACATATGAACATATGCTAGCACTGTTATGTTACTCTGAAGTGTAATAATTCTTTATTAGTAACTATATATGAACAGAATAGTATCATGTTTATAAAAGACTTGTTCTTACATGAGCTCCTACAATGCCATTTCCTCCTAGCATAAGTGGAGCATACATATGCATGGAACCACCTTTACCACGTGAGCAGCCAGTTACTTTTCCCATTAATTCAGCCAAAATTGTTTTCACCTCAATCCCGCAAACATAAGCCCATCCATGACACCTATATGCTGTGATAACTATATCTTCAGGACGTAGTAGAGACTTGATTCCAACGCAGATTGCTTCCTACATTAAAAACCATACCATTTTAGCTGTAGTTGCCTTTCATAGCAGCAAATGGAAATAATTTTTTATTATATAATGTAACAAGTATTTATTAATAATTCCAGAGCAATAGCAACATGTAACCAAAAGGAACATACATGAAATATCTATTTAAGGTCTAGTTGTATCTTATAGGAAACATAAAAGGAAAGTAATGATTACATTACTGTTTAGTATGGCAGTTTCTTTTAAGTACTCTTTAAGTAATATAATTACTCAGAAATATAAACCATAGTAATGATTATAATCTTATTTGAAATAAATCTTGTTGAATTAAAAGTAAAAACTTCTAAAATCATGTCAACACATTAAACTCTCTTGACGCTTCACATTAAAACTTTTTTTATTAAAAAGTACGTTGGGACTAGTTTCGTGAGTCACTTGCTCACATTGTCAACCAATTGACTCAGTCATCTACTAGATAGATCAATTTGTATATATTACCATACAGCAAAAGGAGGTGCATATGTCTTTTTTGAGTCTGCAGAAAAGGAAGTATTTCAACATATGTTAATTAGTACATTATTAAAGATGGAGTTCTCTAGATGCAGCTTTCAAACTTGATGTTCTACACTTTCAAAATAAGTTTAAAACCTTAAGCAATGCCATAAAACATCTTCAGTCTCGTTTGGGAAATATGACTCTTCACTTGCCTTAGTTGAAAACTGATTTCATGAATCACATAGAGGATAGGATACAAACATTGCCTCAGTTAGCTACACAGAGCTATTACACAAAAAATGTGTTACAAGGAGAACGATGAAAGAAGACCCTCCCAGATCTGCTTTCTAGAGATATATATATTCCTGGCAGCACAAACAAGCATGCATTAACAGGTATGTCTCATCAAGGGTTCATTGGATGCCACAAACTCTCATGGATCATTTATCTCTACCAACGGTGTTAATTTAAGCTAGAAAAATTCAATGTAAGTGAGTGTCATCAATACAGATAACAAAATGTGGATTTAGCTTTATGGACCAGAAACTGAACTGCAGGAATTGAACTGCACTTTGAAGCTAAAGTATTACCAAGAGTGAGAAGGAGTTGAAAAGTGGAATTAAAAATATTTGGTATACTTTCTCCATAGGAGAAAATGTCAGGCCTCTACAAAATAACATGTAAAGAATATGATAAGATATACGTTGGAAAAACTAAAAGGAACATAGGAACACAGTTAAAGGAACATCTCAGGAACGTTAAGTACAAACAGATTGATAGGTCAGCAGTGGCACACCATTTTTGGAAAGATAATCACAACATAAAAAGAGAAATAAAGTTACTTAAAGAAGCACGCGGATATACAGAATTGGATATATGGGAGAAGATTTACATTCATAAACATAGGGATCATCTTATGAATTTCCACATTATAGGACAATTTCCAGTTTATAAAGAAAAAACACCACCTGGATGGAGCCACAGGTCCTCATAGATGTTAGTTTCTCATACCAGTCGTCAAATTGGTTGAAGATGGAGAGTGTCTCTTAAAACTGGTCCCACCATATTTAAAAGTAAGTGAAGCATAAGAGTGTGTTTGACGACATTTTAGATATAATTTACATAGTATTTATAGCTTGCTGTTGTACTCAGATTTAGTATAAGTTTAATTATTTTCTTTTGAATTGTGAAGAGAACTCTCATTTCTGTGGCACTCACAAACAAAAATACCATATGCAAGTATAGATTGTATATATGAAAAATGTATATTTAGCATTTGCAGATTACAAATATGTTTTTATCACAGATATTACATAATATGCTCTGCTGATTTTAGATATAACATTCTGTGTTCCTAGAAATTTTATATCTGAAGTATGCTGTGTAATTTCATTATTGAAGTAATTTTTGGTGGCATTAATGAAGTTGCTCAGTTGGAAAGAGGGACATACATACAAACTATGGGATTTTTTTTTTGCATTCAGCACTAATATAATTATACTAACCTCATTATGTAAGGTATTGTGATTGTATAATAGTGCAGAAAGATCATTTCTTGTTTTACAGCTAATAACAATGTCCAGAAAAAAAATATGTACTTTGGGTAGTATGAGAAAACTAAAAGAAAAGCTGAAACACCCACACAGCTGCTAAAACAATTATCTCTTCTATAATTTTTTAAAAGGTTTAGTAACATATAACAGGAGATCCAGAATCAACTCATTATTTAATATGCATCTTATAATACATATAGTGTTATAAATGAACAAATTTGTGCAGTAAGGATGAAACATGTATGTAGTATTGTTGTGACATTCTGGTGTCATGAGCAAGACCAGCTTTTGAATAAAACAGGAACCTGTTTTTTCATATCTGTACAGAAAAAGTCCTTGAACCCTGGGTAAGTGAAATTCTCGCTATTATAACACATCTAGTGTAGGAAAGTATGGAATGACTCAGCCAATAAGCACTCTAATTTTAAATTATATCTTCCAGAATCTTCCATCTACAAAATACAATGCCAATCAGAGAGTAAAGTTTAAGGCGCATCTAGAATGTTCTAAGATTTGCATTCTCACAGAGAAACAGGCAAAGAAACCATTAAAAAAAACATTGTTTGGAGGCATTTTAAACTTGGAAGTCAGTTCGTTTTAAGAGATGTAAGAAGACAGTTCTATTTGGGAGACATAACAGTGCAGTCCAGCTTAGGAAAAATAAGAATTCAGTTCAATCTGGAAGATGAAATAATTAGTTCAATTTTGATAATGCAATTGGGAGAAAACAAGTGTTAAAATATCTTCATAGGAACTGTTATGATAGCAAACAACAAACATGAATTAATCTGAAATCTACTTGAATTTTGAATAGGAATAACAAGTTTAACATGTGATTTAGATCATTAGAAACATTACCAAAATATTATGGCTCCTTGCAAGTGGTCCAGAAGTGTCGTGAATAAAAAGTGACTGATTAAATAAATGCAGTGAAGTGTGAATTATTATTATTATTATTATTATTATTATTATTATTATTATTATTATTATTATTTAGTAAAGTCCCATCATGTGTTTTCCTCCCCCCTGAGAACATTCCAGAAGAGCTTTAAAACATTTATAGAATCCCTAAGAACACCAGTTCATTAGTGGAAGAAGCGGTGTTTAAAGCATCATAGCCGTGGTATTCAACAAGATTCATCAGAATCAGCAGATAAACTACATCTTTTTCCAGTTCACTAAAATCAATTTCTCCCCCACAACTCAATATAAACTATCAACGTTCTTAACATCACATTAGTAATCAATCATCCACAATAAACCGCCAAAAAATTTGGCACTACAACATGGTGATAAATAACTAACATGCTTTTGAAAATTGCCGCAAATTGGCGCATCAACATGGAGCTCATTATTATAATCAACCATGCACAATATTAAATTAACAACAGTTTTTTTTAAAAAACTGCTACAAACAAAAAGGCAAACCACCAAAAATGATACGGTAGACAGCCTAATTAAAAGAACTGACAATGACTGAAACTCAAGCCCAGAGTCTATAGTCTGCAATTATATAATAATAATAATAATAATAATAATAATAATAATGATGATGATGATGATGATGATGATGATGATGATGATGATGATGATCGTCGTTGCCATCATCAACATCATCGTTATCATTGTTATTATTATTATTATTATTATTATTATTATTATTATTATTATTATTATTATTATGCAAGAGTGAGTGCATCATGGCTACTTCATCAAGTTTTCTGGAGAAAAAAAAACATACAATAGCACAACTATGTTATACAGAATGTTTGAAGATCCTGATCCATGTGAATGCAAGTAAATGGATGTCTGTCTTTGAAACATTACAATTTGTGTAACATTGTGCATAATCTTTCATAAAACTAGCAGTTCAAAAAATAAATAAAACAGGCATTTTAATAGCTTTAATTACAATGAAAAATTAAAAACCAATGAGAGTAAGAGCTCTCATTAGGGTGCATTCACAAAGCCAGAGCTGTATTGTTTGTTTATGTTGCAGAGTATTTCCAGTTTTTGCTCGATCTAGTTTTACTGTGACTTGAAACTCTTATCACATGTTTAAATTTCATGAAATTGGTTTGAAGAAAAGCACAGACTATTAAAAAACTAAACAAGTTATTTTAGGAAACAGTTATTTATTCTAGAGAAAATGACAATGAACCAACAGAATATATTGATTGACTTGATTTCCAGTTTACAGATTACTATTTAGGGATTTAAAAAAAAAAAAAAAGATCACCACCCCAGTGCTTAAAATTCAAATATTGTCCTAGCATTGGTATAGTGCTTAAAATTGAAATAGTGTCCTAGGACTGGTATTGGCTCATTCAAAGTATTATCTTATGCTGAGAGAAAATTCCCTTGGAAATTATGTCATAAATTTAAGATCAATTACCTGAACATAAGGCCTCCACAGTAAAAGTACAAAAGCAGACAAATTTTACATAATACAGTAATACACAAAGGATGCAATTTTTATGATCAATTAGTGATTTTGTGAAACTGAAAATGCTGTTATAGAAATGAAAGTGGGAAAGATTATGGGATTGTCTTTTCAAGTTTACAGAGAGGTTATTGAGCATTTATTGCTATGTAATGTACTCCTTTATTATAAATAGTTAATTTGATGATGGTATATGAAAATTGTTAATAGACAGCCTTTGTACCTCCTGATGTTGCGATGTTTTCCCTCTTACTTAGGAGGAAGATTACTAATGAAAATATATGGGTACATTTGCAGCCAAGGGCAGAATTTGAAGCTTTTTTGAAAATAGGACTACGTGGATTTCCAAGATTTGGACCCTACTATAAATCTAGTTATTATTTTTTGCAGTGTGAAAATCGGTTTGTAGTTTATAGATATGCTCCAAAATATTTTTCCAGAAGTAGTTTTTGAGTAGAAGTATGTAGCATGCTGCAGGGTACTGATGTTTAAATATGCTTACATAGGCCTGATCATAAAACATACCAACTACTTTCAATGTTATTTTATTAATGATTTTTCAAAATAAGTATATTATTCGTGTGTAAACCAAGAATTTTGGTGGTTGTTTCTGGAAAGGATGTAAATTTTGAGGGATAGATTTTAAAGACAATTTAAATTGAATTACATTAGTTGTCTTCAAATTTAATATTAATTTATTGCTCTTATGTGCACAACTTGAACGGAATTATCTGTTTTAGATCTGAAAATGTCAAAAGTTATTAACTATAATTATAATACCTGTTCCATCTGCAAATCTGTTGCCAAATTAATTTATATTCAGATTAAACAGATTCCCTTCTCCCATTCTTACTTAAGAAGATGAGATGATTGGTACATTATTAATAGCTGAACATTTATAACTTGTGGGCGTTTTTTTAACATTCCAGCAGTACCCTAGCTATCAAGTGATGGAAAATTGCTTTCATCACAATAACTGTGCACTTTATTAAATTTAAAATGCCAGAAAAAATACTGGAATATTTTAGATACATTGACATGAGAACAATAACATGTTATTAAAAATTGCAAATAACATAATAAAATTTATTCTTTTTGAAAATATTGTAGTGGATGCAAGCAGTTAAGAGAAGATTCACAATAACCAATCCACCTATGAGTGATTGTTGTATGGGTCATATTCTGTTTATCAGCAAATATGGTGGCCTTTATCTCTATCTTTTATTAAGGGGACAAGATCATTAATGAAAATAAGAAAAGAAAAGGGATCCTAATATTGAAGCCTTCTTTTTCTATAATAAAGCTGATGTTATAGTAGTAGTTGTTAATATATTGATTTCAACATGATTTATATTTAGGGAACATAAGTTAAATGATTGGGATGCTGATCCTTTTAATTCCACATAGTCTAATTCATTTTAATTCTTTGCCTGATGGTCATTTAAGTTGCCCTATGACTGCTCCTGGATCCAATAAGCAGAGATGAACTTTACATTAGCTGGAAACATAAATTTTCTGTGTTGTAGAAAAACATTATTTCCTATTAAAAAGAGATATCGACTCTTTCAAATAGTAAGTGTCATAATTTATAAAACTTGCAAACTGTTAAAATATGGGGAAGATAAGTAATTTTCATTCTTAGATTGAATGCACACTTTTCATCCCCTAAGTGCTTTAAATGACTCAGCAGCTTATCAAGTGAAACAAAACTCTATCGTCTGCTTTTTGTGTGTGTTTTGAATTTTATTTAGCCTGTTTATTACATATCCCTGACTTTCAATGCTCCAAGTCAGACTCAAAGATTCATTCCACAAATATTGTTGTTCTGTTAACTCCCCTTCCTCATGGAGCAATGTATTCAAGCTTTAGTTAAAAAAATAATGGGTTTAGGGTGCCTTGGGATGGAAATAAAACAGATATCAGGTTAGAAGCATATACTAACCAACAGAGTCAAGGTTAGCATGAAAATTGTTTATCTTTGTGAAAGTAAAACAGGATATGTTTACAAAAGCTCCATTTACACTGCTAAAGGGATTGATAACATAAGAAGAGAAAGATATGGAATTGTCTGGCTCCACAGTAATGCATTGTATGGAACCAGTTCTTGATCAGGATAGAACTGTGTGCTTAGATGATCATAATTGGTACAGTTCACCAAAATTATTTACTTCCTTCTGTTTCCTTCATCTTCTGTAACAGGATGGCAAGTGCAATGACAACAGTATATTCAAACTATGGTTGGCAAAGAATGTAAATATACTGGCACCAAAGAGAGGAGAAATATAGAGTTCCCACCATTGATGTACATAGCAGCAGCAAAAGTAGTATATTGATTCAATTGATCACTTTAGTACATAAGTGTATACAATAATATCATGGTAGGTTAAAAGATGAATACATGGTCATTCTCACACTATTAGGACATAGTGCAGTTATTAGTTATTTATCATTATTTACATGGAACTCTTGAATGGAGTAGAAGTAGTGGTTAATTAGATGTGCCTTTAAGGATAGTTTGAAAAGTTTATCTTGTAGTATTTTCTTTAAGTAGTTCGGAAGGTTGTTGTAAATCTTTATGCCAGAGTGCAATTTGTTCCTTTGGTATAAGGAGGTGTTATGCTTATATACATGGAAATTTGAGTTTTGTCTTAAATTGTATTGATGGACTGCTTCATTCTTAATGAAGGGTGAACCTGTATTATTGATGGGTTTACGGATAAATATTATTATTTCAAATATGTAGATACAAGGAGGAGGAAGAATGCCTAATTTTTTAAAAAGTGATTTACATGTTGCTCTTTAACTTGCTCCTATCATCCTATCATGGGTCAAATTATTTTCTTTTGCATTATGAAGCATATCTTACTTGCTCTTGATTCCCTCCAGAATATTATGCCATACTTCAACAAGGAGTGGATATATGCAAAATTAGTCATTCTAATAGTCTCCACCCTTGTGCATCCTGCTAGTATCCTTATCATATAGCATGCTGTATTGAGTTTTTTGTTTATATGATTTGCATGAGTATCCCATTTCAAATTGCTTTGAACCCATAGGCCAAGAAATTTGGTGGATTCTACTTTCCCAATTGTCTGGTTTAGCAGTTTTATTTATTTGGCAAATAGCAGGATGGTAACAGAATTATCAATGGTAGTTCAAAATTCTGATGGTTGATATGGTTAAAATAGATACCCATATTATGTGACTAATTTCAAACCTGTTATTATACAGGGATATTATATGCATTTAGACAGTGTCAATTTTGTGGATCAAGTATTACAGGCATACCATTCTTTAAAAAAATTATGCAAGATATTTTTTTTTCATGTTAGATTTCACTATATTAGTTTGGTAATTTGTAGAGCTCTAAACCCTGACAAACTAACGACATACTTGAATTTCTGATTATCACAGCCTAATTACTCACTGCTACATTTAGAAGCCTGTACACACTGAGGGTTGAAAAATCCAACAAACCTGCAACCTTTAGATTAACAGAAAAACACTTTCCTAACGTGATCCCACCCATAGCCAAAAAGGTGTATCCAATTTTGGAAGTGTGTAGTATGCCATAAAGAGAAATAGGCAAGGAAACCAATGTTATTTGTAGCAATTTTACAGATATACCTTTGTGTACTTGCTCATGCTTTCAGATGTATGATACAATCACAACTTTTAGAGGTAAGCTTGAACTGTGTTGTTTCATGGAAAAAGAGGTAACATAATGAAGGTTTTAAACATGTTAGTTTTAATATGTATGCAGTTGTATGTACACTTCGATTTTACTGGGTTCTATTTAAGCTTAAAATGTCTATACATGCCCATATCATAGGAGATTAACAGAGTTTATGATTAATAGTCAAAAGCTCTGGATATATCAGAGCCTATCACTCCAATTAATGGTTTCATTATTAATTGCCTCAAGAATTTTATCTGGTAAGCTATATGCTGCATTTTCAATACATTTATTTTTACCACATCTAAATTGTTCTGACATGCTCTTATCCTTCAAGAGGATATAAATTCCTATGACTTTTTCAAAACCTTTGGATAAAATTTTTGAAATAAGATGGGCATGAATTCTGGAGCAATGAGAAAAAACACAAGCCATTAAGTTTATGTTCTTCCTTATATTGAGATGCTATATCTGAATTTTATATTAATGTGGCTGCAAAATCTCTTGCATACTTTAGAGAATAAACAGTTATTTTGCTAGACAGGATATGTAAATCAAGAATTAGTGACTTTGAAGCCAGTAGCAAAAACTATAAGTCTTCAAAAAAAGTATATCTAACAGATTTTTTTGCCTGTGATATTAAATATATACTCCTATATCATTAATTGTACATGCCTGAGCAGCATAAAGATGTAGAAAGCCTCTGATCTTCTTTGCCATATAGAGTTCAGCACTGGTACTCTCAAACCCTCTAATAGTGCTCATTTGGTAGTACAGTTTCAAAGCATCATCTCTAGTTATTTTTGCTGACTTTGGTGGTCCTTTCTCAAACATGTGAAGTTTAAATTCCTGTAAAAGTTTTTAAATGAGATATGTGTTGCAAATTAAAACGAAATTCAAATAAAAATTTAAAAGAGTAAAAAATGAAAACTCAACTCTAATAGAAAATAAAGTCAATAATAGGGATGACTACATATACTGGGTGAGTGTATTGTCTATGAAGCACGAAGGTGGCACAACTCTAAAAAACTGACATGAGTGGCCAGGGTCATAAAAGCATGAACTCATAAGCAGATATTAAAAAACTGCTGATACTAGAGTTCTGAATAATCGAATTCCTTTCTCACCAAAAAATAAGTGTTATGTGCAGTTAATGGTGAAAGAATAAAGGCTCAATTATTTCAGGAAACAAATTTAAGTCATTCTCTTTTTTGACGAATTAACTGTGATGGAATATGATTTTGAATTTTTCCAGCAGAATTCTGCCATAATATATACAGCCAATTTACAAAGTGTTTGATGAGAGAGCTATGAGAAAAAAACATATGGACTGATCAATTCTCCATCTAATGCCTTGTGATTATCATCTCTGAGGAGCATACATATCTTAGATGAACTGAGGAATAACATACATCAGAGGTATTGGGATTGCCTAAAGCTTCACTGAAAGGAGTAGTTTCAGCTGAGTTAGGGAGGGTAAGGAGAAAGGATTTGGCTGTGGAGAGAATTTTAAATATTGGTATAGGATTTTGAAATTAGGTGATGACAATATTCTAAAAGAGTGTATGAAATATCAAAGGGAACTAATGAGAAGTAACAGCTGGATGGGAGAAGTGGGGGAAATATTGCAAGAAATTGGATGGGGGAACTTTGGGAATTGGGAGATAAAAGTAGACAAGGGCTTTGGAAGGAAGTAAGGCAAAAAATTAAAGATATAGAGAGGCAAGAGTTTTGGACTAGTTTTAGAGATAAGATTTCTTTAAAATTATATAGAATAATTAAAAAGGAGTAGGGGAGAGAGAAATATGTGGACTGTTGATAAATATGGGAGGGAAGGGCTGGCCTGGGTGCAAGCAGGAGCATTTTAAAGGATGAGAAAAACGATTATATGTAGAGATATAACGAAAGCCTTCCCATACATATTCAAAACATAGTACAGATATGTTGATGATGTGTTTGCCATTGTAGAAGATAGATTCATAGAAGATTCATTGAAACTGTTGAACTTGAAAGAAAAAACCATAAAATTCACTATGGAAACTGAGGTTAATAATACTTTACCTTTTCTGGACGTAAGGATAATAAAAAGGAATAAAAATATAGAATTTGGTATATACAGAAAGGACACACATACCGACAATTACATAAAAGCAAAAGGTTTCAACCCCAGACCCCACAAGGAAGCAGCATTCAATAGTATGACATATAGGCTAGTTAATACACCACTCAGTAAAGAAGAATACAGGAAAGAATACGCACATATAATACACACAGCAGAAATAAATGGATTTAACAAACAAATGGTAGATAAAAAAATAAAAAGATTTAAAAATAAAAAGGAAATTAAACTAATCACCACACTCAGTTCTTCACTTAAAGAAAATACTTATCAAAAATTCACATATCACCCTTATGTTAACCATAAATTCCAAAAAATTTTCAAAAAGTACAACATTACTCTAGCACCAATAAACAGATATAGTGTTGGTAAACTATTAAATCTAAATAAAATTAAACAAATAAAGAAGAAAGAAGAACATTCAGGTATATATAGAATAAATTGCAAGGATTGTGACAAAATATACATAGGAAAGACAAAGAGAAATCTGGGGATAAGATTAAAGGAACACTGGAGAAATATTAGACACAAACAAGTAGAAAAATCAGCAGTGGCTGCACATTTTTGGAATGAGAATCATGAAATAGAGAAGGACATAACATTACTAAAAACAATTCAACATCCGAAAGAACTTAATATATGGGAAAAAATTTACATAAAAAAATATGAATACAAACTTATGAATTTTGATATACCAGAAGCAGACAACATATTGTTTAAGTTCATTAACAGACCACCAGAGCAAGCATAGTAACATACATACTTTGCTGAAATTGGCTCCTCAGTCGTCGTTTTGGTTGACAATGTGAGGAATGTACCTCACGAAACATATTTTAGTGTGTTTGTGAAACTTAAAGAGAGTTTTAATGTGACGACATGATTTTTAGTGTTTTACTTTAAATCAAAATAAGATTAACAAAAGTTACACTGTGTGGATTCCCAAATTCCGTAAACATATTATATGTAGAGAGTCTGAAGGAATATTTCATTGTTTATTAAGAGTGTGAAGGGGTAAAGAGATGGCAGAAAAGTATATTGGAAGTGAAATGGGATAAATTACAGAAAAATGTATAACACATAGAATGTTGACTGATATGGAGACAATGGGTAATAAAAAGATAGGGAAATAATACTTAGGAAAAGTAAGGGAGAAATGGATTAAATAATTCATAATGAGAGAATTGGGGAATGATTGATAAAATAAAGTTAACAAGGGAAATACAAGAAAGGGGGGGGGGTTCATTATGTAGATAACCTGGGGGTGGGTGTAATGTGGCCTCATATAGATGGATGTTAGATTTATTAATAGTATAATGTAGGTTAAATCCAAGTTACAATGCAGATTAAAAGTATTTTGAATTGAAAATATTTGTATAAAATTGATGACTTTTAAATATTGTATGCACTTTGTGTAAATGTAGTTGTATTTGTTCCTTTTGTACTTGACAATGCCATAAATTTGCTTGAATAGTACTTATATAAATATTACTTACATTCATCAAGAGATCAATTCAATTTCTCAAAGGGATCTAAGAAAGGTAAGAAATAATTTCCTAAGCAGATGCCAGAAATGTGTGGAAAATGAAGGCAAACAGTTTCAGCATCTCATTGTGACATGGCTGAGTAAATGACTTTAAATGCAAATAAATATTATTTTATATCCTATTAAACTGTAGAAATGCAGTGCAGAGTTACTGAAAATGAGGTCAACTAGTTATGCAATTTGCACTTGCTAATATACAAGCAAACTTTAGTTCTATAATTTTATAACATTGTATGGCAAATATTTGAAGTAAATGCTGGCTTAGGATGAGAAATACTCCATCATAATATTGAGTGAGTGCATTCACTGTCTATAGCTTACTAATTACAATTTAAATAAATATTATTTAATTAGACAGTCACATTGTGAGAGTTGAACTACAAACTCTCATTGACTGCAAGCTGGGAATATATGCACTATTGACAATAAACTACCATTCATTTATTTATATGGTTTATTTAATATCTTTGTTTAATATCCCTGGTGATTAGCATACCATTCAATTCTGGGCCTGAACTGGCTGATAAGTTTTGTTCAGAGGCCTTTTCTTTCAGGCTTGAGGTTCTTTTATGTACCATAAATCTACAATACTGGACCCACAGCACTACCACTCATGCTCATGGTTCAGAGACAATGCACTCACATGATATTATGATGGGAATATTTTCCATTATAGCCAACACTTACTTCAAATACTGGGTAAACATGGTGAAATTATAGTATTAGAAGTTTGCTTATATACTAGCAAGTGCAAATTAACTAAATAGTTAATAGTTAACTGCATTTCTAACAGTTCATATATTAATCTAAATTCAAAGACAGTAAAATTTAATATCTATAACATACAATGTTCTTAAATAAGTTTACTTTTTAATTTATTTCCTTTAATTTCTAAAAAGCTTTTTCATCTATTATAGTTTCTGTACAGGCAATCTCAACATACATTTCTTGCAAAAATAAATAAGCATTAACAGAATATTCAAAGTCCCTCTTCCCAAGATATGCAATATTAATCACTAAGTAAATTATTCACTAATTGCCAATTTCTAGATACATAAAATAGTTAAACATTTATGAAAAGTGGAATATTACTGGTAGTTCAAATTGTGCCTCGGAAGCAAAATGCTTTATGCTTTGATGAAATTTGTTGAACAAAATTCGTACAGCACCAATTCTTTGCAAACATAATGCATTTCTTAACATTTTGTTCACTTATCACTCTCATTTATTCCTGAAATGTGTGTTTTTAAGACAAATTCACAAAACTTAACAACACTGAAAATTGAAGTTTTTTCAATATTATTTATGTTGCTATGGCTTTTACTGATATTTAGTGCATTTAGCACAGATAAATAAAAGAACACACACAAAAGAAGAGCTTCTCAAAACAGAAGAATAAAACTAATTATAACTATTTGCTCATCTCCTTAAAACATGGCTAAGAGTGTATAAAGACGGCAAATTTCCTATAATCAGAAAGAGAAATCTGCACATTTATTTAACTGTTTGAATGCTATCTTCCTTTAATTTATGTTGGTAATGTTATGGAGCACCTGCAAGTACTGAATTGTAGCTCAGTAAGCTAAATTTTATATAAACCAAGTATAGTGCCACAGCGGCTGTTATTCCACAAATCAAATATTTTGTATTTTGCTAGCTTTTGGCTTGAAATTATACAATAAGACTAGTTTTACACAATGAGTGATAAGACAAAGCATTAGTATTTCACATTAGTTCCAGTAATATTAACTATCAGTGATAGACTGTTGGAGACTATAGATTGTATAGCAAGATGATTCCTTCAGAGGGTATTAATAAACCATTGACATCTGCAGTGAATACTTGCTTTCAGGATGAAAGTGTTAAGAAATGTTAAGCAGCCAACTTGCAAATGGGAGGTTTTAGATATGCTTCACTATACTTTATCCTCTTACATAGGTCATATGCAATTTTTGATAAAGCAACAAAAATAAATCAATATAAATTTTTAAACCTGTTACATTTCTCTAAAATACTTTCCAGGAATAGTCCTATGATACAACTATCAAGCTAGCAACAGCTTCTTTCTAGTTGAAAATATCTTGTTCTTATAGGCAACTCTTTTCCCTTGGGTAGAGGAAGAAGTCACGTAATTCCAAGTTGGAATAGTAGATTGCCAGTATAAATAATTTCACTAATACTTTCTTGAGAAGCAATATTGTTGAATTGGCCATATATGTACATATTGCCATAACATTAGCATGCTCCATAATCCCATTGCCACTGGTTATCTGGATTTTTGAGACAATACAAAGGATTATTTGTTAATTTTGAAACTGTTTACAGTGAAGGTATTATATATTAAGTGGGTAAATTTCTTGCACTTCACTTACTGTATTTAAATAAGGACATGTTTCGGGAACCACTTAAATACAGTGAGGTGTGTAAGAAATGTACCTGCATTAAATAAATTAATATAAAATACAAAGGCTGTTCAATAAGTGTATGCAAAAATAAAAAAGGATAATTTTTTAGAAATTTTTTTTTCTCATTCTAATCTCCTTTCAAATCTATACACTTATTCCAGCTATTTTACAATTTGTTTATCCCAGTCATAAAATGTGATTTCTTCAGCTCTGCAAGATATGCATTTGTTTTTTTCAACCTCTTCATTGTATAAGAATTTCTTTTCTGTTAGCCATTTCTTCATGTTTGGGAACAGAAGGTAGTCCAAAGGAGCCAAATCTAGAGAGTATGGGGGTGGGGATGAGGAAGGATTTCATACCTTGAGTCCAATAATTTTAAAGTTGCAATCACAGACTGGTGATTGCAACTGGTGCATTTTCAGATGAAACAGGATTTTTTTCTTTGCTGAATAAAAATTATTCTTCTTTACCATATCGTTAACAGCTTATGCTTTGGATGCCATAATATAATATGTGCTCTTTTCCAAAAAGTAAATTGAAATTATGCTGTAGCAATCCCAAAACACAGTTTTCCTGCTGAGGAGATTGATTTGCCTATGGATTCTTCAATTACAACCCACACTTACTTGTTCTCTTTTCTGGTTAATTGTAAGCAAATGCAGCACATAGATAGCCAATAGTTTTTTCATTTGCAAATTACTATTTAAAATATTATGCACCCCATTTTCAGAAATGTCCATAGCTTTAGCAATTCTCGTACCTTCAGTCTCTGATCGTTCAGAATCATGCCATGGATTGTTTTCATTAATTTCCAGAATTGTTACCTTGAAGGAGCCTGGAATGCCATGCATCAGTGCTGGTTTGGCCACATCTGCTCACCAAACCATTTATACATCATTCTAAGCTAGGTGCAGATTTGCCATGTTTTTTTTTTATAGCTTTACCTTACTTTCTACAAGTCTTTCAAAAAGTATTGTTTTTTAATACATGAATTTTATATTTCTCCATTCTTAATTCTTGTTTATAAATTTAAGCAGGAAAAATGGCTCACAAAAACAGACTAAACTTCATAAGTGTTTATGGCCATGTACATTACCCACCATGTTAAATGTAAATTATAATTCACCATGTTAAATGTAAATTATAATTAATCTGTCGTCTAACACGCTCATAGATAGGAACACAGTTAAAGGAACATCTTAGGAACAGTAAGTACAAACAGATTGATAGGTCAGCAGTGGCACACCATTTTTGGAAAAATCACGACATAAAAAGAGAAATAAAGTTGCTTAAAGAAGCACTCGGATGTACAGAATTGGACACATGGGAGAAGATTTACATTCATAAACATAGGGATCATCTTATGAATTTCAAGATTATAGGAGAATATAATACTAATACCAATTTCCAGTTCATAAAGGAAAAAACACCACCAGGATGGAGCCACAGGTCCTCATAGATGTTAGTTTCTCGTACCAGTCGTCAAGTTGGTTAAAAATGGAGAGGATGTCTCTTCGAAACCAGTCCCACCATATTTAAAAGTAAGTGAAGCATAAGAGTGTGTTAGACAACAGATTAATTATATTTACATTTAACAAGCTTCACTGTGTGAGTTAAAACAGAATTTTTTAAAAATGTCTTATTTTTCGAAAGTTTTTAAATGAATCACCATGTTGCTAAGGTAATAATATAATGCTATCACCTTTGATTTTTCATGAGCTTATCAAACAGCCCTCATGCTTGGCAGACAACTGTGCCAGAACTCTTCTCTGGTTTTCCTTCAGAGTGGTGACCACATGACCCTTTTTCCACAATAGTATGACCAACATATTCTTTTCCAGACTCCTTAGTCTTGTGCTCATCTGGGGAAAACCAGACAAAGGCTGGTGTCAGACTTAATCATTATATTGGTAAATCCAAGTTTCAATGTTGATATAAAATTGGTTTAATGACACATTTCACTTATTTGATTTTTAATTGGAGATGTTTAGGAACATTTCCTCCTGCCATCAACAGAATACCAACTTGTAGAAGTATGTTTCTAGTCAGAGAAATTTATTGAATATATCCAAAAATGGTGTCTCAAAGTTCATGATGCAGTTTTTATTTTTTATGATGAAAATGTTTTACCATGTCATTAGTTACAAAGGTTTGCAAGTGTAAGATAACAAATTATTATTTAGGAAATCACTCAATTCGACATGATTTGCAAGTGTGTTTAAATAATTTTGTTTTTCTTATCAATTTCATGATTTTCTGAACAAAAGAAGACTGCCACTACTAACCCTATATCAACATTATTTTATTGCTTCACTGCTAATAGCTTCAAGAGTATATGTTCATATCAGACCTCAAAGCTACTAAAGCATAGTAATCAACTGCCCTGCTATTTCCAGAATTTCTCTGATCTGCTTTCATCCTTAAGAATTGTAGTGCATTACACATTATGAAGAAATCTCTCTCTATTCAATGTTTATGAAGAATGTGAAACAGAACCTTCAACTAAACTTATAGGCTAATCTGCATCTTTATTAGCTTTTGTTAGCCAGTATCATAAATGACTTGACACCTCTCTCACCATCTTTAAGGGATATTTCCCATATCAAATTCAGTCAACCAGCAGAGACTGTCCTGTGAAGGAAATGTTATATCAAACCTCAGGGGACTAAGACTTGTTTAACCAATGTTTATAATCTTATAAAAATCAATGCTGAATATGTTTCCTCTACACCTAATTTTATATTTACTCATATCAAACACACTCAAAACTTCAAGTGCCTACTTTGCATCCCCTGCATGTACAACTGCTGTAGCATGCAATGACAGAATTGCTAATTAGTATATCAGTTTATTGCACATTGTCACCAGATTGTCATATCTCATCATTTTTCTGCTACGATTACAGTACATAATCATGAGAAATTCAAATCATTGCATTCATGTAGAGATACGGAATTTCCATAAAATCTGTAGACTTTTTGTGTAATTTAATTGCAAGTTTAGTTACAAACTGAGTAGCTAGTAGTGGCAATGTACTGAGGTTGGCTCCTTACCCACAAGGCAGGAAGCTAATTAGTAATGTGCTCTTTGACATTACTGCTTGCATTATTAGGCTTTATTGCAACATTAATGCATAGTAGCTGCAAATTAAACACTTTTTTATATGTAGAAAAAAAAAAACTACATAAGCCACAGTACCAAATGCAAACTTCTGTGTTGTACTCTATATTCTTATTCCCATATGATGTAGTGTCTCACCTGCATATGATGAAAGCAGACAGATCTTGGAGCATGATTTCCAGTGCACGTTTCTTCTCTCCTGGCAATTAAAAGGCTCCTTGATTAACCTAGTGTAAATCTCAAGAGTTATGTATAGCTATATAGCTCTATGAACAGAGAATCTGCACATGCTATAATGTCACGACCCTAGTCAGACATGGGAAGGGGCAAGGAGCTTCAGAGGTAGAGCATAAAATTCATTTGAATTATGCATAACTAAATTTATTTGTTCAATCGAAAACAAAGAATATCCCAACCTGAACCTGCAACTTACCTTAGGCCAATGGTGACTGAGCTAAGAAGGGTGCTGGTTGTAGCGCCGACATTCGGTTCATTTCCCCGACTGGTAAGAGTTTACTGCAGTTTACACCAGTTTACTGCAACCCAGCTATGTGACAACTTTCGCTTAGTCGCCCTTATGTATTACACCCTCTCGATTTCCGGTTATGTCTTAAAATATTCCAAATGGATTTGACAGTTCATGTCACGACAGCTTCTAGAAGGTTCTACAGGATTTCTCTAATGGAAGTGGCTTAACCACAGGGGATGTTACTTCATATTAACAATGGTAGACCAAGAGGAAAAAGTGGGCTTAACCGGAGGCTAGGCTGCAAACTACTGTGCACAAAGGCTTGGTACAACTTCCCAAAATTATGCAATGTCCCCATAGCAACACATTCTCTAAAGGTGTATGTATAATCAGAAATAATGACAAATATACTGAATTGCTGCCACCCAATTACTTAGCTTGGTCACATTGTAAGTTATCTCTAGTATATTAATTTTTCTTTGGCAATCTAATTGCCTTTAACTAATCAAAGGCATTAATGCTTAGAAATATATCATAGCATTAATTTGTAATGAATCAAATAACAGTCAGTCTACAAGTTATGATCAACTCTGGTTAAATGGGACTGAAACTTGCAGCTGGCAAGAATTTGCTTCAGATGGATTAAAAGGGATATCTTATAATAATCACTAAATGCAAATACATTAACTCGACTGAGAAAGTTATGGAAATGAAACCAATTTTGAAAAAAAGAAATGGCAAAACACATCATTTGGGTAAAGTTTTATCGTACAATAAAAAAACACATTAGAAGAATATACCTGATAATATTAGTAATGACAAAATGGCATGACAGAAAATTATTTTCACTTTGAATTCATCTGTCTACAACTTAAAGCCTCAATTGTTTAAATAAACAACTTAAATTTAAATCTTATTTTCCCCAACCCATGGTCATTAACAGTTCAAATGTGTAGTCTTCTAAGTATAGTATGGACTATAACAATACTATAATTGTTTATTTTGCAACCATCAGTGACATATTTGTTAGGAAAATAACATGCCCTTAATGTGTGCTTGAATTTATATTATAAATTTGAGTATATATAAATATACATACTCATCATTGATACAAGTTCAAACAAGATAACAAATGACCATAACAGCTTTCTTTACATAAAACATTCATAACTGATACAAAGATGAAATATACAACTTATACGATGTCAAAATTGGCCTAAGTACTGAATATACTGCATGGCTTATCATCATCACATACCCTATTGGTATAACAATAGTATAGCATAATTAAAAATGATTGATGCAAAAATAAAACATAATGATTGCTGTAATTAATTACTTGAAAATATCCATGTAATGTGAAAATGTAACAGTTCAGGTTTCATTTGACAATCCTAAAAGTGCACCACTTTCAAAATGGTCATCAGAGGCACTGTATTCAAAATTGCAGCATTAGCAAAAGCTTAATGTGTGCTAGAATATGCAAAAACTTCATGGTAACCATAGTTCAAAGAAATTTCTGAACCAAATTTGCTAAAGCACCATTTTAACATCACAAGCAGGTTAAACAATTTGAGAAGACATGTCAATTATATGAGGGAAAAAGCACATGACAGTCACTTGTCAACAATGAAATTTTCAATGCTACATGGTTCACCTAACTCAACATGCTGTTTGAATGGTTGTTGCCCCCACTGGAAGCTGTACCACAAATTAATTTTGCAGCAAGACAGTGCTATGCTATATTGACATCTTCCAGGACTTTTGGATTAGATTAGCTGTACTGGGTCAATGATGTGCCATTATGTCACCCCCCTTAAACACCTTTTCTTTTTAAGGGTACTGTAGTGACAAGGTACTCACACTTCCCCTTCTACAGAATTTACAGCAGTTAAAGTAGTGGATACAAGATACAATCAACTCTATGCTAGTAAGGATGTGGCAAAAACTAGACCATTATGTGTGCATCTGCTGTGTCACAAGGGGCATATACACCAAACATGTGAATGTCCATAGACACTTAGAGAGTTACCTTTCATGTTGTATCAATTTTTCTGAAATAAATCATTACAGCAGTCACAGTTATGTTTTTTGTACCATTCATTTTGAATTATGCTCTAAGTTCTACTCCTCAACTGTTAAATACTGCAGTGATCTGTGTTGTAAATTTCATATTTGGAATCAAATAAAGAGTAAAAATGTTCATGAAGGTCTCCACCCAATCATGAACCAAAATATACACAGTATTATACAGAAATAGAATAAGTGTGCCTACGGAAATACTGCTCAATTTCAGCAAAATGTCCTCTTTAACATACACTATTAAGAACATTCATACTGCTATACAGCTAACTACATTTGGTTGTGATTTGATAGGAAGTGAAAACAGAAAGATGGGATGACAACAATGAGTTTTACAATGAGTGTGAACCACACTGAGCTGTCACTATGGAAAATTTTGCTTCATGCACCAAACAGTGAAAATAAAGACACACATGCTTTACAATAAATTTCTTCCACTCATATCTAGTTTTATTTATTCATTTAAGATGCACTGCTGATGGAGACAGTTTAGATTTTAGATTTAGTGAATGAGTATTTTTAAAGCATAAATGTTCCACAAATTGTATTACACCACTTTTTAACACATGAAACACTTACAACAGAGAGCGGCATAAGCAGTTTACTACGAAAATGCTAACAGAAAAACACACCCTGTATACCCAAATTTGTGAATATAACACTTGCAAACATTTTACCATCAGGCACACCATCAACTATACAAATAATTTAACAATAATGGTAGGATTCAAAGTTAAGTTTACTATTTGGAAGGAGTAGTGTACCATTTACAGTTTTCACATTACGTTATTGCCAAGGCATACATTCCAAATATTTTGCTTTATTCCACATTTATAAAAACAGAAAACCTTAGAGTAATAATATATACACTTTAAAAGCCATCTCAGACAAATATTCTAAAGTCTATAAACAGGTTCAGTCCAATGAAATGAACATTTATTGTTGGAAATAATTAATATTTTGGAGATTCAGGAGTACTGGAAAATAATCTCAATATTTCAAATGCTTAAGTGCATAATTTTCCTTTACTTATTAAAAATTTCATACTCTCCAAACAACTGCTTTGTGTAAGTCCAGTGCTATTTGCTCATTTTTTATGCTGAATAGTAAGTAATTTAGAAAATTAACAAAATATCTGGAAAACATTTTAAAGGCAATGACATGCACTACAGCATACTTTAATATATCACTTCTTGAGTAACTTTGCCATATCTTTGTTTTGCCTAAGAATAGTAAAATCAGCCTTGTCTGTCTTATCATTAAGACTGTCTAGCATTTCATTCTGTTCATCAATTTCTTCCCCCAAACCCTGTGCTAGGCCTTTTAGGCGTGTTAATGATGTGCACATCTCCTCCAAATTTCTATCAAGGACTTTGTTTATGCCAGGGCTTCCACCAGCAGAACGAAGAGAAGGATCACCAGTTTCCCATGGATCCTGGGCCAAACCTCGAATTTTCAGACCTGTTAAAGCAGACAAAGCTATTTAGGAACAGTTCTAAATGAGAGGAGGGATGTGCCAATTAAATTCTTATAAAACATATATAAGGGGAAAACAAAGATAGAGGGGAAAAAAAAACCATAGAGAAGCAACTATCTATAATTCATTAAATTTAGTGGGAAAACACTAATACAATAAAACAATTTAGAATCAACATGCTCATAATGTACTTCAGGGTAATTCCACTGCAATAAACATAACATCTGAAAAACAATTTGCAGGGCATATGTATTAAAATGTATACAGAATATGTTTTTGACACTTTCTGCATGTAGACAAGAAAATTCAAAGGTTCTGCAACTCACACTGTAATACACAAATACTCTCTCTAGGCATATCTCAATAATATATCTCTGTACAAATGCAACAAATTTTGCCATCACAATGTTGTAGTATATGAAACATGACTAACAGCTAAATGTCATTTGCACACATTCTTGCAGGATATTCTTTTTCTTTTGCTGCTGTGTTGTTAATCATCTTTCCACTGTGGCAAAGCTAAATAATATAATAAGGTGCCAAAGTTATAAGCCTCAGGGCTGGTTTCATCAGCAGATATTAAAAGTTGAGGTAACTGCTTTAACATTCACGTTATTATGTGTTGGATAATGTACTTTGTTTTCAATTGCTGGAAACCAGTTGCTGCTAAATTTCAGGGCCTCTTCTTTCCTGTTGAAATTATTAGGATGTTTTTGGATTTCGATGGCTTCACGTTGCAGTCTAGCACAGCAGTGTGTCATGGATGAGAGAATGTTAGTGTCCTGAAACTTGATGATGTGTTCCCCCTCTACTTCGATGGCATGTTGTGCTACTACGGACTTATCTATCTGACCTAGATGGCAGTTCCTTTTGTGTTCTTTGAGTCTGGTGTTGATGCTGCATTGTGTGGTGCCGATGTTGACCGAACAGCAGGAACAGGGGATGCGGTAGATACTGCATGACGACAAAGGGTCCTGGGGATTTTTGAGTGAGTGTAGTAAGTTTCTTAACTGCTTAGTACGCTCGAGGACGGTCTTGACACCGTGGCGTGTTAGGATGTGCTCAATAAGATCTGTGACGTTTTTGAAATAAGGAAGAAAAACTTTGCCCTTAACATGAGATTAGTCCGGTTTTTGGCTGGTCGGTTGCGGTAAGTTAAGAAACTTATTACGCTCACTCAAAGATCCCGGGACCCTTTGTCGTCGTCCGATATCTACCGCATCCCCTGTTCCTGCGGTTCAGTCTACATCGGCACCACACAACGCAGCATCAACACCAGACTCAAAGAACACAAAAGGAACTGTCATCTAAGTCAGATAGATAAGTCCGCGGTAGCACAACACGCCATCAAAGTAGAGTGGGAACACATCAAGTTTCAGGACACTAACATTCTCTCATCCATGACACACTACCATGGTAGACTGCAACGTGAAGCCATCGAAATCCACAAACATCCTAATAATTTCAACAGGAAAGAAGAGGCCCTGAAACTTGACAGTAAACCAAAACGCATGAACAGTCACGAGCCGCCGCGCGGGCGGTTGAAGGCCACAGTACCTAGTGGCACCTGCGGCTTTACCTGTGTGATTGATAGGTCTTTATTGGGTTTCCTCTGTCTTATGCTTTGTTTGTATTACTGTCTATAATTTATAAACTCGGGTTCTGAGGAGTTTGACAATGGTCCCTAATGTATTTGTTGACCATGGCCATTGTAACTAGTCGGTCACCCATCCATCTGACCATGGCCAATACGACTTAACATGCAGTCACCCATCCAAGTGGTGTCCACGCCCAATGCTGACACCACTTTTCTGGTGGAAAGTTGATTAAATGCATCGTTAAGTTCCCAAGATGTCCTTGGGGAGTCTATATGAAGAGCAGCGTCTTTGTGCCTTATGGTCATACTGTCCCGGCAGACGCGCCAGCTGATTGGGATGGAATGGGAGCTTATCATACAAAGTCTTTGCCCTCTTGCAAATAACATCGACGACGTATGGTACTCCGGATTGTTGATGGAAAATGTAGGAAGGATACTGTGGGCCTGTATTGTATATCCTAAGCGCCCTGTTCTGCACGCACTGGATGCTGCGGATGATGGACTTGGCCATCACTCCCCAGACCTCGTAGCAGTACAGAATCAGGGGCGGTACAATAGTTCGATATATCCTCAGTTTTTGGTAGGTAGGCAGTGTTTTAGATTGGAAAATAGGGTAGAGCTGCCGGAAAGCTGCATTGCCCAGTTTAATTTTTCCCTTTGCATGGGGGAGGAAAGTGAGACGCTTGTCCAACATCAGTCCAAGGTACTTCGCGTGAGAGACCCAGGGGATCACTCTGCGCTGTAGTCGGAGGGGTTGTTCTGAGCTAAGAGCTCTTTCCCGGGCTTATGGGCATACGCCATTTCTCGTTCCACTCCCCGATGGCTCTGAGCTGTCTTTGGAGTGGCCGGTAATAGTATTGCAGATTTTTGTTTTGTGCCAGTAGCAAGACGTCGTCTGCGTACTGGCATGACTTTGAATTTGGGATGCCACCTCTTTCGGGGTGGCGACGGGAATGTGGACTTTATCATGGGGATTTAGTGGTGCCTCAAGGAAGGCATCCACCCTCTCCTCCACGGCGTCAGTAAACTTTTCGTCATGCGAGTACTCCCGGGGCTCGAAATGGGTTTCCAGGTAGTCTGCGAGAGCCTTGGCTTTCTCGCGGAGGGTGAAAGAGAGCCTACCGGGGTACCATGTATCGGATGTGCATTTAAAGTTTTATCTTTACGCAGCTTTTAATTATCCGCCACGGTCTCCTCTTCTGGAGGCCAACCTGCTTCATTTTACTTTCCTAGGCCTCTCTGCGGTGCGCCCCGAGCAGTCTTCTTACCAGGGTTTTGAGCCTCTGGTAGACTGTCCAGATCCTGGGATGACGGAAGCGCTGCCATAGCTTACGGATTGTTCCCTTGGCTTTGATGACCTGCCTAAGCTCATTTGGGATGGTCATGGGATTTAGGTGGTCATGGGGGATGCGGTAGGTGTTGGTGCGTACCGCGCTTAGGATGCGGTCGGAAAAAGCTGTAGCCGCGGCCTCGAGCGTCTGTAGAGAGTCGATAGGAGGGTTGGGGTCTACAGTTTGGGTTAGATGCAGGATTGCTGCTTCCCAGTCAACCTCTTCACTCCACTCTGGGAAGTCAGAATGGCCATAGTCACGTCTGTCCACCACGACCGGGTGGTGGTCGGAATCCAGTTCGATGACTACCGTGAGGTCCAGATGGAATGGAATGTTCTTGGTGATCACGATGTCAAGGACATCCGACCTGCCACCTTGAGCCGGATGGAGCGTTGGACCTCTCGGACCATGCGTGATGAGGGCCGGGTCTCCGCTTATGAGGCGGTAGAGCTCGCGGCCTATTTTGTTCATTTGGCGGCTGTGCCAGTGTTGGTGCTTCGTGTTAAGGTCTCCTGCTATGCATACAGTCGTGTGCAGGTTCAGCAAGGTCTTGTAGTCCGCTTCTATGTAGCGCCGGTTAGGCGGGTCGTAGGCCACAACCAGCAGTAGGTCTTGCCACTCCAACTCCAAACGGATGGCGCAAGCTTCAACCTGCTGTAGAGGCGGGATCGGGATTTGACAGTAACTGGTTTCCAGCTATTAAAAACAAAGTACAATATCCAACACATAACATAGCGAGCCTATCACAAGAGAGCTGCAACACAGGAGATACTAGGCTCCTCCCACCAGCCAAACGGCCGCCGCTCGTCGCGAACCAATCAGCGGAGAGCTCTGGTACTACAAATATTGGACTTCAACACAGGGACACCGTGGAAACAAGAACTCGACAAGCCAACGCAGCACACGAACCGCCGCTACGAAGCCATTGCCAGCCGCCGCGCCACTCACGCCTGATTCGTCCCCTGCCTGCGCCGATACCCAGCCAGCACACCGGCAACCCCAGGCCCTGCATTCGACGTATCATTTAAGGGTAAGCACGTGCCGCAGGATGCCTCGGAAGAGCTTACGGAAAGAACCATGGACGATCCCACTACCAGACTCTACACCCCGCCACCACTGCCATCACAATCACAACAAGATACAGGACCGCAAAATGACACCTAACAAAGACATGGAACGATTTGTCTAGTCCACATTCCAGACTACTACCCCCAAAGCTTAGCGGCCTTAACCTCTGAATTTGACAGAGTGTATAGATCTAAGTCATAGGAATCAACCTATAGGGACCACTACTTTGGATTTAAATGTACCACAATAGACGATTACAACAACTTCGTCAGATTTTGTAGGACGAAAAAGGTCCCCTTCCACATTGCTGGCCATCCCGAGCAGCGCACCTATAGGGTGGTCATCATGGGTTTGTATGGCTGCATGGTCAAGGAGGAAGTGAAAACAGAACTTGCAAGTTGTCAAAGTTACTAGAATTTTCTCCAGAAAATTCAGGGCACATTTGCCCATTTTCATAGTAGAGCTAACAAACGAAGTTTGCTCCACGGTCATAAAGACCATCACAGAACTCTCTTACTGTAGGGTGCGTATTGAGGATTACTCGCCACCAGAGGCCCCATACAGTGTGGCAGGTGTCTCCGGTTTCGGCATCTCACCCGGAACTGTGAGGCTCCACAGGTGTGCTCCCGGTGCGCCGGGCACAATCACGTCAGCAAATGCTGTGCCACACACCGTGTGTTCTCTGTGGTCACACAGACCATGGAGCGCGCTGGAGGGGCTGCCCAGTGTACTTGAAACTCGCCAATCATACTGCCTTTTCCTTACCTAACAGAACACCGCCCTTGGCATGAGACTTGGTGTTCGAAGGCCGGGGAACATATGCTGCCAGGACACACACTGCCACACGCCGCACACCACCCACCACAACGCCATGTAGCACCAGCACAACAACACAACTACAAGAACAAACACAACACTCGAACCCTAACAGAGCACAGAAGCCTTCCACTGACACACCACCACAGAACAGAACCAACATCACACAGCCACGCCCACATTCTACACACAGACCAACACCAAACACAACACGATCAGTCAACACCCAACAGGATCACCACACACAACAGCGCCATCCAGACAGATCCCATCCCTCATTCCCATCAGTTCCTCGTTCCTTCCTCACAAACACCCAAACCCATATTGGCGGCCTATTTAATGAATACTCCGTAACCGCTGAGTGGTACTTGCATCAACTGGAAGATGGCAATAGAGGAGCGGGGTATTTCGCAGCTCTTTCACAATACCATGTACTACTGCTGTATTTAATGCCTGATGTAAACACCCAACGGGCGCACATTCAGCCCTTCATCGAGGTATTAGCTCAATTCGCAGCCACACTGAGAAGTGATCATCACTAGTACTAACACCACACTTAACACAGACCAATTACGGATAACTATTCAACAAATAGACACAGACTCAGAAGCCAAATCCTTCAGTGGAACTGCAGAGGACTGCGATCTCATCTCAACGAACTCAAATTTCATATAACTGACAACCCAATAGGCATAATATTACTTAATGAAACATTCCTCACACCACAAACACGCGTCTCCATTCCGGGCTATCGCATTTACCGATCAGACCATCCCAATGGGAAAGCCCACGGGGGCACCGCGATACTAGTCCACAACCGTTAACCATAGCTAGCGCGTACAGCCCACCCGTGCAACTACATATCCAAGACATTGAAACCATATTAATCTTAGGCAACAGCGTTCTAGCAGTTGGCGATTTTAACGCTAAGCATGATGCATGGAGGTGCACAATTAACAACACCGCAGGCAACCAGTTATACCAACACATGGGGGACAACAATTACATAATAGCCTACACTGACGAACCAACCTACGTACCAGCCAACCCGAATCACACCCCACACACTCTAGATATTGCAACTCTCAAGAACACAATCTTTCGGTACACATGCAGAATAATAGACACCCTTGCATCCGATCATTACGGTGTACTGATAGAAATCGAGGACACGCCGACCTACAACCCCCCCCCCTCTCAGGAGAAATTTCTTTAAAGCCAACTGGGAGCAATTTCGCGACAGTCTTACGACTACACTACACGACCCAGACTCCCTGCAGTCCCCTGAGGATGTAGACGAAGCAGTAACTAAACTAGAAGCAGCCATACAGGCAGCCATTGCAACCATAGTACCACTCTTACAACCACATAAACGTGAATACTACTACATCCCTGATGTACCAGCCTTAATATGTGAACGCGACCACGAGCGAAGGAAATGGCAGAGAAAACGAAATATTCGACACAAAATCAACATGGCAGCACTAAATAGTGAAATTAAAATCCGTGTCAAACAACAACTTCAAACTCAGTGGGACCAAACACTATCCGACATCGAACCTGGGACAAGCCAGGTATGGCAGTTAACAAAGCGCCTGGTAAAAGAGCCACTAACCCCCCCCCCCCCTTCGAATCCCCAACCAACCACAACACGCAGAGTCCCCGGATGACAAGGCCAACCTGCTGGCGGACGCAGTTGAAAATGCATGCAAACCAAACACCGAACCAATGGACCCAATCTTCTCCGAACAAGTAGAAGACAGCGTGAAAACTATACCAACAGCGCCCACACACAACAAACTACGCAGAACACACCCGTCAGAGCTAAAATACATAATCCAGCACTTTGCAAATAACAAGGCACCGGGGCCAGACAAGATACCAAATTTGGCATTAAAACATCTTCCCAACACCGCTCTACAAATTCTCGCAAACATAGCAAACTTCTGTCTGCAAAATGGATATTTCCCGGACAAATGGAAACACGCGGAAGTACTAATGTTCCCGAAACCGGGCAAGGACCGCTCACTTCCGAACAATTACAGGCCAATCAGCCTCCTCAATTCGATGAGCAAAGTAATTCTAAAGCGTATAGTAGCACACATAAAGAAACACAACATCTTAATTGACGAGCAGTTCGGTTTTCGCGCAAAGCATTCCACCACGCTACAGGTAACTAGAACAGTGGAATACATAACGAAGGGCTTTAACCAAAATAGATCAACAGGAATCACTCTAGACATACAACGAATCTTTGACTCAGTATACCATGCAGGCTTGCTATACAAAATGAAGGAACAAAAATTCCCTGACTCCATGCTCAAAACAATCGCACAATATCTTACAAATCGAACCTTTACGTAACATCCGAAGACGCCTACTCCACAAAAAGACATACACTAGCAGGGTCCCCCAAGGCAGCTTCATTGGGCCAATCCTATTCAACCTATACCTCAATGATACACCTAAAACGCCCAACTGCATGCTGTCTATATACCAGAGGACACGGCAATAGCCACGCAATCTTGGAAGCCCGAAATGGTCCACACCAGACGACCTCCAGCCATGGCTTCGCAAATGGAGGATAAAAGTAAATGCACCAAAGTCGCAACTAGTACTTTTTAAAAAACGCCAAACCCACCGTAAACCCCTCCCTCCCCTGTCATTACACACGGATAATATATATATTGGACTGACCAAGCTAAATATCTCGGGTAATCTTAAGACTTTAAACTGACCTTAGCGGCACACATCAAATGCCTGAAAAAGCAGGCGAACTCCCAACTCAGAAAACTATACCCGCTTTTAAATCGTAACACAGCACTAAGCACCAGCATGGGGCTCACACTCTACAAAGCCCTAATCAGACCAATCATGACGTACGGCGCCCCAGCATGGGGTCACTGCGCACAGACCCACATCAAGTCACTACAGCTTCTGCAAAACAAATGCCTTCGAATAATCACCAAAGTCCCACGTACGGCCCCCTCTCTGTCCTACACGATGATTTAAAAATACACACAATAAAGGAATTTGTCAAGAAATTAGCATTCAATATGTACAGACGTTGCGACACACCACAACCCCTTAATAAGGCAACTAGGGAATTACACAGGGGTACCAAACAAACATAACACACCACTGCCACTATTGGACCGTACCATACCACCCACGAAATAAACATACACGGCTACCTAAACTCTCTCGTCCCCATAAACCCACCTTGAAGTGACAAGCCCATTAAGTCCCCGGGCGGATGTTTTTCCCCACCTGGGGCGGATCAGGGTGTAGAGCGGCCCCACTATTGACGACCAAGCTAATGACAACGGAATCCACCTTGTACATATACATCTAGCAGATAAGCTACATTCTACATTCTAAGAAACAATGGAGATTCTCCTGCAGAAGAAGAAGAAGAAGAAGAAGAAGAAGAAGAAGAAGAAGAAGAAGAAGAAGAAAGTCTGAACTGCATTGTACATATAGGTGTAGATTTAGATCACATTGTACATATAGGTTTAGATCATGTAGTTTGCACCATATTGTACATAGCGACTAAGCAACCAACACTGCTACGACTAATCCACATAGCTTCAGCAAACACCAACAACAGCCCTTAGCACAGTACACGCCTCTTACACAACAAACCATAAGGAATATCCAATCCAGAATTACCAAATACAATTTCTAGCCCACAGATAACCAGCAGCAGAAGACCACTGACCAAACAAGAACAGTACCCTCTCCTTCTGGCAGCCACAAACACTGGATCAACCTGCCGGCCAAAAAGCCCCACAACCCTGTGGAGGCCACTAGCAAGTAAGCAAGCATGTCAACTACACCTAAGTAAGCATTAGAGCATGATACCTCACACCACTGTCCTTCTTGCCTGAGCATGAAATCCACCACTAACACCTAGGTTCTGTTATGGGCCTAGCCAAGGCCAGGACCTAGCCCACCTCTGTCCATTCACTCTCTTGTGAGCGGGCGTCTTTTTAGTGTGCCCTCATTAATCTCAGGTTGCTTTGGCGGTATCTGACACACCTCACCCGCTTCCCCACCAGCCCCACAGAGTAGAAGTTGTGCATGGTAGGGGAGGTGATGTAGATCCACTTCGGATGCTCACCACCTGGGTGGGCGGAGGAGAGGCCCCCCCCCCAAAAAATTAAAAATTTAAAAAAATCAAAGCTTCAGATGAAGTGAATTAACTGAGGAAGCTACGTCCATGCCACTGAAGATGTCCACTGTAGCTGCAGACGAAACATTTGGAAAGTTCATCTCCAGCAGACCACAGCATAACAGCTGGAAGAAAATTGCACTGACATCTATGACTCCGGCTGTGAAATCCTACGTTCTCTCATAACCAAAGTTAACTTTAACAATGTGTTAAACTTAACATTCCCTTTCCCTTGAATTAAAAGTTTAACAACTAATAACAGTTAGAAAATGGTGGCCATAAACCCAGCTGTAGATGATGAAATTCTATATTTGGATATATTGAGTCGTTCATAACAGAGAAAGGGCTGTCAGATATAGTGACTGAAATTTTTACGCAAAAAAGCAATTTTTACAAAGATACAGAATGTGAAAAACAGTTGTCATAGAATTATAGATGAAATATGAGAGGTTAGGACACCTTTGTGCCTCCTCTCCTTGCATGAACTGTATGTTTGAATTACTCCATGCAAACAAAAGTACAGAGTGTGTTCAAAAGTCTTTCGGTTATGACACCACATTCTCGATCAGTGCTAGGATCCTTAATGTGTTAACTAACAATATGCTGGAAAAGCTTGGTGGAATGCAGGAGCTATAACATATTGTTAAAATATTAACACAATGTTAACAAACAACACGTTACTGCATTTTTAACATCTGTTGATGCAACTAGCCCATAATTGTTATCTCAGCTATAACGAACATAATATAATGAAGTAACAGTCAGTATACAAACAGGTGAATTCACAGAATATTGACATTGTACGAATGTATTACAATATAAGGAGCAAATCTATGTAAGGGTGTTTTAATGTTTTACACTTACTTTTTAAATATATACTTCTAAAATGATGACATACTAAGTTAATGAAAAAAAAAATTCAAACTACATATTGTGTTTTCAATATGAATTCAATTTGGAACTGAACACAATGAAACACACATTAATAATCTAATAATCTCTTCTGAGTCAAAATATTTAGAACTATCTTTATGGTTTCACTTAAATGAGGTTTACTCAGGACATGTGAACAATTGTCCACAATCTCAGCTGTTAAACGACTGTTGAATCATCGTAGAAATTGGGTAGGTAGGTATCTGGGTTGACTCTGGTTGTCTTGTGATAAACTTGAGTAAAAAGCTGTCTACTTTCGGGATGTCGGAAATTCATAAGGTTTTGCTCATGTTTTTCATAAAATCCTTCCCCCTCCATGTTTATTTCTTTTGGTTGTTGAACAGTTTTTAATATCTTTATGCCTTTTTCTATTTCACGGTTTTCTTTCCAAAAATGTGTCCTACCATAGTTCATTTATCTATTTGTTTGTAACAGATATTTATCAAATGTTTCTTCAACCTAATACCTATGTATTGTTTCTCTGTTTTTCCTGTGTAGATTTTTTCATAATTCTTACAATTATGGTAAATACCAGATTTTTTTCTCTTTGGGCCTGGAATCTGTTTTGTTCAATAATTTTAATACATTTTTACACTGTATTTGTTTTGAGGTGCTAAGATGATGTTGTACTGCTTGAAAATTTTTTGAAATTTCTTATTAGCTGGCTGGTGGTAAGTGAACCTTTTTTTTTGTTTTTTGTTTCTGGAATCTTTTAATTTTTTTTGGTTAATTGTCTGTTGCTGAACCCATTGGATTTAGCAGCTTCTATTATGTGTAGATATTCATTCTTGTATTCTTCTTTACTCAGTGGCATATTTATTAGTCTGTATGTCATACTGTTAAATGCTGCTTACTTATGATCTTGGATTGAAACTATGGGCTTTGACATAATTGTCTGTATGCGTGTCCTTTCTGTAGATGCAAATTAAAATTTATTATTACATTTATTATCTTCAGATCCAAAAATGGCAACATTTGTTCCATTTCAACAGTGAACTTAACTGTAGGCTCTTGCAGATTTAAAAGTTTTAGCTCATCTTCCACGTGTTTTTTTTTTGTTTATAATAGCAAATACATCAACTACATACCCATTCCCAAATACAGATCAATACAAAAATAAGGTTCACAACCCATCTTTAGCCAGGATATATGGCCTTCTGAAGATCCACAAACCTGGAAGAAGTATGAGATTAACAATGTAAATACTCAGATCTACTGTTTAGCAAACTGGTTATCATTACAGTTTCATTTGCTACCTATTGATGGCTTAAGTTTAAAAAACTCCATAGATTTCATCAACAAAATTAAACACCAAAAATTATCACCAAACAACACAATGGTTTCTTTTGATGTCAAAGCCCTGTTTTTCAGCATTCCATGGAATAAATTATTAATTTTTTTTTAAAGAAAATGGTTGCAATCAGCCAACCTAACAGAAGAACACATTGAAGAATACATAAAATTCATTGAGTTGTGCATAAATCAAGAATTTTTTACAAATGAGAACAAAATCTTTAAACAGAATGCAGGACCAGCAATGGGCAGTCAATTATCACTTTTCCTAGCTAACATATTCATGAGGAGCTATTTTGAGATGCACATCACTAAGGCTTTCCCCCACATTTTCTAGGTTTGGCACAGATATGTAAACAAGGTATTCGCCTGTCAGACTATAAGAAATTTCAAAAATTTTATAAGCAGCAGCACAATATCGTCTTAGCACCTCAAAAACAATAGTGTAAAAAATTTAATAAAATTATTAAACAAAATAGATTCTAGGTCCAAAGAGAAAAAAATCTGGTATTTACCAGATTAATTGTAAGAATTGTGAAAAATTCTACATAGGAATGAAAACTATGAAATAGAAAAAGGCATCAAGTAATTAAAAAACTATTCAAAAACCAAAAGAATTAAATGTATGGGAAAGGATTTATATAAAAAAAAAACATGAGCAAAACCTTATTTTATATCCCTAAGTAGACAGCTCTTTATTCAAGTTTTTCACAAGACCACCAGAATCAGCCCAGATATCTATATGCCCAACTTCTATGAATGATCCAAAAGTCGTTTAACAGCTGACGATGTGAAAAATTGTTCCATGAAACATGTCCTGAATAAATCTCATGTAAGCAAAACCATAAAGAGTGTTCTAAATATTTTGACTCAGAAGATACGTAATATATCATTATTTTAATAAATCCAAATAATATAATTTATGTATATGCCTAATACTTGTATTATGATGCCTATTATGATGCTATCAAGCATGACTAACAGTCAAATGTTATGTGCACATATTCTTCCTGCATTGCTGACCTTACACTCACTTTTCAAAATTAATTGTCTGGTCCATGGAAATCGCTTTATACTATATATTATCACATATATCACATACTATCAGTAAGTCATTTTTTTTATTTGTTTTATTTATGGATGCTCTTTAACATCTCCGGTCATCAGCATCTCATTCAATTCAGGGTGTGAAACGACTGACAAATTTTGCTCAGAGGCCTCTTTTTTCAGGCTTGAGGTTCTTTTTTGTGCTGTTAATGTATGACACTTCCCTTCCAAAGGAAGTCATACTTAGTCAGTAAGTCATTCCCACCTCCTTCTGGATTTATGGTATTCTCAAGTAGTTCTCCAAAAATATACTCAAGATTCTTGAAAACTCTTAAATATACAAGATACAACTATAAAATTCTCTTTGGAAAATAAGATGGATATTTGCCCTTCCTAAATCTAAAAATAATTAAAATAGCAACAAGCTCATCTTTGGAATATTAGCAAAACAAATTCATAATAATTACAGTAAGTACATAGCTTACAATCCCAAACCATACGGAGCAGTCATAAACAGCATTAATATAGATTGGTAAATGTCTCACTTGGTACAGAAGAGTATTAAGAAAGAATACAAACATATCTTCAACATAGCCTTTTAGAACAATTTCAACAGTGAGTTAGTGTACAAAAAAATTGCTAAATATAAGAGAATCAAAGCTATCGGAAACACTTGCATACTTACAAAAATGAATGAAAATGGCAAATACAAGAAATTTACTTACCAATCAAAAACAGATAAATATTTTTACAATTTTAAAGAAAATAATATTATGCTGATTGATATCATTGTATGATTCAGTTGAACTACACACTCTCTTAATATTATGTTGCTTTCCAAAAATAAATTTAGCATTAAAAATGTATCAAAATCATCTCAAAAAGATGCAGGACCTAGTTACATGTAGGTTGGAGTTTATCAAATTAATTACAAAGACTCATAAAATATATGTATATATGAAAAACTAAGAGAAATTTAGAAATTCAAACCAAAGAACACTTTTGGAATATTAAATATAAACAGACTGAAAAATAGCAGTTACAGCACATTGCTGATCTATAATCATAATATTAAGAAGCAACCTAATTATTAAAGGTAACCAAGAGTCCAGCAAAGTTAACAATGTGGAAAAAGATTTTTATTCTCTAAAACAACTTCAAATTCTGCCAATGGATTGATCAGGAAAGCTTATTCTGCAGTTGCCAGAGGACATCAACACCTACAGCTGATGATGAGAGCAAATGCTCTTGAAACATGTTTTCAACAGTTAAGTGAAGTGCCATGCAATGCAATCCACAGGGATTTTCTTTTCAGCAAGCCCCCTACTGTGTATGGTTTTTCTCCTCCTATTAATCACCGAGACTCGGTTGGCCAGCTAATTAGCAGCATGCAAGCTCATAGGCAAAACACTCCAGGGGAAAACAAAACTGATTGCACAGCATAATAGTGTTAACTGCTACCGACTACTGTTATCAAGTGATATAATATGAAGCGATACAATCATATATTACTTCACTTTCAAACACATCTGATTAATTTATCATTATACTTTCTAACATTTGCCTGACTAATCTTGCCTTGGGTTGGAAAAGTGCCAGTTCTGGTGATTTATGAAGTAGGCCCAGGGTTCATTAATCTCTGCAGAATTATCGAAGAAGAAGACAAGGAAGAGGGATAAGAAGAGTAGGAGGAAGAAGAACAAGGAGGAGAAAAAGAAGAAGAAACATCAGTGTACGAATCATACCTGCGCATACTGTACAAAGTAAGGGTCATAAACATCCATACTGATGCCTATCTCATAAATATATAACATTATCAAGCCCCAAATTATTCCCTTCTCCCTATATAGAGAATGCTAATGTACTACACCAAAATAATTTCAGAGACAGCAGAGTGATCGTATACAAGCAATTTGAGATTGTGAATATATGGTCCTCCACTAAAAATAGTACATTTCCATGGTGCTAACATGTTGGCATCAGAAGCTGATAAAACTGTATTAAAGCAAGGTCGGATGAAAAAACTGTTTTTGAATGCCTTTGAAAGTGCTTCACAAGTATAGAAATACTGATTTTCAGTAGCTCAGTATCGTTTTCAAGATTTAGTACCACTGAACATCCATTACCTTCTTTGTTGCACTATGTAACCTCATCTAGAAGCAAGTCCTTACTTGCTAATGTGGCCTAATGCTTAATGTGGAAGGCAGTTGTTTCAATGGTCACAGTTTTCAGTGTCTTAAGGCAGAAATATTTCTTTTAATTATTTAATATGAAGTATGGTAATATGAAAGAAATACTGTGATACTCAAGGACATGATTCTTATGGCTCAGCTAATATTATTAAATTTTGTTAGTGACATTGTGAAAACCTGTATGTTAGTTATTAGAATATTTTGTATCAGAGGGTTTAAAATATTGGCCTGGTACAGAACCTGGGTTAGAACCAGGTCAAATTGTAACAGTATTTGTGAATTTAATGCTATTTCAATAAATAAAGCACAATAAGAACTGGTACTACCTTTTTTAGGCTCATTACATTTAGTACGCTGCAGATTTGTCTGTGCGACAAAATGAAGAATAACCTACGTTTAAGTTATATTGTCACTCCATTGTCAACAGCTTCGTAAGTACAATATTTAAAATGAAGAATGTTTACATCTTCTCTGAATGTGTAGATATGCATCTTATTTATTGAGAAATAAGAAATAATGGTTTAGCAGCTGCAGAATTGTACAGGCAAAGATATTCTGATAGACCACAGTCACTTCACACTACTTTCCAGTCTACCAAATGGCATCTACATTAGCCAGTGGTGTACTGATTCTTTAGAAACTTAAAAGCCATAGCTTTGTAATTTGAACAGAGAGACCATCTGAAACAACTTGTCTAAGACACCCCTACACTCTTGGAAATTATTTATTTATATTTATTTATTTCCCTTCCAATCCTTACATGCATGATGCAAGGTTGTGGATATTATTTAGAACATTTTACAGCTCAACAATTTATGGAATAAGAGTAAAGACAGATAATTTACTGATAGTGTCTACATTTCAAATGCAATTCAAGGAAGCAGAATAAAAAACATGAATGCTAGTTCAGTATGTTAATACCATATGGCTCTTGCACTCCTGGGACTGGCCAGTATGCTATGATGAAAATCTTTCATTTATGAATTATTAATTGGTACATTGCTCAAATAATGAAAGGTTGCTTGTTAGAAACAAAGATCACTTTATACTTCTGAACATAACCAAATTTGCATGAAGGCTTTTACAAGCGATGTTATTAACGCATATTACATAAAGCTACTGTAAGTATTATTGACATAAATTAACTTTTAATGAAATATTTGTTTCTTCATGAAAACCAAAGAAGTTTACCACTTTATTCTTCTTAAAACTGGAAATATAAGAAGAAGCATTGGATTTTCCTTGATTAAAAGGAATACAGTCAGCAGCTGTTTTCTGTTGTGAAAGTACATTAAAAATAACAGTTTTAAGGTTTCAACCTGAAAGTGTCCAAGCAGTTAAAGACAAAATTTTATAGATTATATGCATGAGGTAATGTGAATTTTAATCTTGAATTATTTCTAGTTTTCATTATTAATTTTTTTTGTTGTTTGCATGACTAACCACACTCAGTATAAAATTAATTTTTAAATACAAGAGGAAATTTTAATACTTGTAGCTTTAAAATGCATAAGGCTGCCTTAAGACTTTTTCACTTTGGCCTTAAAAATTAAATGTTTACATTTGAGACATAGATTGGATCTATTAAAAATTAAAAGAGATCAAAATAAAACAAAATATAAAAGAACTTAATAATCAGTCCAATATCCTTTATGGTAGAAAAGTTTGTTAATGCTTCTTGGCATGGAGTCTACCAGCCAGCGAAAATAATTTGGCCTTTCTGTGAGGGAGTCCCCATTAATCTTGGACACTGCACCTTAGCTCAACACATGTCCTGGGAGATGGGCACTTTGAAGAATGTTCTTTATTTTTGCTTAGATCAGGTGATCAGGTGATTTGCGAGGTATGAGTGGTGATATATCCTCTTGCCATCAAAATAACAATGAACTATCCTTGACTTGTGAACCAATGGTTATCCTGCAAGAACAGTATATTCCATTACAACAAAAATTACTCTGCCAGTTGATGTTTCTAGCATCGACGACATATGCAAGACAATCTACGAAATGCTCATCATAGAGTACCTACTTACATGAAGCTAAGTAGTTCCTAAACCAAGCTCTCTACAGCAATTTTTTACAGCCTATAAAGAACTGGGAAAGTGACAAGCAGCCTTAAATTGGGCAGCAGAGGAAAAGGTCTCTTTTTCTACCTTTGCCCAAAGACAGTAATCATCCTCCCAAACAGAAAGTATTTTGCAACCTTTATGTCGCTTTTCTACCTATATTGCTAAGTCCTATGCCTTCCAGTTCATTCTGCCATACCATATCCATGAGCAGTCTCAGATGGCAAAAATTCCATGTTTCAAAGTTAATACAGTGAAGCAGTATGTCTGTCCATCAAGATAGTCATATCTCAAGAGAGTTGAAATAGTATCCCTTAGTTTGCCAGTTGCTGAGAGGAGTTGTAGTGTGCAGTAGCAATGGGCTGAGTGGCTTACTCTCAAGTAGAATAAGAATAAGAAGTAGGTAGAAAGTATTATAAGCATGCCAAATAAGTTTATTATATAGTAAGACATGCATGTTTATTAAATGACTACATAGAAACAGTCTATTTTAATGAAACGAAAAATCACATATGTTTTGTTTCTTAATCAGTTGAAGGATGTTAGCTTGAAAGAAAGATGATTTGTATATAATTTATTTTAATATGTTACTTTATGTTTAATTTTGAACTAATTATATCATTCATAAAAACAAGAGAATGGAAAAATGGATAACAAATATGAGGTTTAAGTGTAAAAAGAAGATGCAAGATTTGAATTTGCAGTTTCCAACATCACATTCCATTTGAGTTACATGAGCCACATGGCCTCAGCTACAATTTACCTGGAGACTTGCTACAGGGAGTACTAATGTCTTCTTTAAACACTCTTCCTTTGAAATCATTATGTATAGGGACCTCAATTCAAAAGGAACTTGTTCATATTTTTGCCGTTCTTTCTTTGAGTAAGTGTACCATAACAAATGTTAAATATAATTACGTATTATACTTCCCCAACAGTACAAATAAATACCTGTGCCAACTGTCATTATTTAGGTGATTTTGATTAAAAAAATACAAACTGAAATTTGAGAAATCAATGATGTCTTGCATCAGATCATTTTCATTCCTTTGAGGTATGCAACACACTCATTCTGTAATAGTATTTATTTTTGACTTTCTCCTTTTCTTCAATTTAGGCTTTTATTGTCAATACTATTTGTCTATCAACTTTTATTAATTCACATTTATAATGCAAAGTTCTAATCTAGGACTTTCACTGTTAATATATGAATTTTATTTATCTTCTCTGCTAGCACATGCTAATCTTAAATGAAAACTCTATGTGAAACGGGGTACTTAAACCTGGCATTCTTACTTCCTTCAGAAAACTAATGCAAACAGAACGCTTTGAAACAGATTTCTTACCCATAGTAAGTCACACTTTTAACTCAATGCAAATTCCTCACACTTAGCACTTACGATTAATGGAATAACTGTAGTTTTGTGTGTCTGTTATGAAATGCCCATTGTCACTGGTGTGCCAGGCAACAGCATTCAGTGTTGTGCTGCATTTCACATTTGCTCTGTACTAAAATATACTTAACATTCTGCTGTCTATCTCTGTCATTTTATTAACTATGTTATTTGAATGTTAGTTGTTTCATACCTGGATGGTTCTCGGTGGGTGAACCAATATTTGCTCTACTTTGTTCTAAGGAATCACTTAATTGACTATATCCTGCACTTCCTATGCGTGATATCCCACCACCAGAATCAGAATCCTTGAAGTTTGAAGGAGATGGGGCCTGGTCTCCAGACTTTCCACTTAAGTAATTCTTAAAACTTCCAAACACACTCTAAAAAAAAATAAAGAGCAATGAAAATTAAAATACTTTAATTCAATATCAAAATACATCTGAAAAAAACATTTTTCTGGATTAGGCAGCTGAGAGCATACAATTGGAATTAGGCAGCAGCACTTCTTTTACACAACAATTCTTCGCTCATTACTGCAGCAGCAAAAGAATGCAATTTTTTACATCTTCTCTTATATTACAACATTGAATGGAAGGTATGGAATATGCCATAGGTGTTATTTCCATTCATGCATAGTGAAGTCATTGTTATGTAATTTGGTATGGCAATCCTCTTCTATTTTCACAATGTTATTTCTGAAACATTTAGTCTTTATGTTATATTTATGAGGTGCAGTTCATAAATTTCTGTTCTGACACAAAAGGCCATGATTCATTTTGCAACATTCATGCTATAAGATTATAACTTGTTTCAAGAGGATAAATACTGCATTTCCTTTCTGGTTATGCCATTCATTTGCTTAGAGAAACTCATTTAAATTATACATGTTGAACAATACATTGTGATGTTCAAAATTGAATATAGAGCAGTGATTAAATTTTTAATGAGAGAATTCACTGATATTAAACAATGTCTTGACAGTGTGTATTGGGAAGCTTCCTCTTCATATTCCACTGTGAAGTAGTGGTCAAAATGATTTTGTCTGGGCAGAGAGAAGAAAATGATCCACATGAATGTAGACGGTGGAAGAAAACATCACCCTTGTTGAGGAGTCTAATGACAATGAAATAGCTCTAAAAGTGGGGCTTTCTAAAATAACTGTGCTCGCATCCTTCACCAACATTTCCATATGCAAAAAATTAATGCAAGACAGTTGCTCCAAATTCTTTCGGCAGTTTAAATGCAAGTGGATGTTTAATGGGTCAGAAGATTTTGAACCTTTGCTGTGGTAGTGAGAGTACAATATTGGAATCCATTGCCATTGGGGATAAAACTATGGTCCTCTATCATGACCCTTGTTAAAAAACGAGAATTAATATAGTGACAGGAGAAGGATGAAGCACCCCCCCCCCCCCGAAAGGCCACAGTCACACAATTCATGAAGATCATTTTTTTGAGACTGCAGAAGAATTCTGATGATAGACTTCAAAGAAAGAAATGCAATGATGACTGGGAAACACTATGCCTGGCTAATGCATCAATTGAACTGTAACATCAAGGAAAAGTGGCTTGTATGCTCATTTGAGATGATTGCTGTATGATAGGGCATAGTCCACCAATCCACATGTGGCTTCCAGGAACTGTATGGCTCAGATCTTACCCCAACTATTACCTGTTTTCACAAGTGAAACCTGACCTTCAAGGGCTGAGATTCATGAGCAACAATGAGTTGAAGGACACTTTTTCCAGCATTTTGCAGACAAAGTTTTGATCTATTTTTTTTAGGTGGATTGGAATGCTCATTAGCATGTGAGAAATGCAATGATGTAAGGGATGAATATGTTGAAAAATAATACCTCTATATTTAATCTATCATTTATCTAATAAAAGCCGGATATTATGGCTGCACCTCATAAGTTAGTTTAAATTTCTTTCAATCACAAATAAGTAGTTAGGCCTGTCTTAGGAAGAGAGTACACAACAGTGTTAGTTATAAACATAGTGATTATGAATGTGCATCCTCTTTAACAACAGTAAGACCTACTTCATACATCATTTTCTGTAAAAGTCTTGTTGTCCATGATACAGATGGCAGATTTGGGTAAGTACTTAGCCTGTTTATAAAAGTCTATTAAGAATATACCTATAAATATTTTTATTACCAAACAGAGAACTAGAAAATTACAACAACTTTAAAATCATATTCTGGATTTATAAACTCAAAACAACCTAGAGCTTACTATAAAGCTAATGTAAAAGGTAAACCCTGTTAACACTAACAGTTATCAAGACCCACTGATGCAAAGTGCTGCTATGTAGAGTTCTACAAACCTTCTTTCTTTATATTACAGATTTCTGCTCATCTATAACTGATGAATTCTATCTTGCAGCATGTAAAGGAACCTCAAACCTGAAAGAAGAGGCTTCTGAGCAAAATTTATCAACTGTTTCAAGCCCTGAATTGAATGGAATGCTGAAGACCTGGGATGTTGAGGAGCGCCCATGAATAAACCAAATCATCACCATCATCTATAACTGAAGTTCAAAAGATTGAAAAATATGTATATAATCAACTACTTGTCATCTAAACACTCTTATTTAGACGACAAGTAGTTGATTATAAACATTTCAAAAGCTTCACTGTGTTTAGTTCCAATTAGAATTTTTGAATTTGTGTAATTTCGATAGTTCTTAAAAAAATTTTGAAAAATATATTTGTTTTCTCTCTTTTCTGATTGTGTTTGTTTTGATTACTTTTTATTTTTATTTATTTGGTTTATTTACAGACTCTCTTTAACATCTCAGGTCATCATAGTCCCATTTCATTAAGGGCATGAAACAGCCAATAAATATTTGCTCAGTAGCCTCTTCTTCCAGGCTTGAGGTTCTTTTACGTACCGTAAATCTACAACATGGGTTCTTGCTTAGTGAATTGACATTATCTAGTTATGCTTTTATATATATATTTTATATATGTATATAGAATTTTTTCAAACGGTTTTAAATCTTAATGGAAGAACATATCAGATTTTTTTTCATGCAGGTCCAATGGCAATAACAGGCTTCGTTTACATGCATTAATATCATAAATACATTTTATGTAATGTTGATATAGAGTTGGTTTGGTAACACTTATACTTCATTTACTTGGCTTTTTAATTGAACATGCTTCAGGAACATTTGTTCACATCATCAGCAGAAGACCAACCAAGGAAGTGAAGTAGAAGTGTCACAATACCAACTCTATATCAACATTATTTTACTACTTCACTGTTAACAGCTTCAAGAATTTAAGTTCATACATTTTATGTACTTAAATTTAATCTATAAATGTATTATAGGCTTCTAATGTGTTTAAAATAATTGACATGGTACAAAGTTTTCAGAAATGTTTCCTCCATGTCCAGTGTATAATATGATGATCATTGGCTTGACCCAGATTATGCCTCAAGCTTGTTCTTCACTTATAGCATTAGCACATGACAACTTTCTGGCACCCCTTCCACTAACTAATCAATGTTTACTGCATATAGGTTTTAAAAGAGATGAAAAACTTCAAATCAGTCATTTCTAAAATATTTCTTAATTAGGAGAACTTAAAATGATTAAAAAATATATTTATTTCTCCTGACCTTTGCTATAAATTCTGTGATCCTTTTCATTAAAGATTTTCTGAGATGGCAGACATTCTTCAGTATTAATTTAGCATACTCAGTTCTCAAATTTTAGAACTTATTTTTGGTATGTTATTGAAAATGGTGTTAAGGATATCACTTTGCATCAGTTCTACTGCTATTTTATTCCAAATGAAGGAACAAGAGTAACGTTCTTAAAGACCTTCATCTGAGCACCCTAAAGTTTAGTTGGCAATGGACTGAAATTACTCTTTTGAACAGAAACTTAAAAGTTCCTTCATTGCATCAACTGTAGGCATACCACACTGAAAAGAAGGTTGGAGACATGACTTGCCATAGTTTGCTGCAAAGTCGCTTTCCCCCACAGTCTCAGCTCCACCTCTCTCCATGCTCCCCTCTATGACACAATGCTGCTGTAGCCATGCCCATCAGACATGCTAACATTGCCAGTTCCATTTACTTTGATAATAATCCTGTCCATTTCATTAGCTTTATCATCATATTCTGTGAACACTTTAAAACAAAAGGATAGCAATAGTGAACTATTCTTTTTAAAGTACTGGGCGACATTATATTCCCTGATGCTTAACTTTTTGAGGCTTCCCAAATATACTTGAAGATTTTGATTATTAATTCAATTTGGAATTGAACACAGTGAAACACGCATTGATAATATCTTCATTAATAATACATCTGGAGAACCAACAGTCGTTTAACAGCTAAGGATGTGTACTATGTTCCACAAAACATGTCTTAAGTGAATCTCATTAAGTGAAACCATAAACAGTGTTCTAAATAATTGGACTCAGAAAAAATTATTGGCGGTTATGTATTGAAAAGGTTTTAACATGCAGAAATTGACTAATATAAGTTACAAAATCTCAAGCCTTTTCATTTGAGGTAATGTTAGTGACTAATGAAAACAAAAAACACTACAGGAAAATGCACGAAAAACAGAACTGGAGAATACTAAATAATAAAAACAACACAGCTTGCTAAACTTGAGGGAACTGATTTCTATACTATATAATATCAAGAATTTATTAGGTTGCACAGTAAAAGACTCCATACCAACCGAACAGAAATCAGGAATTTATGCAATAAAATGCGAGATTGTGAATAGAGCTACATAGGCAAAATAAAGAGAAATTTGGAAGAAAGAACACTTTAGGAATATTCGGCTTAAGCAAGTGGATAAATCAACAGTAGCAGCTCACTTTTGAACCATAAACCATGAAATAAAATCAGAAATTAAACTACCGAAACACCTTCACAACATAATGGAGCTGCCCAATAAAAAATTTTCACATTAAAAAATAAAGAAAACCTAATGAACTTCAAGTTTCCTCCTATAGATGAACTTGCTATTTCCTACTTCAGCCAACAGATACCCACACAGGAACTTCCGGGTGTCTAGTCATCGTTTTGAGTAACGGCGGTTTAGTGAGCAACTGAAGATGGGAGAGATTCTTCCAAAATGCGTCTTATTTTATGTAAGTATATGGAGTTCAGTGCAAAAAGTGAATACCTAAGTTTAGGAAATATTACCAATCCAATGTCAACAGCTTCGTAAGTACAATATTACTGCTCATATTGTTGGTCCTTCTGTTAATATAAACGTATTCTTGTGATTTTTTCTGGCAAAGAAGCAATAAGCAAAATTCTCATATGCATGGGAGAGGGGAAGCGCTCTCCCTCCTTATGGCTATGCTTGGATAGACCAACATTCTTTAGAGTGGTACACCTATAGTAAAAATCATCTTAAAAATGATGGTAGCATATAAGAGTTTAACACGTTTACAAAACATGTTTTACATGTTTACATTAAATAGTTAAATTTAATGGCCCATTCTTATCCACATTGGTAATTCATCATTATGCATTTATTTTATTGAAACTGTAACAGACATCACATTTCTGCTGCAGAAAAGAACAGACATCAATTTAATGTTCATATACAAAAAAGGGTCTGGCAATGGGAAACCCACTCTCGCCATTCTGGTAGATATGTACATGAGTTTCTTAGAAATAAAACTTAAGTTGAGGTTTTTCCACATACATATATAATAATTTTAATACTAGTATGTTGATGATGTCTTTGCAATAGTAAATGAAAGATGGAAAGAGGATTCAATAAAACTATTCAACACTTAAATTCACAATGGAAATACAGAACAAGGTTCTTATCTTCCTGGATATAAAAATTATAAAAAATGGCAATACACTGCAATTTGGCATATTCTGAAAAGACATCCAACCCATACAGATTTTGATATAAAAAACAACAGCCAAAATCTAAAACAATAAAAACTTGCCATAATTAAAACCTCACATTCAAATTGATAAACCTACCAATAAGCAAGACAGAATACAAATCGGAGTATCATAAAATCATACATATAGCACAGAAAAAAGGCTACACAATAGATCTGGTCAACAAGAAAATAGAAAAATTCAAAAAGCAAAAAGACATCTCCATGCTAAAAGGGAAAAATGGCTGCACAATAGATCTGGTCAACAAGAAAATAGAAAAATTCAAAAAGCAAAAAGACATCTCCATGCTAAAAGGCTACAAAGATCATATACATATAAACAATTCACATTCCACCATGGGCACACCAATAATTCCAGAAGATTTTTAAAGATGCAACCATTATTTTGGCTCCAGTAAACAAATGCAATTTGAAAAATCTCCTGAAAACCAACACAAAAGATAAAATTCTGCCAGGAAAACAATCAGGTATTTATAAATTCAGTTGCAAAGACTACAATATGAAATACATAGGCAAAACAAAAAGAAACATTACTCTATGGTTTCATAAGAAATGTAATAGAAAAATCAGCAATAGCATACCATTTATGGCAAAACAACCATGAATTCCACAAGGAACCAAAATCCTTAAAAGCTTTTCAATAACTCATACATTTATCAATGTGGGAAAATATAATCATAAACAAAAACAGGAAAATTTTGTTAATTTTGACCTGCCGAACAACAGTAACCTCATCACCTCATCAAGTTCGTAAAATCCACAAAGGGACATCTTAATACCACACTGGGAAGCTGACAGTGGAACAATGCGATGATGAAGGCAACAGCCTTCAAAATTTGTCCAAATAAGTGAAAAAATATTAGTAAAATTTGAATGATTTCCTCATAAATAATTTACTATATTATATTATATTTTACTGTGAAAATTCCAGCTATTCAAAACTACTTACAAATTTGTTTGTTCACAACTGATATTAATACAATCTCTTCTGAGTAGGATATTTAAAACACTCTTATAGTTTCACTTACATAAGATTTACTCAGGACATATGTTTCGTGGAACTTTTTCCACATCATCAGCTGTTAAACTACTGTAGAATCATTCACAGAAGCTGGGTAGGTAGGTCAACTCGGATACCTACCCAGTTTCTACAAATGATTTAATAGTAATTTAACAGCTGATATGTGGAAAAAGTTCCACAAAACATGTGTCCTGAGTAAATCTCATGTAAGTGAAACAATAAAAAGTGTTCTAAATATCCTACCCAGAAGAGATCATTAATGGGCATTTCACTGTGTATGATTCTGAATTGAATTAATATTTAAATAATATTAACATGTTTCTTTGCCTAACGCCCCCCCCCACACACACACAAGTTTTGATTATGCAATTATAATATAGCGATAGTAATGTTATCTTGGCTTGTTTAGGCTCTCTGTTGGGAAAAAGCCTAGGCAGCTAGACAATATCACTGTCTTCATAGTCATACAAACATAGGTTTTATAATCAAATCATCACACTATAAGAGCAAAGTTATGCAATCATAAAATGGTTTTGTCAGTCCTTGTGGTATAGTGGTTACCATACTTTCCTCCTATACTCAAGATCGCAGGTTCGAACCCAGCCAGGACCGATGGATTTTTTGGCATAAAATCCTAAGTATGGCTTCCTTCGGAAGGGAAATAAAGCTGTGGGTCCCGTGTCATACATTTACGACACGAAAAAGAACCTCAAGCCTGATATAGAGACCTCTGAGCAAAATTTGTCAGTCATTTCATGCCCTGAGTTGAATGGGACGCTGATGACTTGAGATGTTAAAGAGCATCCATAAATAAATCAATTAAAAAAAAAAAATGGTTTTACACTATCATTGTTCTTCAATGCTAAATTGTAGAAAAAATTCCTTTTTTAGCTCAGTACTCCTTTTAAGTAGCTTAATTTTCTAACTCACAATGCTAATACAAAAGAGTTTACTGTGTGTAAAAACAATTAAGAGGAAGAATGTGCATAATATTCTATATCACCAAATCTGCAAGTTTATAAATGTCTTTTAACTGAAGCATCTCTATATAAAAAGATAAAATTGATAATTAAAATGTAAAATGGAACTTGCACAATGAAGGCAATCATATAATTGATATTATTTGATGATTTAGTTGAACTACACACTCTTAATGCTTCACTTACTTGTCATAATGTATTGAATCAGTTACGGGGACATTGGCTTCGCATCATCAGCCAGGCTCAAATCCTGACAAGTGAAGCATTAAGAGTGTATAGTTCAACTAAATCATACAATAATAAAATTGATATTTTATTTTAAAAAATGTTCTTGACAACACCTGCAAATTTTTGAAAATTTGTGCAATATATATATATATATCACAATTGCCATTCAGAAACATTTAAAAGGTAAATAATATTTCAATTTCAAATACAGTGATTTTATATCCTGATACTTATAATTCTTTCTCTAAAATATATAATTTATGATACTGGACTGAGGACTCAAAGTTATTTTTACCTAAATTAGAGCTTTACCAACAATAGTAATTTATTTCTAAAAGTTTATAAATAAAACAAAATATTTTTTAAAACTTCCATATTTTGCTCCTCTTATAACTTGACCTATACAAGTCAAATTCCCAGTGATTAGAAGCAAATATGCTCAGTGCCAATAATTTCTTCAATTTCTGTAATTTACAGCATTCATATATTAAATTTATGTGTGTGTTAATTACTGTTGTTTTGACTACATTGGTCTTCTTGCAACATCTGTAGATTGTGGACTGAATACTATAGGTGGAAGTCTGTACAGATGAATAAATTAATGAATGATGAAGCAAATGAGCTTGGAGTCCTTTGTGCCTTAAAGTTATTCACCTTCTCAGGGTAAGGAAAAATTCCAAAAAGAACCTTACCCAGACAGCTTGAGCTGAATGAAATTTGAAACCAGGACCTCTGGATTTGTAATCACAAATGCTGCCACATGGCCATGGAGGCAATCCAATGAAATTTTGCTCTGCATTACACTACAACTGCACTTACCTTAATCCCTTGAATATGCTTCTGACTAAATCTTAAAGTTGCATTTATTTCATCCAGTCGTTTTTCAGTACGTTCAAGCTGCTCTCGCTGATGAAGCAGTTCCTAAATAATTCACAAAACATAAGCACATTAGCAATCTATTTGATATTCCATCATAAATTTTTTTCCATTACAGTTATGTTTATAAAAAAAAAAATTATTTGCTTATTGATGCAAAAACTGCTGCAACTTATGGTACCAGTGCTGTATCTGCCTGGTAATGTTTAAGAATTGATAAAAATCACTGTGAATGCCAAATAATAATAATAATAATAATAATAATAATAATAATAATACATTAAGTACTAAGTAACTTACAAAATAATGAATGTCTACAGATACTGACCCTGGTCATTACCTCTATAGCATGTACACATCAAACAACATGAAAGAAATAAGATAGAACAAATCTATTATCTAAATAAATTCACAGAATAAATTTACTATCTAAATAAATTCACTAAACAAAAAAAGAACAAATAAGATACAATAATTCTATTATCGCACTAAATTTGAACACGTTCAAATCTCTGGTTACCTACTGGAATCCAGAGAAATAGATTTACCCATCTTCAGGTATACAACCATAAATTCAATGTTAGTATGCTGCTACTAATCTAGTCCAAACTTTTGCTCTTACACTTTTTTACTCTTTTTAACAGCCCATATCCTCTTTAACTTAATTGTACATAGAAACTTTCCATTAGCAAGATCTTCCTCAACATTACCATTTTTTTTTCCCTCTTCAACCACTTCTTCTGTAATAATCTGGTTACCTTGCAATCAAACAGTGCTGCATCTTCCCTCCCTCCACAAATAGACAAATATTGTGAGGAATTATTCCTTCAATGTTCCTTAAACCCTACATTCTTAACAGAAACTAGACAATCCCTTCTCTTTCATTTTTATCCCAATCATTAATATATATTTCCCTTTAAAAATCAAGTTTTAGTTCTCCATAAAACTTTAAAAATCTTTTCTCATGAATTTGTGAACATAATACTTCTCTGTTCATAACCTGTAGCCCAGTTCTCACTTTAAACCAAAATCCCATTTCAAAATTCATGTTAAGACACCCATATTTCTTATAAACCATTTTTAACTAACTGTTCTTTAATTTCTGATGCAAAGGAAATTAATAGCCCCCTTAGTCACTTGTATAATGAGTCTTTAACATCGCCTACGAGGCTAAAATATTCAATAGTGAGGCCTCTGTTCAAAAAGGGAGAAAAGATCAATATCTCTAATTATAGACCTACAGCTATTTCACCTACATTTTCTAAGGCGTTTGAGAAAATAATGTGCAATAGGCTTTACTATTATCTTGAAAATAACAATATTCTAGTTAATGGTCCATTTGGCTTTAGAACAGGAAAATGCAATCTATAAAGTCAATAATGAAATTTTAACTGCATTTTATGAAACAGTACATGTAGGAAGAATATTTTGTGATTTAGCAAGGGCTTTCCATTGTGTCAATCATGGAATTCTGATAGATAAATTAACTTTCAATGGTATAAAAAACCAATATTTAAAATGGATTATATGCTACCTTGAAAAAAGGAAACAAAAAATACTAACACATTGCCCCTTTAAAAAAATAAAAGCAATGCGTAAGAGTGGGAGTGCCTCAAGGATCTGTTTTGGATTCTCTTCTTTTTCTGATATATATATAAATAATTTCTCCTCATCTATCCAAGATGTAGGAAATACTGTTCTATTTGCAGATGACACAAGCATATTGATAAATGAAAATAGCCTTAATTACTTTAGTTTAGTTCCTGGAGCATTCAGTGAGTTCGCGAAGCAGTCACAGAGACCTATGAACATAGAACTTTTCATATACAATTGCCACAGTAGAACACAATCTACATTTACAAAAAATATTATGTACAGTATTTGCTTTGAACCATACATACAAAGAACTTGGAAACAGATTAAATGATTTAAGGATTGTGCCATTAAACTAAATATGGTTCTGAGTTCTTTGTGTGTATGGTTCAAAGCAAACAAATTGTCTCTAAATCTAGATAAAACAAATGTTGAAATTTATGACTCATAGATCTCCAGATCCACAATTACAGATAGGATGTTATAACAGTGTACTTCTACAAACCAAATATATTAAATTCCTTGGTTTAATAATTGAAACCATCTGAAATGGAAACATCACATTGATCTTACCATATCTAAACTTGCAGTACATGCTATGCAATATGTGCATTAGTAATATTTGAGTCAATTAAGACTTTAAAACTATTATGCTTATTGCAACTCAATAATGAAATACGGTCTAATACTTTGGGGAAATTCAGATAAAAGGAAAGTGTCTTCCTATTATAGAAAAAAGTCATACAAATAATTGCTGATACACATAGCAGACATTCATGCAGAAACTTCTTTAGGCAATTTCAAATTTTAATTATTGCATGTGAATATATATTATCCCTCATGAACCATAAGAAATATAAAAAAAAGTTGTTCAAAATCAAAATGTACATGACAAGAATAGTTGACAAAAAGCCAATCTACATAGATCGGCTTCAATGCTTTCCTGCCATTAAAAAGGCATTTATTATGAATGCATTTTACTACAAAATGCTCTTCCCTATAGCTTAAAAGCCTTAATAAACAATGATAAATCCTTTAAATCTGCTCTTAGAAAAAACCTATGTAAAAAGGCCAATTATTCTATAAAGGAACATATGAGTGACAATATATTAAACTGACTTAAAAACATTGCAATAATTTTATGTAGTCATGTATATAGTAAAATTTATGTGGTTAAGTGATTTGTCTGTCTCTTTTTTATTATATTTGTTTATTTTTTTATTTATGGACGCTCTTTAACATCTCGCGTCATCAGTGTCCCAACTGTCTGTTTCTACTTCTCTGTCTTTGTTGTTTGATTGAGTTGTTCTAAGTGTTCTTTTTCATTCTTATTGTTAATATTTACGTAGATGTACATAATATTTTTTGTAAATGTACATTGTGTGCTACTGTGGTAATTGTATATGACAAGTTCCATGTTCATAGGTCTCTGTGACTGCTTCACAAACTCAATGAATGATCCAGGAACTAAACTAATCTTATCTTTCCTTTTTAAAAAAATTCTCAATATAATTGTTATCTGGTAATGACAATGTGAAATAAATATTTCATTATTCTTTCAATTATCAGTCCCATCACACTCATTTACCTAAATTTCAACAATGCCCCTGCATTGGCAGTTGCTGAATGGGAGCAATGGTTTAGTCTATTACCATATTTGTAATTTAACAGCAATGTTGCTAACCCCTTTTCTATCATTCACATGCGCTTGTGTACACACACAGTGATAATGGCAAAGACATTCTAATAGTCTTTCTTCTAATCCTCATGCATTATGGTAAACATAAAACAAATGAGTTGGCTGTACAATATTCGAAGATTACCCATTCTTCATTACAAAGAACTATGCCCAACTATAGGCTAACCTAATGGTACATGTTTTAACATGTAGGTTAGATTTAAGTTGAGTTGCGTTAGTGGACACAATGTCGTTTGGCAGAAATAAAACACCATAGTACATGTACACAGTTAGGTGTTGTATCTGTAAATACTATAATGAGCAAATGCTTGAATATATGGAACCTGTCAAATTAATCATTATACCTATAGGATAAGCATTACAGCCAAATAAATACGATATATTCCAAGCAAATACGGCAATCTTTGAATATTCGGCACACAACTCCATTGTTTTGTATTCAAATATCCTTTATAGGGTTATGTTACCACTGCTTTTACTCCATTTAAAAGCAAAATGCTGATAAAGTTTCTTTATGTGAGCCCTGTAGAATGCATTTCAGCGGAAAATTAAAACCCCCAACATATTTTTCGTACTATAGTGTTATCTTGCACTGTAATTAAATTCATTAAACCATGTCACCAGCACTGTGAAATATGAAGAAAAAAACTATAAAATGATTGCCATACCTCTGCAGTTGCCACTCCAATTTGCTCCGAATCACGTAATAAACTTAATGATCTCTCAGATGATTGCACAGTCCTTTCCTCAATTTCTTTTTTCCTCTGCAAAAGTTCTAAACGTCTTTCTTCTAGCGCAAGTCCATAATTATTCACTCTCTCTGTTTGGTACCTATCTGGAAGCATATATCCTGAGCTTCCGGATTTGGAATGTCGCAAAAAGGTTTCATCATCCACATCATCCTCGTCTACGCCAAAAAATGGAGTATTTGGATCACTTAAATAATTTCTTGCTGCCATATTCTAATTGACACAGGGATCATTAATTTGCACAATAAATTTCTGTTACACAGCCATTTTGCATTTCGTCATCTCATTTCTCACGTGATACGATTATGAAGACGCCCCCTGAGGAAGAATCCCTTACGCAGCACCACAACAGAGATACATACAGATACCCAATGATAAAAACTGGTACTACATCGAGCGCCAATTTTTAAGCATTGTTGAGCAGCGGCCTCAAAACTAAAGATCGTCGGCGAATTGATAATGCAGCTAGGAGAGGTCGGTAATGTAGGTATATAGTCTACATTCGGCTTTATTAGGTTTATTTGTTTGTTTATTTTTATTCCTCTGTTTTACTTGTAGTTTCCTTTCTTTCTCGGACGAAACTAAGTCATTGTCATTTTCGTCAGAGAAAGAAAGGAAACTACAAGTAAATAAATAACACAAATAGTGGAGAAAATTGACAATATACTGTACTGTATCTGAACAAGAACTCAAGAATCATGTCCTTTGGATTGGTATAAACACATTTGTTGACCATTTTTAATATGTAGATATATTTACAAGTCATTAGGTACCTATTTATGCATTCTATATGTTATGACTGTTATAATTCTACAGAAAACTGCAAAACAAAAGTTATTCCAAATAAACTGTTCACCTTGATATTGCTTTATACATTCTGGTACGCTCTATAATATTCATCATTCAATATTAGCTGCTTAATTAGCATCCACTGTATGGAACCCATGTCTTAATAATCACAATTAAGCATATCATAAAACAAAGGGTATCTATTTACTTGCATTTTAAATGTTGATAATTAGTAACAGAAAATATTATTTTGCAGATGAATAAGGAGTGTAATATATATATAACTGTTCATATAGGTATGAGTTTAATTTAGCTAGGTATTATAATATCTGTTCTTATATATTTATTTTGCTTCTTGTAAAATGAATATTCTTTTCATATTAATACCCATTAAGAACTAAAGAAACATTTTATTGCTGAAGACCATATTGTGATATTAAATTCAATCTCACTGACTCATCAGCATGCATGACCTTAATTTCTCCTTACGCTTTGCTACAACCATATAACTTAAATAATGTCTCCTTCCTCTTGTTTATAGTTCTTTATAAATGGTTTCTGGGTAGAAATGTATGTAGTTCATGGATATTTATAATCCTTCTGTAATTACTAAGAAGATACAAAGCAATCTTCTATTAAAAATGACAAAATTTCGGGGAATAAATTGTAACTGTTGGATATATAATTTTATCTTTAATAATAAACAAAAATACTGACCGCTTAACTTTAGATGGACAATACCTTAAAATCTTTAGAACAATTCTACCAGCAATTATTTTAATCTTTATTGTCTTCCCTGATTTGTGTCTGGAATTATATCATGTTTATTGGTCATAAATCTACAATGCTTAACTATGTCACAAAACTTTAGGCCCAATTTTGTCAATATTGCTTATTAGGTGGAAATTAACCCCATTTTAGCATGTAGTTTTATTTATTGCTGCATATGCATTTCCTATTTCACTATGCTTTTTGCAAACTGTCTATAATTCTTAAGATCATGGTTGCAAATATGTCAATAGAGGTGCACACTGTAAGAAATTTTCTGTATAATTTATGTACATTTTGAAAAGTTTCAGTTTTTCCAAAGAACTGTGATGACAAAAGAAAAAAAAGAAAATGTGGCGGTAAAATTCTTCGCTAAGCTTCACCATAAAAACATAAGTTCACTAATTTTGATAGTATTAAAATAAAAATCTGAAACCAAATATAAAATAATTACATTACATTGTTTTAATTTAATTGTTTATCACATTTATAAGTTTGTTGTTAATTTACAACTTTCATTCAGATCGCTCCGCCACTCCGCTCCCCAAAAAATAATTTCTAGATTTGGGTGAGGGCCACAAAGCAGTGTTCCTTCTAAGGACACAAAAATTTTTATACTCACTTTCAGTCTGTGTACCATAGTGACAAGATTAAAATGCGAATGTTAAGAATTATTCCACAAATATTCAGACTTGGAATTCTTTACATAAACTATTTTTACTGTATATTAATTCATTATTGTTTTTCCTAGTACATTAAATGTGTGGACAGAACATTCCTTTTCAAAATATAAACCTTGAATACTTTCAACTTACAAACTTTCTATGCTAATTTATAAGTAGCATACTTATAAACTTATCAACTTACAGGCAAATAATCAAGTTTACCTCTTAAATGTAAATTGGAACTTGCACAGTGAAGCCAATCATATTAATTGATATCATTGTATGATTCAGTTGAACTACACACTCTTAAAGCTTCACTTACTTTTCATAAATGTATGGAACCGGTTTCGAGAACATTTTGTTCCCATCTTCAGCCATGCTAAAGTTCAACTGATGGGAACAAAATGTTCTCGAAACCAGTTCCATACATTTATGAAAAGTAAGTGAAGCTTTAAGAGTGTGTAGTTCAACTGAATCATACAATGATATCAATTAAAGCTTACCTCTGTCTTCTGAAATTTATATATATACCCTAAATTGTTTTGACTATGCCCTATAGTTGAGCTTTTGGATTTGGAATTTGCAGTTTGAAAGTACCTACAGCAATCTTCACCTTTTCTGTCCAGTTGTGTCTGTCTTCTGCAGTACTAAGATAATATAACATATTTTTAGGTCAATATCCAACATTTTAAATAAATGTTAAGCTTCAAGTCATTTCTTAATCTGGGTGAATAAAACTGCTCAATGTATTTCAGAACTATGTTGGTTTTCAGTTGTTACTCTTTGATGTTTGGAAGAGCTATATTATCATCTTGGCAGTGCATCATACGGAACAGTGATTTGTGTGTTTCTCAATGATGATTAAATTGTTTTTCTCTAATATCACTGAATAAGATACAGTGAATGCCACACTAATTCTGAACTAATACCATGACATGTATGCAATTTCAAGATGATTTTCTGGCACAGAATGGCTGTCAGTTTATTGCTCTATATCAGATATAATTTGTCTAATCCAAGTTTTTTTCATTTTAATGTCGCTACATTTTCTGACCATTATATAATTTTTTTTCCTCTAGCAATTCTATCCTCAAGCTATGTCACTATTTTGTAACTTTTAGAAATAATTTCATCAAATGAAAAACACCTTCATAACACTCAGCTTCTGCAAAGAAAATCAAAATATGTTTACCTTCTGTTTTCTCAAACCTCTTCAGTTGTTTTCACTTTTTCAAGTCTAACTATTTTGTCCCAAAATATTCTTAGTTTGATGACAAGTCTGCAAGGGCTTTCCACCACTCCAGAGAAGCTAAAACTGTGAATGACTGGAGTTTCTGCTCTTCCTGTCTTCAAATATTTTAGTGCTTTTCCTCTCACTTTCTCTTAGCTGGCTAATTATGTTTCTAAGTCAATTCCTTATTTACTGACTATTAATTTGAATGAAAGAAAATTCACATGAATGTGCATAAATTAAGTTAGTTTTTGGTGTAGTCCTTGATTGACTTTGCTACTGTAGCACTTTGTAATATTGCATCTTTTACATTCTTTGTCTCACAATTTTCACAAACAGTTATTGTTTGGGGTATGGTAGGCTGTTGTCTTGCAGTTTATGATAACCATAGAATGTCTAGTCATGTTATCATACTTTGTAGTTCCTGGTTTGGTTAGGTGCATGTTTTACCAACCATGACATCTGTGATATAGAAGTCTCGTCATTTCTCTTGTTTTTTGCCAACTCTTCTATCACTTTATTTCAGTTAATGGTAGATGAAAGTGGCAGGTTGGCTCTTAAATCTTCAACGAGGAAAATTTGGTTTGCAAGTTCATGAGCCAGTCTTGAGAGCAAGTACTTCGAGACAGAAAGTCTTGATCTTCTCTATTCAAATCACTGATGCTGAGCTTTTCCCTTATTAATTCTATGCCATAAGTTAAAAGTGGTACTATTTTGGCTCTGAAGAAGTATGGCTGTTTTCAGTAACAGTACTGTAGTGCTTTTGATGCAATCCAAACTGCTGCTCTATCTTGTATGTGAATTTGGGGTGACTGTGCAGTGGTTTGTAATGCCACACCCAGGTATTTGAAGGAGTTCACTATTTATAGGGGAATGCCTTTGTACTTTATTAAATCCTTTGGTGTTTTGCCACTTTCCTGAAGGCCATCTGTATAATTTTGCTTTTATTTATGGACAAATTCTCCATAAATGATCATTGTATTTCATCTTCATTAAACTATCACAAGAATACCCAAGTGTAACTACATGGTAATGTCAATCTAGCAGAGATTTGTTCCAATAAATTGGTAAAAATCCTCCATTATGTGCAAGAAAAGTTCTTGAGTTTGTTTTGTTTTTTTCTCCTTTATTAATTCTCCCTATAAATTCCATTGAAATTGATATCATTGTATGATTCAGTTGAACTATTACAAATTTTACTGAACTTCTGAGTGCATTTTCTGTAGTAGTATTTTAGTAGCAGAGGTAATAGTAGCAATAGCAGCACTGGTAGTAACTGCAGTAGTAACAACAAGCTAACTAATTAACTCCTAACATTTTCTAATATCAGCACCAAAATGTACACAGAAGTATTTCCCTTATATATTTAACACGTCAACAATTTTTTTTTCAACTGATATTACAGAACAGTGCAGTTGAGACATTCTTGTGATTTGGTGGCGGTGCAAGGTAAAAGGAAACTGCTTTCATTTCTAGTTTTATATTAATATAGTTTTCAGATTTTCCTCAACATTTAAGAATTTCTTCTCCTCTCTTTAGTTCACGAAACCTATAATTTGTACTTGGATATCCATTTTGTTTACAAAAAATCTAGAGAGAGTTCTCTCAATGAATCTGTTTCACTCCAATATTATCTTGCCAACTAGTGCTTCTGTGTAATGTCCACCATTTTTGGGAGATTTTACCATCTCATTGTGATGTGGACTAAAAATATTCCATATATAAACTTTAGTTTTCCTCATTTCTAAAACATTTAACTGTTTGGTTGGACCTCAGTCTGGTCTATAAATTAATCTTTCTCCAAAAGTAAATGACATCAAACACAGATAAACTTTTATTGTATCAAATTTCTATTTTTAATACAAAACATATAATATGATTCTAGGATGTCACCTTTGTTTTGTTAAGAGCTACGCTTAACTTGATGCTCCTCAATGTCACAAATTGTATTCTGCAGCATTAGAGTCACTTAGATTTAGCCTCTACATTTTCTAGAATGATATATTGTCTTCGGTCTGACTTTCATACCTCTTATCTGTAAGACAGATTCTTGTTCTGATGTATATGGATGCTAAGAGTTTCCTGTCTCAAAATTTAACAGTGTTACTGATATTACTATCTGCTCTGCTTGGATGTTTCTTTTCAGCTGATTATCTGAAGCCACCTCATAAACTTTAAAAGCACTGTGCACAAAGTACATGTTCATCTTTCCTGGATTATTTCATTTGTAGACACTTCTGTCATCATCTAGTTCTTTTTAATTAAATCCTCTAGGTATTTGCAGTTAAGGATATGTGAGATCTCCATCCCTTCCTATCCTGCAGTTATAATAACTGCTTTCTCACTGACAATCCCCTTTTCTGCAATGCCCCTTAAATTATATCCTCCTAAGTTTTCCTTGGTTGTCCTCAGCCTCTTGCTCAATTCATTCTCATCTCCTTCATTAGCCTGTCAACATCCATTGCACATGTCAATTGATGCTCTTGATGTTTTTTACTAGTGGTTTCAGCATTCTCAGTATGGTTGTGTTTTGGATCCTATCCCTTCTGATTTTATTCTCCACTTCCTATAGGCATCTCATATCTGCAGCCTGGATTCTGCTCTTAGTCTATTCTGTCAGTATCTAGGATTCACTATTGGTCAATATTGGGACAAAGGTTGATCTGCAAATTGCCAGCTTTGCCTTCTTTGATATATGCTTCTTGTTGAGAAAGTCCTGTCTAATGGCATTAAACAGATGACCTCCTATGCTCTCCATGACCTCAACCTACATCTTACAACCTGAACATATAGTTCAGCCAAAGCATTTGAACTTGTGTACCTATTCCAGCTGCTTCCTATTGACTGTAACAATCCTTGCTCCTCTGATGGTCATGGTCTTTGTCTTATCCACATTCACCTGTCTTCTTAAGTTCCTCCATCACATTCTGATGTAGAGCTGTAGGTTCTGTTTGCTGGAAGCTTATATTGTTTTCTCATGACTCACTTTCATAATTGGATCCAAGTACACAATGAAGAGTATGGGACTAAGATTACATCTTGTCAAACTTCCTGCCTTTTAATAAATTTAAATCTCACATTTCCTGTTCTAACATAATTCCTGTTCCTACATGACTTTGTCCTCCTTCAAAACTTTCCAAGCTTGGCTATAGGAATCCTCTCAAATGCCCATCTCAGATCAATGGAGGCTGCATGGATAGTTTTATTCTTCTCCAGTAGTTTTTCACTGGCCATCCTAATTAAAATTTTGGGTAAACCTGTTTAGTCTGAAGTCACACTGGAATTTTTCTGGGTAATCTATCCACAATGCCTCAAGTTATCTTCTATTTGTAGATATTTTCTGGACAATGTTGGCAACCAGTCTTTTGAGCATGGATTTTCCTCTTATCTTCTCCAATTTTTCTGTCATTTTAGTATGTTCACTGGATGGATTTAATGACTTAGAGAAGGACATATATATCCTTCATTAAGTTTTAAACTGCCAGTGTAATGGATCTCCTTGTTTCAAAACCAAATTGTTCCTCTGAAAGTAATGCAGAAACCTTATAGTATTTATCTTGTTTCTCTTAATTTCTTGTAATAAATTAATTTTTATATATTTAATATATTTTGACTGTGAGCATTATGAATGGATCTACCTTTGTCTACAGTAAACACTGTGTTGCTATTTCCTGGTCATATAACATTTTTCAAGGAACTGCAGTGCTTTTAAGTGCAGCTATAGATTTTAATTTCTCTCTAGTCCTAATTCTTCTTTAATTTCCACATTTTCTATATATGACTCAAGAACTTAAACATGGGTTCAGTATTTATGTAAAAAGCAATTTATTATTAAAAATAAACATAAAAAATTTGGCTGTCTCTTTTCATCAATTTTTAAAAAATGTTATCTGGAAACAATATTAAAGAATTTGAAGCCCAGTTCAAGAAATATGCTTAGTGATAATATTGTGGGACATGAATCCAAGAAATATTTCTGAAGAAAGTGAAAATATAGTGCAGTGTAAATCCAGGAAATATTTCTGAAGCAAATGAAAATATAGTGCAGTGTATTTGTTATCCAACAAATATTTCTGGAGAAAATGAAAATGTATACAGTATATAGAAGTACTACCAGGGCAGAGCAGCAGTTCTTCATAACCGTTGATTTTTCTCCAATCAGTCGTCGAGTTGGTCAAGAATGGAGTGGATGTCGCTCCAAAACCGGTCCCGTCATTTTAAAAAATAGTGTGAAGCATAAGAGTGTTTAGACGACAAGTAGTTGATTATATACATTTCAAAAGCTTCACTGTGTTTAGTTCCAATTAGAATTTTCGAATTTGTGTAATTTCGATAGTTCTTAAAAATTTTAAGTAGTACAGTATATTACACAGGAAATAATTTGGAAATGAGTGAAATGTTTATATATGAGCATAAGGATAACTCACATCAATTTGGTGCATAATACATTTTCTTTTCTAAAGCAATAATTAGGAATCTTGTACATTCCTGAGTGCTAAACTCATCTTTTCTTTGTCATGCAGCAGGTATTTCTCACTGAGGACTGATGACATTGAAAGGTAGGAGAAGAGAGCTGCTCTTATTTGCATGTATTGGTACTGCATCATTTCTCATTTTCGGTATAGAAACTGTACTAGCCTAATTTGACTAAGTTTAAGGATGTCTTTTCTGTGATTGGTCTGTTATGACACACATTTCAGTGAACCATTTGATAGCAATGCGTGTAACAGCCAGCTGGCTGGCTGCCAATCAAATAAACCCCACCTTGTGTTATCTATCTGCTGGTAGATGGCTAATTGGGATGCAGGGTATTAGCAGATTCATTCATGGGATTGCATTTGGGGGCCACAGGTGACAATCTCCCTGGGATTGTGCACCAGACTTTGGGGCTGTGGAGCATGTATTAGGGAGTAGAGTACACAGCCAATAGAGCCTGTGGGGTAGGTACTGTATTAATCCAATCCTCCCACATGTCCATGGTTAGACCTCATACTCAACAGTAGATTGTAAGGTGCACCAGGTCGTGCAATACCTGGAACCAGCTACCTCCGTGTCCCACTTGATTCCTCTGTAGGCTGGGCATTGTAGGACAATGACAAGGACAATACACATAAGAGAGAATATGCTGCCACTATAATGATGTTGTGCTGTTTGTTTTCTTCTGATTCAGCTTTCAGGTCATCATAAGATCAGGTATTATTTTATCTATATTTATTATTTTTAGTTTTTCTGGTGGCAACTTCTCTCTTGCATTTCTTGCAAGTGCACACTCCATCTTTGTTTTAAATTTTAAAAATTTTTGAGATATTAATTAATTACAGTAATGCACTTAGTTTTCTTTTCATTACAATTCAGAAATATGCACAAGATATATTTTGTGCATCATAATGCTTTATTAAATTAAAAAAAAAAAAACATTTAAGCATTTATTTTCCGGGCATGTTCTGATGTCTCTGCACACTTTGCTGTTTATGTGATATACTTTGTGAACTCTATGACAGTGTTCAGCTTAGCAACTACTAGGTAGGGTCCAATTAGGTAGCTGCTCTATGTCAGGATTAAGTAGTCTGGAATTTGCATAGCATTAGCATAATCAGTCAATCCCTTTTTTGGCATATTAGTCACACATTCTAAAACTTCCAGGGCCCTCTCCCTTCATGCCCTTGTACATCATTATGGTTTGGGGGTGCCGACAAACAGAAATTCACTTGTATAAAAAATTGTTCTGTACAGTGTACAGGCTGTAAATTGTGAGCAGCTCAACTTTTTCTTATCATTGCCAGTATATAGCAAGACTGGATCCATTTGTAAGTCCTCCCCTTCCAGTATTTTATGCTGCCGTCAATATGCATAGAAGTGTCAAGCACTCTGCAATCTCTGGCATTTCAATATTAAAATATAAAAAATTACTATAATGACACAAATATGAACATTTTTAATTTAAAAAATGTAGAATGTTGGTATGACTATAAGGATACAAGTGAACTTTTGTTTGGCTAAAGCTGGGGTAAAAAACATGTTCATTTCTCTATCGTAAGCTTGTTGCAGGCAAGGCAGCATCTACAGGAGAAAGTGAATTGTACTGAGATGCATAAACATGACAAATGCATACAGCAGGATCACTGCAGCAAATTGTAAACGGCAGAAATTAGAGGTAATATGCCTGTAACTCTGATAGTTTATTAACAATAATAAATATGATTAGTTTTCAGAATTGCAGCAATTAATTATATAATGTTGATATAGAGTTGGTTTGGTGACACTTATATTTCACTTGCTTTGTTTTTTTATTGGATCTGTTTCCAGAACATTCGTTCCCATCATCAGCATAAGACCATGGTAGAAGCATACTCTGTAGGTGGTCAGGGAATTTATCAAATATATCCAAGGATGGTGTCTCAAAGTTCATGATGTGGTTTATTTTTGATGATGTAAATTTTTTTCCATGCCGTTAGTTCTGAAGGTTTGCAAGTGTGTTTCAATACTTTTATTTTTTTTATCAATTTTATTTTTTCTGACCAAAATGTCACTGCCAATTTTTCTATCTGTTTGTAATGCACATTTATGAAATGTTTTTTGGTATGGGTTTCCAAATTTCTTTTTGTTTTTCCAATATATACTTAATTACAGTCTTTGCAATTTATTTGATAGTTACCCAACTTCTTGTGAGAGGATATAGTATCTTAATGTAAAGATTTTTTAATACTGTGGATGTTTTGAGGAACCAACTTTATTCTAAGTTTTTTAATTTTTTTTTTTTTAAATTTATTGAACATACTAGCATGATATAATAATTATACCACAATTATAAAAAACATTGGCTCACCAACCTGCAAGAGAGCAAAATGGCTTTCTCAGAAATGCTGTGCATTAACAAAATTAGGAATAAAAACTCTTTTAAATTAGTTGATTTAATACTTTTTCCACTTACCATTGATTTACACAAAACATGTTTCACAGGCCCTTGCCCATATTATCGCCTGTAAGTTGACTAGTAGTTGTTGATGGTTTGGCTCACAGTTCATGATGCAGGCTAGGGCCTGTGAAACATGTTCTGTATAATTCAATGGTAAGTGGAGGATAAGAGTGTTAAATTAACTCACTAGCTAATTAAGAATATATCAATTATTTCACAGTATTACTTCAGATATAAAATTACTTTGAAATTTAAAAACTCTTTTAATTTATTGAAAAAGTTATGTACATATTTTGCCAGAAGACCTACTTGTATCTTTTGATGAGTCTATTTTATTTCCCAGCATTCCTACAGAAAGAATATCTAAATTGTTAAAAAATTGGCTTATATCCATACACCTGCTATAGATGATTTTATCAGTTTGACAGAACTATGCATCAACCAGCATTATTTTAGAGTTAATGTAAATTTTACCAACAAAGTTCCGGATTAGTTATGGGTAACCCTCTTTCTCCTTTCCTGGCAGATTTATTTATGAGTGATTTTGAAAGTTGCCTAATTGGTGCTAAAAAACATGGACGACATATTTGCCATTATATCTAAACGTCCTTTCCCTTGTCCTAAACTTAAGTATTCATTTTTTACACTAAACTCCACTTATACAAAAATATGATGCATTTTGGGAGAATCTCCCCCATCTTCAGTTGCTCACACACCTGGATTCCTGTGGTGGAATCTGTTGGCTGAAGTAGGAAATTGCTGAGTTCATCCATAGGGGAAAACTCCAAGTTCATTAGGTTTTCTTTATTTTTTAATATGAACATTTTTTCCCAAGTGGATAACTTCATTGGCTTGTGAAGATGTTTCAGCAGTTTAATTTCCAGTTTTATTTCATGATTTTTGGTCCAAAAATGAGTTGCTACTGCTGATTTATCCACCTGCTTAAATGGAATATTCCTAAAGTGTTCTTTCCTCCGAATTTCTAAATTTCTCTTTGTTTTGCCTATGTAGCTCTGCTCACAATCTGCGCATTTTATTTCTTAAATTCCTGATTTCTATTCTGTTGGTATGGAGTCTTTTACTGTGCAACCTGATAAATTCTTGATATTATATCTGTTCTTTGGGGCTAACATTATCCCATGTTCAACAATATCAATTCACCCACATACAAGATGGCAAAAAAATTTATCAAAGTTTTCAATTTTTTTAAGAGATTCCAAAGTTTGAGCATCAAAAATTCAGTTGATGTAGTTGAAAAACTTAAGAATAGCAGAATCACAGCTGGAGATATAATGGTATCATTTGATATAAAAGCCATATTCCGGAGCATACCAACAGAGAAACTTATGCTTATGTTAAAGAAATGGTTAACATCAATAAATTTAAAACAGAAGAAATAGAAGACTTATTGAAACTTACTAATATTTGCATTCAACAAAATTTCTTTAGCTTCAACAAAATATATTACCAACAAATTTCAGGCCTAACTATGGAAAACCCTTTGCCACCTTTTCTAGCAGATTTATTCATGAGTTCATTTGAAATACATATCACAAAAGCCTTCCCTTTAATTTTCAAGTTATTGGTATGTGGATGATATTTTTGTAATAATACCGAAGAAAAACTCAATAGATGCCCTGAAATTTCTTAATTTGCAACATAAATCTATACGGTTTATCATAGAAGAAGAGCGAAATGGGCAGCTATCATTTCTAGATTTAAAAATTATAAGAAATGGAGATTGTTTGAATTTTGGAATTTGCAAAAGAAACACACACTCAGAAATATAATTATTTAGGCTTTCACGGCCGGCATTAATCCAATAAAATAATGTTTCTGGGCTTGTTGGCCGTGGTCCAAAGGCTGTAAACACACCTGACGTTTCGCCCGTGACTCCGTCGGGCATCTTCAGAGGAATGACTATCACCTCTCATTGTTATACCTCAAGTGACGCTTGTGGCAGCCCCGTCTAATATATCTAGGTACGGAGCACCGCCCCCTTCCTTTTCATTGGCTGCTATCCCGCCAATCGCAGTAGGGCACCGGTCCTGATGACGTAATAGATACTGTTGGTTGTTGGTTCTGACACATACAGAAAATTACATAAAAATGAGAGTTATAACCCCATTCCACAATAATACGCAGGGTTTCACAGTTTGGCACACAGATTGAGGAATATTCTACTCATAGAAGCAGAGTATAAAATAGAATACCAACAGATAATAAATACAGCTATGGTTTCAACAAAGACACAGTGGTAAAAATTATCAATTAGTCTAAAAGACAAAAAGAGATAAGGGAAGTTTCCACACTGAAAAACACAAAAGAAGGATACAAATTCAAAAGTTTCAACTTCCATCCAATTTACCATAACAAGTTCAAGATATTATCTCTGTGAGTTGGAATATTAGAACACTCTTTCTGGTTTCACTTAAATGATGTAGCATATATAGAGCTGGTAATATAGAATTTAGGCATAACACACAAAAATTTTGTTAGAAAAACGTTGGCAAAAGTACTACAGGAAATTAGAAATAATAATTCTGGCCCAAGATCTTACCAAAAAATAACAAAACCATTTAAGTGAAATGAGAAAGAGTGTTCTAATATTCCAACTCACAGAGATTATTAGAGATTATCAATGTGTTTGATTCCAGATTGAATTAATATTGAAGTTCAAGAAAATTTTTAAAGAACATGGATAATGTTAGCCCCAAAAAACAGATACAACATCAAGAATTTATTAGGTTGCACAGTAAAAGACTCCATACCAACAGAACAGAAATCAGGAATTTATAAAATAAAATATGCAGATTGTGAACAGCACTACATAAGCAAAACAAAGAGAAATGTGGAAATTCAGAGGAAAGAACATTTTAGGAATATTCGGTTTAAGCAGGTGGATAAATCAGCAGTAGCAGCTCACTTTTGGACCAAAAATCATGAAATAAAACTAGGAATTAAACTGCTAAAATATCTTCACAATCCATTGGAGTTATCCACTTGGGAAAAAATTTTCATATTAAAAATAGAGAAAACCTAATGAATTTTGAGTTTCCTCCTATGGATGAACTCAGCAACTTCCTACTTCAACCAACAGAGGCCACCACAGGAACATCCGTTTGTCTAGCCATTGTTTCAAGTAATGGCGGTTCAGTGAGCAACTGAAGATGGGAGAGATTCTGCCGAAATGTGTCTTATTTTTATGTAAGTGGAGTTTAGTGTACAAAGTTAATACCTAAGTTTAGGATATATTATCACCCCATTGTCAACAGCTTTGTAAGTACAATATTCAAAAGAACCCTTTATCCCAATTTATAATTTAATTTAGGGTATTGTCCATGCCCATTGCCTGGAATGAGTGAAAACCGTTGTAAAAAATATATATTAAAAAAAAAGAGTATCCAAAGTCAGGTATGTAGCATTATGTTCCATAAGCATAATGAGCTTTGAAAACATAATAATAAGCAAATAATATTGGTGCCTACCTTGTATTACTGGAAAAAGTATGCCCTTAAAGCTTTCATATTAGTTTTCATTGTATCTGTTTCCAATAAGATAGTCTGCTTATTAGTTTTGGCAAATAAAGAAGAAATAGATTATTTAATGGTGAAAATGCAATTTTCTTTGTTTACTTGCTTACCTTAATCCAAAATTGGACTAAACTTAAGCCAGAAATATACCACTCTTAAGAAGTACACAACATAAGGTTTTTATTGCAAAAATCTTAAAATACAAGTATAAGTAATTATGATGCTTTGTTTCCCTACTGATTTTGGTTATTTTACAAACTGTGAAATTCCTGATCTTTCAGAATACTATAATTTTAGTATAAAAATTGGTTTGTGTGCTCTTTGGTGGTGGGAATTTGGTTTTTGTTCCTAGGTTCTGGTAACTCTATACACATTTCCTACACTATACTGCAGATCTCTGAGGGAACCTGCATAAAGAGATTTTCCTGCAAATAAACATTGGTGTTTATATCCTTTTTAAATTATATTTTATAAATAAAGCATGACACTGCAGTTAAAGTACCTCATTGCATAAAGAGTTTCCATAAAAGATTCTTGTTATTGCAGCAGTTCTGAAGTTCGGAGATTGTTTGGAGTGCTTAGCATTAGGATTTCACAATTTCACATCATTCTATAAATTTTGGAAAATGGTAAGCGTAAATAAAAGCATAAAGGTAAGAATGATACTCTGAATAATGTTGGCTTTAGAATGGTAGATTCCTTTAAATGTATCTGCACTCTCTCTTGCACTAAGTAATTTTTATACTTCAGTGAAAAGGGCATCCCTTTGTCAATAAAAAAATTGAAGTAAATGTCAAGGATATCGAAATAATATCCTTGTGGAAGGGACAAATTCATATGATGGTTTTCAAACATACTTAAATATTGTTAAGCATAATCGTTCCAGCATACTGACAACTATCAGAATATCTATAAGCTTCTTGAAAATGTGAGCAGCTTCACTGTGCCCCTCAGCCTAACAGTTTGCACTCTTTCATCACCAGTGCCACATAATGCTGATGAGTTACAAAAATTTCAGAATTTATCTGCCTATTAACTACATAGCTATATTACATCAATTTTATTGCTATTGTAAATTAAGAGTTTTCTAGTCACCAGCAAATGCTGCTGTGCTTGTTGAGTGTGTACTTAAAACACCACACATTGTTTGAAAAAAAATTGATATATTGATCCTTATGGTGTTCTGCTTTCATATGGACTGATGGGAACATGCTTGTTCTTAAGATGAATGCCTAACTCATTCTAAATGGACTTTCAATTGTTTTAAAGTTTAATTAATAAGTTAATAAGGGATTTATGAACCAGTCTGTTTTTATAGGATATTTAACTTAGAAAGAGCTTATTATAGAATAGTATTCTAAGTGAAGGCTTGTGATATAAATTACTGGAGAAAAAATTGAATAGTGAAACAGTTAAAATATGCAGGCTCTTTATTAGCCAAATACATTTTGAGTAAAGCTTGAAGAAGGAGAAATATCAATACAACACAAGTTAAATCAAGAACAACATTTACAACAGACCCATTCTGTTTAATCTATTTATAGATATTGTAATGATAGAATTAGACAGAGTTAATAAACATAAGCCAGTTATAAAAAATTAGTATAAACATCAATGTTACTGTCTGCAGATGATCAAATGGATGGAATCGTTACAGTAACTGCATTAAATCAATAATGGAAATTTAAAAAAGATTATGAAGAATGGAAAATGAAGGTTAATATAGATAAGACTAAAGTAGTGGTTTTATAAAAGGGGAGCAAACAAACAAAAGGAGAGAAATAGTAAAGAATACTGATATTGGTAAAGATTTTACTTATCTGGAAACTGCAAAAAACATACGGGTAACTTTGGTTAAAGGGAAATTAGTATTGGGAATGTTAGAGAAACATTTATTTGTATAAAACAGTGGTAGATTCAAGATTGACAGGCATATGGAAAGTGGAACTGTGGGCTATTCAGAAAGAGTGAAAGAATATGAATATTATACTTAAAATGTATTTCAAACCCAGTTTAGAGGTTCCTTTTGAATGCAGATAAAGGGGGTATTTCATGTCAGATATTGGTCAAATAAGTGTGAAGGGATTAATAATTGAAAGAGTGATGAGGTATATTGGTTTCAGCTGTTGCAGTTACCTAGTGGGCATTCCTTAAAAGAATGAATAATGTATCAAGAAAATCATTTGTATGTTAGGCGTTGGGTAGCCAGGATTAACAATCAGTTACAGTGGAATCTCTACCTATAGTTCCCGGATGTATCGTTCAATTTATGCGGTCCCAAAAGTTTTACCTTATATCTTATGTGAATAAAACCCGCATTCATTGTTCATCTAAGTATCGTTTTCCCACATTATTCTTTCAAACATTTCAGTCCCAAAGAAATTCTATTCTCGAACCATTGTTTTCAAACTGGAATAGTGAAGCTGTGATCGTACGCGTTACCCTTGATCCGAGAAAGCATGACTCAAATTCTCCGTAGTTGTCGATACTTTTGGAGCCGCAGGATCGTGATGATAGCCGATGCGAAGAATGGGAATGGGCCAGAGTTGCCGTTGCCGCCAGCTTTAACACCTACGAGGCAGTGAACGAGGACGTTGTCACATTTGGTTTTCAAAGTGTCGAAGTGTGCGACGAAGTGGAGGACTCGGGAGGCGAGTACAGGCGTTAGGCCGTAGCGAGCCGCAGCAAACCACTGGGTCCACCGTTTCTAGATTTACCCAGATTAACGTTAAAGTCAGTGTGTGTGTATATATAGGTTACATTATGTTTAACAAATAAAACAATACATGCATGATGCAACATTTAATCTGTTACAAGCGGCCATGCCAAACAGTAGTTCGGTTCTTTCCTATGTCGCTCGGGACTGCACACCGCACCAGCATTACTTGCTGCAACGTCAAATAACACAATGCGTTGAATGTGGAAAATTCATTTTGCATGAAAAGAAAAGCAGCAGAGCAAATATCAATTTACGACCTTTTACAAAGAAAGTGACAAACTTTTTATTTTTGTTGATTTGTTTTATTTACAAACGCTCTCTTAACTTTTCTGCTTATCAACGTCCCATTCAACTCAGGACATGAAAAGACCAATAAATTTTGGTTAGAGTCCTTTGCTTTCAGGCTTAAGGTTCTTTCACGCACCGTAAATCTACGACACGTGACTCTCAGCATTACTTCCCTTCCGAAGGAACCATACTTAGGATTTTTAGGCCTGAAAAAAATCCAATCCTGACCGGGATTGAACTTCCGATCTTGGGTCTACAAGGTACGTATGGTTACTACTAGACCAGGACCGACAAGACAAAGTGTAAAATATGTACATGATAACATGAAAATTGACTCAAAATATAGTGTTTCCTCATAAACTGGCTTTATTTGAACATGATTTATGCACTTCCCATATCAATAGTTTTCCCACATTCATCGTTTTTTTAACCTGGTCCCTCCAAAAACAATGAATATTTCGAGAAAGAATTCTGGAAGGATATTAATCTAGAATAGAGGATATGGATTGGATAGGTAGATGATGTGGTCGTTCTCTTGTGTATTATAAATTACTTTGTTGTTAATTTTAACTACGATGTACTAGTGTCGAAGCTTAGTCCTCTGGGTATTCCAGTAGGCATCTTCTGATGAACCAGGAACTTGGTCATCTTCCTACCCATATGTAGTAATTTATTTAAAAATTAGTAATGCAGCTGCATCTGCCTACTATATGCAGAATAGGAACATTAATCAGACATCATATAGTCAGTATATTTCTGAAGATAACATTGATAAGCATCTTTCTCAAAAAAATAAAATATAATGGTTACAGATTTTAAGCCAGTTCTGTCTGGAGAAACATGGAATAGTATTTGAAACAACATCTAATAAATATTTGGAATTTTATTGTGGTATAACAATTTTGGATTTTTCAATAATTAGAAACATGATAATTAACTACTCTTTCAGTTAAATTCTAGATAACAACGATTAAAACAAAGCAATTCAAATCTATGAAGAATGCTTAAAAGGCTTTGGAACATGAAATTATTTTTTTTGATAGAAAACAGCACTAATATTGTGCATAAATGTTGTACATTTACTGGAATCTCTATTGCACACTGAATACTAAAGAACTAAATACTAAAAATTTATGCACAAATAAAAGACAAATAAAGTTTCAACTTTTATTTTTTAAACAAATAAAACTAATATTAAAAAAAATTAAACAAATATTAAAAAAAAAAAAAAACACCACAGCTGAACAGACATTGCATTTGTTGACTATCACGGACACAACATTATGAAACAAAATAAAAATGCATAAACATTATAGGAAATGGAATTAAAGGCACCTTCTTCATTTCTCTTCTGTACATCTTCAACAACAGTAACAAATGAGTATTGTACAGAATATGTTAACAGTGAATGATAATACACATCAAATTACGTTCACAATTATTTGGTGTTATTTCATTCAAACAGATATTTGTCAATTACTTAAGACAAGTGAGATCATTAATCATCTATAAAAACCATAATAAAAACATTAAAATATATCTATAACAGGATGTTTATTAATTTACTCCATGCACTAATAGAACTGGATCATTCCATGTAATGGAACTGATGCAATTAGATATATTTTCTTTGCCTGTTTCACCCCATATAACAAATTGTATTAATCTCTTTATTTATATGCAGTCCTTGAGATTCTTACAACCACTTTTCAGCCAGAATATGGAACAATCAAAGTTAGATGTGTAATTACTATAGAAATACTAACTATAATTCCCTATGTATTTAAATATATATAAAGAGTTGCAATACCATAATATATACATAACACTCTGGAACGTGAGGGATTCATCTATAAAATAGTAGTGAAATATTGAGTAGCTCTTAAATTTATCCTAAATAGTTGTAGCTTTAACTTTGTATTTTTAGTTCATAGGTAGATTACAGAAATGAATTTTTAATCAGATCTGTATTATGCAGTGATATACAAGTTACAATATTTTTACTTTTACTTATGACAAACTTTATTAATTAATATACTGATAGGGTAAGAACAATATATTTAAGTATTTGAGGATTACAAAGTTCCTGAAAAACATCCCAATTCAAAAAAGTGCTCAGAATAAAGAAACAAGATTTTGTGCAATATAAAGACGACATAGAGCAACGGCAAACTGTTTTACACTAAAGATAAGTATGAGTCAATCACAGCTATGAATATAAATAATGAGTTATAACTAAGAAGCGTACAATTTTGCCAATTGAAAATAAAGAAAATCAACATGTTTTCTTCCTGAGTTAATAGGAAACTGGTTGCTGTATCTGAAAATATGTTGATGATTTTCAAAGACTTCATAATATTTTTAGAAATTAAAAAAAAAAAAAAAAAAAAAAAAAAAAAAGTATGGTATTATGAGGTAGTGCATCACTGACTACAGTCTAATTCTTGATAATTATTATACGAAATATTATGTATAATGGATGTCTTTCATCAGGTAATATAACATTCTGCTTTTCTATAATATAATCCTTGCATGTTTTAGTAAGTATCAGTGATTAATAAACTGGGGTAATTTTGCTGGTTAGTTCAAAAAACCTAGAAATAATGCTTTGCAATGAATCATTTTAACAAATTACTTTCAATATTTTCCCTGTGTAATGTTAATTCTATTTATAATCTCTTCTGAGTTAAAATATTTAGAACCTTCCTTATTGGTTTCACTTACATGTCCTGAGTAAATCTCATGTAAATGAAACTGTAAAGAGTGTTGTAAATATTTCAAATCAGTAAAGATTATTAATGTATGTTTCACTGTGTTCAATTCCAAACCGAATTCATTTTTTTTTTTTTTTGAATAGCAGGAATTTTCACAGTGAAATATAGTATAATATATCAAATTATTATTGAGGAAATCACTCAAATTTCACTAATTTAAACATGTCCAAGTGGAAAAATTAGTGAAATTTGAGTGATTTCCTCAATAATAATTTGTTATATCGAATAATTTTATTTGGTGTATAATTAATGAATGCACTGTACTTGCATATATCTTTAACAGAGGCATTCATTTATACTCCTGAGAGAAAATGATAGAGTTTTTCAAGGACTTTAAAGCACAGCTGAATAACAGTAACTTAAATCCCATCTCACTAGATAGTATATATTGCCTAGAACTGTCCTCCCTGACCGAGGTTTTTTCCAGATTTTCCTCAGTCCTCATAAATGGCAAATACTGGGTAGATACTCTAAATTTAGATCTGGAACTTGTTGGGGTTTGAATCCCATTAGGTCTGTCCTCCCTGACTGAGGTTTTTTCCAGGTTTCACTCAGTCCTCATAAATGCCCCCCCCCCCAAAAAAAAAAACTTTCCCAATATATCATTTCATTTTGTGCATCATCAGTGTTCACTGCCTGTGGTGCCTCAATAGTAAAAATGGGTGTTAAACACTATTAAAAGGGGAAAAAAAAACCTGCCTTATTTCCTATGATATATCCATGCATCACACATTTGAGTGTATATTTTCTAAAATTTGATTACAAAACATTAATAACATTTATAATATATTCTATATATGTGTCTCTTTCCCTTTCCAACCAAAATCCTGATAAGATTATGGTAATTACAGTTAATGTAGACTTGGATTGAGAACAGTAAAGAATGATTCTACATACCATATAACTCATACTTAATTTTCATCACTGTAAACAATGATGAATATTAGTCGGATAGGTCAGATGAAAACGTTTGCAGTACTACCCTAACAAAAGTAATTAAATGATATGATCAGCTTTGAGGACCATCGCATTAAGAACAAATTTTGATTAGAATGAAAAAATATTTGACCTGTAAATTTTAATTTATGAAGCTTTATAAAAAATTGATAACTATTTGCAATTATTGTGTACAGATATTTCCTTTGACATTTATTTTCACATCATATCTCAGTGTTATGCCATCTTTTCTGGCATAAGAAAAGAAACATCTTGAAACATCACCTCTTTGACAAAATATTTAATTTCCTTTTTGCATATCACAGATTTGGTTTTCTTTTTTTCTTTGGTGATGTTTCCAGTGGTAGGTGTTCACAAGTTCTCTGATTGCCGCAAATAATTTTGCAGGACTTTGGGGTGCTCTTCTAAGACCTTCCACTTTGTTTGAGAGCTTGATTTAAGTGCTTTATCTAATATACTAAATTTTTTTGGTAATTCTGTTTCTCTCTACTATGAGATTTTTTAATATTCCTCAGCTTGAAATATTTTTTACCCTTTCTTCTTTATATTTGTCATATACTTCTTTACTTTCTTTCAGTTCTTTCCTCATTTCACATTGTGCCCCTGCATATATTTCAATTATTACACTGATCTTCAATGGTCTCTCCAACCATAATGTATAAGTAATAGTTACAAAAGACTTAAAAAAAATATAATTTAAAAAATTTAAATATAATATAAAAAGACTTAAAAAATATAATTTTTTTAAGTCTTAATAAAAATATTCACCAAAATATGTGAAAGTTACACAAATTTTAGATATTTTAATGAAGAAAACCTAAATAAAATGAGGGAGGGGCTTCAACAATAATTATGGAGTACTGTTTATAGTGCAATTGATGTAAACTGTAAATTCAACAATTTTCTACATACTTTTAAATTACATTTTAATGCATACTTTCCTACAAAAATCAGAAAAACAAAACATAATATTGATCAGGAATTGGTTAACCCAAAGAATTAAAACATCTTGTTGACATAAAAGACAACTATATAATGAATTAAAATGCAGTGAAGACCCTATCTCCCTATCTAAAATATATTTTAAAAAATATTGTACAATACTTAGGATAGTCGTAAAAACAGCAAAAGACCCCCATAATCACAAACTTATTAGTCAGAATAACAAAATAAAAACAGGGGATATAATAAAGATAGAAACAGCTAAAAATTCGCAGTAAGAAAATATACGAATTTTGATTATTAACAACCAAGATATAGAACATTCTTCAGATGTGGCAAATGTATTTAATGATTACTTCCTCAATGTAATCAACAATCTAAACTTATATTCTGCTGATAAAATAGATGCACCAAGAATGTTACCTAATTTCCCAATCAACACACTGAATTCAAAGTGTCACCACTTCAAAAGAAATCAATAATATAATCAGAAAACTACAATAAAAGAAATTCTTTTAGTTATGATGAGATGAACAGCAAAATTATAATGCCCTGTAAAAAGGAAATTAGTATTTCTCTTAGTCATTTTCATAATGAATCTTTGAAAGCAAGTGCATTTAGCAAGTGCTAAAATATTGTAGAATTAACTCCATCTATTCAAAAAGAAAGTCCCAATCTTACCAACATTTTCAAAGAACCTCAACTCATGTATTCACATTTCTTACACTATACTCCATTCACTTACATAAAAGTAAGACGCGTTTCAGAAGAATCTCTCCCATCTTCAGTTGCTCACTGAACCTCCGTTCGAGGTTAGATTGCCACTCCATTGTCAACAGCTTCCTAAGTACAATATTTATTTTCAAAGAAGTTTGAAAAAGTAGTGATAATAAGCTTGAAAGTATTAATATTCTTGTTAAAAGATCAATGCAGTTTTATGAAAGAAATTTCAAAAGAAAATAGAATTTTTTAAAATACTAATGAAATATTAACTTTCTTCAATGATGAAGAAGTACATGTAGGAGAAATATTTTGTGACTTAGCAAAAGCTTTTGACTATGTCAATCATGAAATTCTGAGAGAAATTATACTTTTATAGAATAAAAAATGAACATTTAAAATCATTCATATCCTATCTAGATAAAAAGAAACAAAAAGTAGAGATAAATAATTCCTTTAAAAATAAAGTAATGTATCAGAGTGAGGTATAATTAAATATGGAGTCCCTCAAGGATCAATTTTAGCTTTTCTACTTTTTCTAATTTACATAATGCATCAAAAATACAGCTAATTCTGTACAATTTGCAGACAACACAAGTGAGCTGGTAAATTGTAATGATTGTGTATTTAAATTAAATCAAGTTTTAAGTTTTCTATGTTCGTGGTTTAAAGCTAATAAGTTGTTTTTAAACTTTATTCTCAGATTTCCAAATCCCCAGTTACATTTATGATACACAAATGCATGACATTAAATTCCTTAGCCTATAAATAGATAACTTTATTGTAAAGTTCATACTGATCTTATCATGCCTAAACTTAGCAGCTCTGCATTAAATAAATTGTATTTATGAAGCTGACAATGGAGTGGTAATATATCCTACAATTGTGTGTTCAATTTGTTTACACTTCACTCCACTTACATAAAACTAAGACATGTTTCAGGAGTAATCGCTCCCATTTTCAGTTGCTGACTGACTCAACATAAAATAAAAATGTTTCAGGAATGATTACACCTGAAACATGTCTAATTTTATGTAAGTGGAGTTTAGTGTAAATAAGTTGAATACATAATTGTTAGCTCTGTGTGTTATGCAATTTGTATATTATTAGTCCTGAAATCACTGAAGACTTTAAAGTTAATCTATTATGTCTATTTTAGCTCAGTAATGAAGTATGGTCTCATTTATCAAGGAAACTTTGTTGAAAGTAAGCATGTCTTAATAAAAGAGAGAGAGAGAGAGAGATAGCAATTAGATGTAGCAGACATTCATGAAATTATTTTTAAGCATCTAGAAATATAACTCTTCCATGTGAACATATACTATCCCTATTGATAATTTATATAAAAAATAAAGAAAAATTTGTACTAAGCCAAAATATTCAGACAAAAATGCTAAACAAAAAGGAAATCTTCCAGACCAGTTTCAGCATTATCCTGTTACCAAAAACAAGTTTATTATGATGCACTTTTAATATACAACACTCTTCCACCAACGTAAACAATCCTTCAAAACTGCTCTTAAAAATCTTGTGTAAAATCCCTTAATATTCTGTATATGATTATATAAATGACAATTTATACACCATGTTGGAGTATATTTTTTATATAATTGACATTAATCAGTATGTAATCATGTATGCAGACAGATACCATTCTCATATAAGTACAACAATGCAAACAACTGCTGTAACTGACAAATTCTATGTTTGTATATCCTAATAACTGTTGCATGAGCTTATGGAATGCTCCCAAAATAAACTAAACTAGACAAAATATAAAGATTAAATGCCTATTCGATTAGCACAAACTTAATTTTTCATTTCTTTTAGTATATTATGTTTCTGACAAACTTAATACCCATTTATCTTTTCTCCCAGTTTTTTACATTATCATTACAAACAGAAAATTGTTATTTCTTTGTATTGTTTAGTTTATGCTCACTAAAGAAACAAAAGGTATTTTATTTACATAAAAAAGTAATACAACTGCTTATGTATCTTTCATAATGGTTTAGGATAGTTCAATGTTTCCAAGTTAAAATGTGTACAAAATACATATTTTGTATTGCAATTTGAATTCTAAGGACTATTGAGAAACCTTAAAGTTGATTTAGAAATTAAAAAATCTAATAAGAGGAATAAAATAGTATTCAGATGGGAAAAACTTGAGATTATGGCTGAAGATGCATGGTTTTGTCCCTGACAGGTTTGTTCTGCATAACCTTAATTCAGCACATGATTTGTGTGAAAACCACCATATATAAACAAAATAAAAATTAACCATATATTGATCTTCAAAACTATAGGAAAAATCAACTCTCTTAAACAATAGCAACCATGCTGATTTTCTGGTCACAGGACAGAAGGGTTATTATATTTCTATGCAAATTTAATGTGCTCACTGTCAAAATCTTCATACTTGGCAAATTAAATTTAATCTAATTGGGTTTGTTTTGACATGAAATGAACCAGTTTACTATTAGGACTAGAAAGAATTCAATATAAAATTAATGAGCCAAACACTTGTAAAAATGTATATAATATTGTAATAGCAACATTATCACAACATCTATATAATTTATACCATTTGGATTTTTTTTAAATATTATCAATGACATTTAGTTACAGTCTCATGCACAGATAATTAACATTCAGTAGGTCAAATAAAGAATACAGAAATTTAAATACAGTGGTTAAGAATGACATTTTAGTGTGACACTCTTTTTAATAATTGAACAAATATGCTTCTTTGTTTGCCGCTGATATTTATATACTGATTGTCTGACATAAATACAAAATAAGGAGACCGTATATGAATGAAATGCCACTGCAGTTTAATGAAAATATATTTTTATATATACAAATAGTAAAAAAATAATTCTTCAATGTTTAGTAAGGGAAGAATTCGTTCTGAATGAAATGACAATCAGCTATAAGCTGCTGGCCTGCAGGGAGGCTTTGTTGTTAAATAAGTTTCTCAAATGCTATAATAGTAAATTTGCATGAGATGAAATATTTGCAGAAAAGAGAAAATATGTTTTACTCCACTGTGGTCAAGATGTCACTTTTGGTACAAAAAATTAGACTTTACATTTATAAAATGCATTTATCTGACATTCTTCTATATTTTGCTCCAACATTCTGTGTATATTTGCTAGTAGCACAATGAATTAAGTTGCTGTTATAATAATAATAATAATAATAATAATAATAATAATAATAATAATAATAATAATATATTTTTCAATACTGTAACAAGACAGCAAAATAAGTTCACCTTCATGGGCCATGCATTGTCATGCCTTCTCTGTCAACCTTCTACTGGTTGATGTTCTTCATCTTGAAAAAGCAAATGCCAGATAACTGTGGAAACCAATGAACTCTGCAATAATTTGTGATTTCATTTAGACATGCTGCAATTGGCATGTACAATGAAGTATAAAAGTTAATGCTATATATAAAAATACTTATATAAAAACTGCAAAAGAGAATACCAATTAATTATACATTAGTGACTGGCTATGTTAAAATTTTTTATGAAACTCTTCTCACCCAATCATAATTTCTGTACAATACTGTAGAATTAACTTCATTAGAATTTTTCTAAATGTGTTTGCAATATTTTAATTAGTCTTGCCATATATCTGCTGGCTTAGCATTTGTGTTCCACAATCTACAAACAATGTTTTTAACCATTTTGACCTAAGCCTCCCTTTCAGGCACGAACAGAAATTTATTAAAACAATTGCATAAATGTAAAAAATGTACATGTTAGGAAGAAAAAGTAAAAGCATGTAAACAAATTTAATGGTGAAGGGGGTCGAGTTGCAATGGCTTTATATATATATTTGCATCTCAATAGCCAAAAACTGCCATTTATTATTTGCACACAGATATTTGCTGCTATGAACAAGCAATGACACTTTTATCTTCCAGTTTACCTTACAGACATAAAAATGTCATCTGCTTTTTTTTTTTAATATAATATATACAAACTTAATGGAATGTAATGCATGATATGGTGCTACCATTTTATTAAAATGGTACAAACAATGAGTAAGAGCAGTTTACATGCCCAAAAGGCAAATGTACTTTTAATTGATGTACATATTCCAATAGTTAAGCCTATGGCATTTTATTTCCATTTGGAGTATCATTCAATTTTGCATTATGTTTATTTTTTTCATTACAAATAGATACAACATACAAATTATATTAATACTAACATTAATACTTACTACTTTGGCATGATATCATTTGTAAGAAATTAGGCAAGAATAAACATGCTTTCTTTCACAGAAAGAGATAAGATAAAATACATTAAAATTAATTATTTATCACAACAAACACTACATAACTAGATATACTTCTGACACTACTTTTATTTTCTAACTTAAGACCTATGTCAACAACTATTCAAATTATAAATTAATTCAGCAACACGCTGAAAAATATGTAGCTTCAAACATAGCATTTAACTGAGGCAATTATTTTGTCAATGTGCAAACCACATTCTTCTAAATGTGCTACACTATTAATGAGAATGTCTACAAAGAATTATATTGTAGATAAATAGAAGAGCCAATGGACAATTATTATTATTATTACTATTATGTATATCTCTATCTACCATATCTTGAGCACTGATATCTCTCATTCTATGGTTAATGCATGACCAAAAGAGAGAGAGGAAGGAAGAAACAAACAAAATGGGGGGGAAATAGCTTTTATGGACTTTTTCACATCTTTCCCCTTCATTTCTATAAGAACTATTAAAATAAAATTTTGTGTGTTTAAAATCTGATTTTTATTATAAAATAAAGTATTCCAGTGTATTATGACATTTCAAAATTATCAGCTCTCAAAATATTCATTGTTAGATTTTCATTAAAAAGCATTTACAAAATTATCCCTAAGTTTTTGAACTTTTCTGAATAAATTCTTTCTTTACTATAAAGGTAATATCTACAAACTGAACTTCAAGAATGTGTACAGTTGGAAAAAATTATTTCCTGGAATTTGAATTTTAAAAGTTATTTTTCCTCATTAAAATACTTTTTTATATTTAAAATATGATAAAGACTGAGGTTCACATTATTATAAACATGCAATTGATACTAAGGATGAAATTACAGCAATGGAAGACACATTTGGTTAGTTCATGATAATTAATTAAATAAATAAATATATTATGTCATTTTACTTGAATGGATAGAAGTGGCTGTAATAATTCTGGTATTCAAATGGATAGACGTCTAATATTTGAAAGATTGGAATATGGTATTATTTCCAAACCAACTTAAAAGTTCAGCATTTATGCATTAACATGTCTGGAACATCCTTCTTTACTGAAAGCTTATATTATTTGGATATAAGTAAAGAATGGGTATTGGTTATAAATTAGAGGCGAACTTAACATTTCTGTCTTTTTTTTTTTAAATTTATTTTGAAAAAAAAAAAATAGATTGGCAACTTCAGGTTCATTAATTGCTTTTCCTTAATTTGAATTAAATTCTTTCTGGAATTCCTGAACTATGGTGATCAAGACAACTTTAATTGACAGCTGGTGCAGAAAACAGCATTGCTGTCATTTAAAACTACTCTAGCCACTTTAAAGTTCATGAGAAGAGAAACAGAGAGAGGGAGAGACTTTAGCTTGAAGAGTAGATGCCTGCAGCAAGTATGGCTTGTATAAAATGCTTGAGATAGTTGACCAAAACTGAAAAGTTTCTCCATCTGTAAGATACTTGCTCTGGTGACCATATAGAGCATTCTGAAATTCTATAGTATTTTATATTTAATGTTGAAAATATTCAATGTAGAATTTAAAAAGTTACAGAAACAACTATCTAATATAACAAATTATTTATGACTGTCTAAACTCAATCATCTCATATCTTTAGAAATTATAACATAGAAACAGTATCTACATCATAATATATTTTGGTATGCTTAGCTTATAATAGTGCATAGCCTGTGCCAATATATATCTTCATTTCCTACAGTTCAGCAAAGCAATGGCTGCCCAAAAATCTCATTTCTTTGTAGACATTCTATGGATTTGCACTTTTGATATATACACATAGAAAACACAGAAAAAAGTGATACACTGAGGAGATTGAATTTCTTTCTTTCTTTCTTTTTTTTTTTTTTTAACAATTTCAATAAATACTAATATAAAAAAGAAGCTGGATGGAAAAATTATTATCTACTGGAGGAACCTTTTCATTTCTTTGTTCTGCTGGTTCATGCTTATTTCTGCCTGCTCTGCCTTCATGACCATTTTATCCAAAATATCAATCTGAGCATTCAGTTTTCCTTCTAAATCTTTGGACTTTGGTGCTTTCTTTGTTGGTGCTATTACAGGTATTGGTGCTGGTGCTGATGTTGTTGGTGATACATTTGTTGCCATGCTTCCCCCAGCAACATCTACAACCAATAAGATCAATGAGTATTGATACAGCTGCAAAATTATACACCAGCTGTGCAAGCATCAGACAGCTTCATTATACATCCTGAAGATATCAAAATGTGAACAACAAACTTTAGTATAATTTTAATTTCAAATGAATACTAAACACTTTATTAAACACTTAAAATTGAAACTACAGACAAAATAAACTGCTGCAAGATTAAGTTCTGCTTTTATCAACTATCCATTTTTGAAATGCATATGGCTGAATGGTCAGATTACTGGTCTTGCATTAAAGGTGACCTGGAATTGATCCCAGTGGCCAGAAGTGAAATTTTAGGCGCATAAAGTGGCACTCCTTTTTTTTCTGTAACTTATCTTCATAATATGATATCTGGGAAGTTTCAGATTAAATATAATGATTTGCAATTTTTTATGAGGAAATCATTCAAATTTTACTAATTTTGTTCTACTTACTTGAACATATTTTGAAGGCTGTTGCCTTCATCACCAGTATGGTTCCACTGTCAACCTCTGCCGGGTTTTAAGATGTTGCTCTATAGATTTTATGAAACAGTTACTGTTGTTTGGAAGATCAAAACTAACTAAATTTTCTTTGTTTTTTTTATGAATATATTTCCCATATTGTTAATTCTATCTATGAGTTCTTGAGAAACTTTTTAAGATTTTTTTTTGTGTCAGAAATGGTATGCTATTGCTGATTTCTCCATGAGTAGGGAGTATTACAAGACTGTTTTGAGCAACCTGGCCAGAAACATATGACATAAATTCCCTGAGCTGCATCCATCTGGTTAGTGACTTCACCATGACAATGCATGTCCTCTTGTTTACAATGTTGTTGCAAAATATTTGGCCAGGGGAAAAAAAAAAGCATAGAATGTGTGCCTCACCCTTCATGCAGTTCAGACTGTGTGACATTTTTCTATTCTCTCATCTCAAAAACAAGCCAAAACATTGGTTCATCAATGGCTTTCGTGGAAAAGTCAGAGGAGGTATCAAAAACTGGTGCCTAACATGCCATCCAGGACTGGCAGACACGTTGACCCCACTGTATACAATAACTCAATGGGGACTACTTTAAAAAAGATAATACCAATCTTGATCCCCTCTAGTGTACTTTGTAAAAATAATTCTGTAATATTCAATAAGGAAATTAAGTGCCATAATTATAAGGGTGATTCCATGCTTTTATGGGACAATTTTTTAAATACCATTTTGGCCAATAATGTGTATTTGGCAAAATGATATTAAAAATATTAGTATTACCTTTCATGTGCTGTAATATGCTAATTCTAATGAGTAAAATTCACACTTATGATTATAATAATGGATTGATAAATGGAAATAGAACAAATATTCTTTGCCATTTATTCATAACTTCAATTGTAATGAGGTAAATTCACCTGAAAAGTTTTATATGCATCATTTGGGTTTACAAAATTAGATTGGAATATATGTGGCATCAGTGAAATGAATACTGTCATAGCATTGTGGTTAACAAGACTAAAAAAAAGTGACAATTATGAGGTTGTTTTACTAGTAATGTTATGCAATCAAACACTTGTTGAGTATCTGCAAATAGTGCATTCTAAATTTATAAGTTAGTAATGCAAAAAATTACATAGCATTGCTATATATTTCCAGCTAAAATATATATTTCTTGAAAACCCTTTAAGTGACAGAAAAAAAAGGGTGTAGATTTTTAGTTTGTTTGCCCATAAGTTCTATTATCTTTGTAAATTATATCTAATTTGTCATCTATAACATGCTTCTGGTGTAAACTTCTCCAATAACAATTATTTTTTTGAGTAGTGTTTAAAGCCCATTTTTACTACTGAGGCACCACAGGTGGTGGACACTGATGATACATGAGATGAAATTATATATTGGGAAATGATTTTTTTTAAGGTAGGAAGTGTTCCAGGTTTAAGTTTAGGGTACCTCCCTGGCATTTGTCAGTTATGAGGACTGAGGAAAACCTGGAAAAAATCCCCAGTCAGGGAGGACAGTCCTAGCTGGATCCAAACCCTAGACCTCCCGCTCACGAGTCTGTGCCTTAATGACCTCGGCCACCCGTGGTGGTCCCAATAACGATGGAGATTATATAGTTGATCTGGAAATTGCCATGGAAGGTTTAACTAATAAAGAGAAAGAAAAGATTAGAATAAAATCAGAGGATGCTCTTAAAAGGATTAACAAAATCAAATAGAATTCAAAATTACAGCAACATTACATCACTCAAAGGAAAAGGAGTTATTTACAAAAAAAAGCTGATAAAGGGAATAAAATAGTAATATTGGACAAAGATCATTACACTGACAGGCTGTTAGAGCGCGCGCTCACGCACGCGCGCACGCGCACTCACGCACGCGCACACACACACACAAAAAAAGTAGTTTAAAACAAAACAATCCTAATATAGCCAGAATATATGCGTTACCTAAAATCCATGAACCTGGGAAGGGCATGAGACCCATCATTAATAATATAAATACCCCTACATATTTTCTAGCAATGGCTTACAGTCAGATTTATACCTCTACCAAGATTTCAAAGTAGAAGCATAAAACACTTGTTCAAGTTAATAGAAAAAAAAAAGATTTTAAAGTTCTACCCTTTGATATTTAAGTGTCTTTCGACGTAGTATCTTTGTTCCCGAGATTTCAAATGACAAGCTTTTATCATTTTTGAACAATTGGTTAAAGGAGATAGGAATTAATGAAACTCACAGGAAAGAATACTTCCACCTTACTAACATTTGTATAAACCAGTCATATTTTACATTTGCAGGAGAATTCTATAAACAGAAAACAGAACTCATAATTGGAAATCCTTTGTCATCCTTTCTGGCAGATTTATTTATGAGTACATTTGAAACCCACATAATTTCTGCCTTCCCACATTATTTTAAATGCTGGTACAGATACATTGATGACATTTTTAGTATAGTGAAAAAAAACTTGTTGAAGATGCTTTGAAGCTTTAAAATATACAAGATAGGATTATATCCTTCACACTGGAAACAGTAACAAAGGGAATGTTGCTGTTTTTAAATATAAAAATTAATAAGAATCATGGAAATTTAGAATATGAAATCCATATAATAAAGGATACTCACACAGATAACTATATAAAATCAAATGGGTTTAACCCCATAGCTCACAAGCACTCAATTTTCAACAGCTTAACATAAGAGACTGGTGAATTTACCAATCAGTAAAGAGGAGTACAAAAAAGAATTTGAGAAGATACAGGAGATTGCCATTATAAATGGTTTTAACAAAAATTTAGTAAACAAAAAACTTAATAGATTCCTAAAGAGGAAATTGATCAAGAATGCCACCACACTATTAACTGAAAATGAGAGACCAGTTTTTAAAAAATTCACCTACCATCCAGTAGCTATGAATAAATTCGAAATTTTTTTTTGAAGATATTAAGATTAAATTGGCACCTGTTAACAGATACACTCTGAAAAATGCTTTAGTGGACAACAGTTTTAATAACATTCCACAGGAGAAAAAGTCAGGCATCTACAAAATAACATGTAAAGAATGTGATAAGATATACATTGGAACAACTAAGGGGAACATAGGATAATGGTTAAAGGAACATCTCAGGAACGTTAAGTACAAACAGATTGATAGGTCAGCAGTGGCACACTATTTTTGGAAAGATAACCACGACATAAAAAGAGAAATAAAATTACTTAAAGAAGCACACAGACGTACAGAATTGGACACATGGGAGATGATTTACATTCATAAACATAGGGATCACCTTATGAATTTCGACATTACAGGAGAATGTAATACAAATTTCCAGTTTGTAAAGAAAAAAACACCACCAGGACGGAGCCACAGGTCCTCATAGATGTTAGTTTCTCGTACCAGTCGTCAAGTTGGTTCAAGATGGATAGGATGTGTCTTCGAAACCGGTCCCACCATATTTAAAAGTAAGTGAAGCATAAGTGTTAGACGGCAGATAAGATATAATTTACATTCAACAAACTTCATTGTGTGAATTCCAACAGAATTTTTTAAAAATGTCTTATTTTTTGAAAGTTCTTAAATGAATTCAATTATCTTTTTTATTTTGGTGCTGAGTTACCTCCAAACCTGTGTATGCTTTTTTTCTAACTAGTAATCACACAATTGCATATCTTCAGATCATTGGTTATGGTGCCTAAGGTAAACAAACTGTAGTTAAAGTAAATTAATCATGGGACCCAAAGTGCTAAAGGTACCTTACATTTACCTGCAAGCACATGTAAAACCTGGATCATGTATCTTCACTTTAGTGGATTTGAATTTGTGCCTTGTTTTCATAGCCCATTTCAAAAATTCCCTAAATGAACCGAGAAAGTGACTTGAAATTCTTGATGACAATGTGCTGCTCCAACATATTTTATGATGCCAAATTTAGTTTATTGACTATCTGTTCTTTTCTGGTCAACTACAAGTGTCATTTGTACCAGTTGTTACTACTTTGCTTCCATCCCAGAAAGAGTTTATGTTTCATTTCTACACATAAAATCTAATGTAGTGTGTAACTGTGTACTTTTTGTTTTGTTCAAACCTAATGCTTGATGGTTGAGAAAAAGAACATTATCATTAAAAAAAAAAAAGAAAGAAAGAAAAGAAAAAAGAAAGAAAGAAACTGTACACTTCTATGGACTGTTCCACATAAAATTTTAAATTCTGATTAACTTTTATGTTGTATACCACGGTATCTACAACTTTGGAACTTTGTATCACTACCAAAAATTTGAAAGTCAGGGATCTATTTTAATGCTTTATTACTCTACAACAACTTAATTGTAGTGAGTTTTGCTTTTTGAATGCCACTAACTTTCATTTCTAATTTATATTTAATAATATGCACTTTACAAATATATGCACATATTGTGTTTTTCAGCATGGCCCTAAAATAATATTCTTTTCTTTGATACAGAACTCTAGTTGTAACTGATTTTCATAAGTTGTATAATTAGTTCAATTTGGCTATCTATTCAGTGCACATATAGGATGGAAGGGTATTACATAACTTTCCTTGCCCACGGCGATTCCTTTTGGTGACTAGAACAAAACATTTAGTGCCCTTTTTGAAGTGGATTCTGAGAAAATGTTGATAATTAATTATCTTTTTAAAATACATAATTTACACAGTTAATTGAAATTTGTACATATTTCTTATGAAAAATTACAACATAATCTCCTTTTTTACAAGTTAATGCTTATTTTGCTGACACAAACTTTACAGTATTCTGATTATAAGCCTTGCAAGATTGTTATTTTTTGCATCACAACATGACAACATTGCAGATCCAAAAATCAGATTATGTTGTGTGTCCGTAATACCTACCTTCAATTGTTATTGTGCTCCATTTGTTTTAAGAGCTAATTTCAACTATCCCAATATCTTTAAAGTGAAACAAGTGATGCCATTCTTAATTAGCTGTTGAGTTGATTTAATACTCTTACCATACTTACCATAAGTACTGCCATGGGTTGCCAAGGTCTTTAAGGCATGGACTCATGAGCAGGAGGTATGCAGTTCGAATCCAGCCAGGACCGTCCTCCCTGACTGAGGTTTTTTTCACGTTTTCCTCAGTTCTCATAAATGGCAAATGCCAGGGAGGTACCCTAAACTTAGGCCTGGAATGTTTCCTTCCTTAAAAAAATCATTTTCCAATATATAATTTCATCTCGTGTATCATCAGTGTACATTGCCTGTGGTGGACCACAGGTAAAAACAGACATTAAATACTATTAAAAAAAAATACCATAAGTGTATTAGATCAACTCACCAGCTAATTAAGAATGTATAAGTTGCTTCACTGTATTATTCTGACATAAAGTTGATTTCAAATATCATTTTGCAAAGTTAAGCAATGCAGAGTATCTTTAACAAGGCTGCAGTATTTATCAACAAAAATTTGCAAAACTCAAGAGTGCCATATCCTGGATTAACCTCTGTCAGTTCTCCATATGTAGCTCCAATACCTAATCGATCTTAAGTTCTTATATTTATATTATGTTATGCCTAATTTTCATTGTAAGCAATCCCTTAATGTATCTTATGCCAATAGAACTTGTTAACTTTTCATTCATTCAGCCACAGAAGCTAAGGAATAACAGCAAGTTATTGAATTGCTGCATTGGAAGATTGTGTGAAATACATTAGTGACTATTTCAGGAATGATAATGCTACGGCTAAATTTATATAAACGAGAAATTAAAAAATAATACAATCATTCTCAAACAAAGAGGAAAGCCAATATTTCCCTTTCACCTGTATAACAAGTACCTTTTTTAAAAAAATACTTATTTGACTCTTCATTGTGCCTGGTTTACTATCTTCTTATTACAGAATTAAGAATGTGCTATGCTGCAGTTTTTAGGTTTACACATAAATGCAACAACATCGACAGTACATACCATTGCTACTGTTCGATTTCACTGTGTTTTCTTTGGCTGAAGCATTTTCAGAATGAGACTGTAAAGAAGAAACACTACCAGTTTCACTTGCAGCTGCACTATCTTTACCTACTCGAATTTTGAGTAAATTGGTGAAACTTCCACACACCATCTGCAAAAAATGAAATAATAAAATTCTTTAAGTTTCACATTATGCTCAGCTGTGACAGCAACTGCTAATAACGCTCAAACACAGGATGTTTCACAATTCAACTGCACAAATTCCAAGGATGATAGAAAAAATTTAGACAAATATTTGGAGATAGTGTTTGGAGCTAAAGTTCAGAGTTATGTGAAAATTATGGCACTTGACATTAGTGTGATAAGTTGGTATTAAAGTCAAATATCTCTCTGATTTGCTGTCCAAAATTTTAATTTCTGCTCCCTTAATGAGGAAAACTTATTGCTAGTAAGGAACTATTGTTTAGGATATGGGCATTGCTGTTTTGGTAATTATTTTTTTCCTACAAGGATTGGCATGCCACTGATAACATAGTAGTGATTTTTATTATGTAAGCTAATAGTCCTTCACTGCATGTTTAGACCACCTAGGGTGCCTCAGTAGTAAAAATGATGTTAAAGACCATTCAAAAAAAAAAAAAAAACTCTGCATGTTTAGCCCAGACAGAATGGTGTAAACTTTACAAACAAAACAATGTTTCTTCTAATACAATGTCCTTCTCTAGCTCTCTCTCTCTCTCTCTCTAACATAGCTATACAGTTTACATAATTTCAGTTTATGATTTTTAGATCTGCTGATAAATTTGCATCTAACCGTTCCACCATACTCCATGCGTAAAAATGTATTGCTAACAAATTATCTATACAATAAATAAGGGTCAGGTTCTTAAGTTTTAACCTATTTTGTTCCTTGTTAGCTAATTGTGATAGTTCAACATAATTATCTGTTTCATTATAATGAGAGTTACATAGTCAAATCTTATAAAATGTAAAAGTAGCTAAATAAGATGTAAAAATCTAAAAATGGGTAAAACTGTTAATTTTTTAAAATATTAAAATATACAATAATAACATAAATAATACTTAGCAAATGAAAAATAGATAAAAAGATATTATTTTATGTTTTACTAAAAGTTATGTTTGAAAACATTGGCAGGATTGTGCTTTTTGCTCAGTTATATTTCAAAGAGAAAATATTGCATTTGACATTTTCCTTAACCATAAAAATGTATTGTTATATTGTTGTACTAAAGGAAATTATTAGTGTAAAAGAGAAAATATTGCATTTGACATTTTCCTTAACCATAAAAATGTATTGTTATATTGTTGCACTAAAGGAAATTATTAGTGTAAAAATCTGCTTTAGGACCAAACTGAAGACATTCTTAAGAAGCTTATACTTGCAGTTAATTAACAGTGCTTGCTCTAACAAGATGCCAAAAGTAAAGTTTTCTAAAAGTTGGTTAATTTACCAGTGGATCGGCAACAATGCAAATTTTATCACAGATGGCAAAATTATATTTTATCAGGTCTGCCAAAAGTAGATGAGCTGTGTTCAAAAATTGCATTTTCTGCAATATAAAGAGTCTGTAAAACATGTCGGCAACTTGAGAGGAATCCGAGGATCCAATTCCAAACAATAATTTCAGGGTTTTCTTCCTGCTCAGAAGACAATTTTAATTAGGAGAGGTGTTAGTATCAGCAAATATGGTATGACATGTGCTAAAGAATCCAATAATTAATAAATTTCTTCAAGACATCAGTGGCTGAAAGATACTAGACATATCATCCTTAATGAAAAAATATTAGCTGCAACTATACCATGAAATGATTGAATTTATGAGAGCAGAACTAAAGGACTGTAACATTTGGTATGAAGTAGATGAGACCAATGACAGCTGTGGTCGTTTCATCACTAACATCATGGTGAGCAAGCTAGAATAGATTCTGCTAAACTTTACCTCAATCTTGCAAGATACTGGGCAAAAGATATTTATAGCCTGCACCCTCAGAGATACCATATGCATCCTCTGGCTGGCAGATAACTGAGACAGTAAGCTTTTACTTCTTACTGCCAACAATGCAGACTATATGAACAAGGCAGGAAAATTGTTGAAAAGTTTCTACCCTAATATGCTTGCTCACAGCTTACATCTGCTGGCTGAAGAGATCAGGAACAATCTGTATGAAGTGAGCAACATACTTCATCTATGAAGAAAGTCTTTCTGAAAGCTTCCAGACACACTCAAATTTTCAAGGGAATGCTACTACAAACATCTCTTCCCCCAGAACCCATCATTGCCTGCTAGAGAACAAGGCTGACAGCAGTCATCTACTATGCTGACCATTTTGAAAATGTTGTGTTTCAGACACATTTTACATCAATGATGGAGCCTGCACAGTCAAGGCTAAAACCATTCTAGATATATATGGCATCACATCACTTCACTTGTCTTTAATAGGCCAATTTCAGTGATCTTCCTGAAGCTATTCAGCATTTGGAATCTGCAATGTTACCACTAAAAGATGCAATGGAAGCCATTGACACAATTTCAAAGAAATACCATGGCCAGTGTGAGCAGCCTGTTCAATGAAATTCACCAAAATTCTGCAGTAGAACCCAGGGTTTCTAACAATGAAAAATGTATCTGCGGTTTTCCTAGGAAACAAATTACAGACAATTAATCATGGGGACCAGCAGTAGCAATGACTTCATGCTATGTAGAGAGAACATTTTCTTCCTATAAGAATGTTTTGAAAGGTTTCACTATACAAAACCTAGCAATGTATTTAATAGTGCAGTGCAAAGGGTATTACTGATTAATTGTTAAATGTTCTTGTTGGCTTTAGTGTGTTATAGTTTTTTTAAAAGATTCAGTGTCTTGACATTGGAAATTACAGAGGTATTCTAAAATTATATTCTATAAATGAAATTAAGCAAAGTACTCATGCAGTGTGTGGTTCTATTGAAAAAATAAATTTAAAAAAAATTGTTTAGTATGTTTATGTATTTTAGTAAAGGAAGCCTACAAAAGCCTGCCTGGGAGGGAAGAAAAAAAAAAAGGAAAGGGAGGAAAGAAAAGGAAAGAGAAAAAAAAAGCAAAGAAAGAAAGAAAATTGTTAATTGGAACTTATACAATAAAGCTAATATACAATTAAGATCATTGTATTATTGAGTCAAACTACACACTTATTGCTCCACTTACTTGTTTATAATATGCAGAACTAGTTTCACAAACTCTTTGTTCACATTATCAGCTAACAGTCGAATGCTGGATAATTTGTTATGCTGTGGGAATGTGTATTCTGCTCTGGTGGCAGTGTAATAAACTTGTAGTTCATATTTTCATCCCCGGTTCTATATATTATGACAAGTGAAGCATTAAGAGTGTGTAGTTCAACTAAATCATACAATAATATCAATTATTTATATGATTGGCTTCACTATGAAAGTTCCAGTTAACATTTTAATTAATAGAAATGTTACCTTAAATGACTCTAAAGCAACACTACAAAGTATAACAAATGTATGATTGTATGATATTAATTAATTGATTAGCTTTACTTTGCAAGCTCCAATTTACATTTTAATGAAGAAATTGTTTTACAATGCATCCCAAACCATGATAGATTAAAGGAGAATAAGATTGTATAAAATATAGTGAGAATAAGATTGCTGATACTTTAGCAAAAAACAAAAGGAGTTGCCATAAAATTAAAACAAACTTCCATTTAAATTAAACTCATAAAAAGATTAGCAACAAAACATGAACAACAAAATATCCAACTAAAACTTTTAGGAAAAGCACATGAAGAGATGATGATAATAGTCAATCACCATTTGGTAATTATAATAGGCTTTGCCAGGAGAAAGAGGCTTAAAGTCTGGGGATAAATAGTAACAGCTTGTATAAAATATAGTGAACTTTTGTAACAGTGGTATCAAATATTAACATTTTAAAAAAATTGAGTTGAAATTGTAACATACACACCACTAAAATTCAATAAAATGGAAGACTAGTTTTGGGAGCCATCGCTCCTATCATCAGTTCCTGGTCGACTGCCGGTCTCGTTGTTATATAAACCAAAAACAAGAAGAAAAATCGGTGGTAGCTTGGCACTTTCGGAAAGAACAACATAACATTAATAAAAACCCCAAATTACTTAAAAATATTAAAGGAAAAACTGAACTTACAGTCTGGGAAAACATCTATATTTGGAAGAATAAAGAGAAAGTTTTTAATTTCGAAATCCCGCCAAGTGATGTACTAATACAAAAGTTCATTAAACCTCCACCAGAGATGAATCGACCTACCACAAACAACGAGACTGGCAGTCGACCAGGAACTGATGATAGGAGCGATGGTTCCCGAAACTAGTCTTCCGTTTTATTGAATTTTAGTGGTGTGTATGTTACAATTTCGACTCAATTTTTTAAAATGTCAGTAACAGCTTGTTTACATTATATACACTTTTTTTCCTTTTGTACTTTATTTATTTCATATTACTCTTATTTTCTACTCCAAATTCTTGTATGCTGTGAAAGGATGTTTAATTAATCATTTATATACTCTGTCTTTGAATAATTGAATATTTACAGCACTTATTTCTAAAGGAAGTGAATTGAAAAGTTTTATTCCTATTAAAGATTTTCAAACAATTTTTTTTAAACCAAGAAAAATTGGAGTTGCCTAATTCTGCTTAATTGTCAGGCATAACTGCCTGTCAGATGTCCCTTCAGGATGAAATTAATCAAGGACAGCTACTGCCGGTTATAAGGATGTTAAATAACTACTGAAATGTGACCCAAGACCCACCATCTTTCCTCAAACTTTAGGTAATATATGTCTTCCTTTTTCTTTATGATACAGAAGATATAAAGGGTAATAAATAGCATTTTAGGAAGTAGAATCCTTCAGGTCAGTCAAAGTATCGGTTTTCTCTATTTATTTGTTGGGGGGGGGGGATCAAGTTTGATTGTGATTATTTTTTATGGTTATTGTTTTCTTTCTTTTATGTATTTATGATGTAGAATAATGGCCTGGAGGAGAGCCTGGGTTAGAGCCAGTCATATGTTGTAATAATACATTGCAAATTTAGTAATATTAAATAAAAATCTCAATGAAATGAAGTTACCTTAAACCTATTAATCTTCCTCTGTGTCATGGAGAGGATGCTGTTAAGCTCATCTAGACCTCCAGACACCTTGCCCATCTGCTCCCCATCAACTTCTACATCCTGGAAGCACAAGTGCATGAAATGTTTGTTATAAAGCTTATCATACAGATACAACTAATACCATAAATAGAAAATGTTTGTTTTGAATTTAATTACATTAATTCCCACATTGCTTTTGTTTGCATTCTATAGATTCTTGTGTACCACAATGGCTATGAATGTTGAACATGTCAATTACATTAATATGAACATGTACTGAAAAAGTTGTATAATCATCTTAAAGTTATAGATAGAACCATGGCCATCAGGGAATTCATTTACAGAGTAATAGGCCTTTTCACATAAATATTTTTAAGTGTGATTAAGAAAGGACTTTTCTATCTAATAAATATGATTAGTTAGTTCTCAGAGCATTCAGAGTGTTTTGTAAACTGGGAATTTTAACCTTACAGTCTTAATATATTTTCTGACTTAAGATGCTGTAGAGTAAAAGAAAAAAATGCACTAGAAATGTTCAGGTATGCTGGTTAAACACAAGACAGAAAAGAATCTTCATAGATCACCAGGAAATTGATCTCATTATCAAAATGGATCTTATTAAAGGAATTAACAATATTTAATGCACTATCAGATAGATATAGTGACAATATTCTAGTTAGTAATCAGTTTGGCTTTAGAAAAGGAATTTCAACAGAAAATGCAATCTATAAACTCACTATTGAAATTTTAACTGCATTTAATGAAAGAGCACATGTAGGAGGAATATTTTGTGACTTAGCAAAGGCTTTTGATTGTGTCAATCATGAAATTTTGATAGATAAATTAGCTTTCTATGGAATAAAAACCCAATATTTAAAATGGTTTATATCCTACCTTGACAAAAGGAAACAAAAAGTAGCAATAAATTGTCCCTTCAAAAATAAAAACAATGCATCATGGGAAATGATTAACCATGGAGTGCCTCAAGGATCTGTTCTGGGCCCTCTTCTTTTTAGTTAGTTAGTTCTCGGAGCATTCAGTGAGTTTGTGGAGCAGCCACAGAGACCTACGAACATTGAACTTGTCATTTACAATTACCACAGTAGCTTTCAATCTGTATTTACAAAAATTTGTCTGCATCTACATAAATAATTACAATAAAAATAAAAAAGAACACCTAGAACAACTCAACCAAACAACAAAAACAGACAAGTCACTTAATCATACAAATTTTATTATATGCATGTTTACATATACATTGATATGTTGTGCAGTATAATATTGTCACTCATATATTCCTTTACAGAATAATAGGCCTTTTTACACTTTCTAAGAGCAGATTTAAAGGAATTGTCATTGTTTATTAAGGCTTTTAGGCTAGAGGGAAGAGCATTGTATACTAAGATGCACTTATAATAAATGCCTTTTTGATGGCATGAAAGTGCTGAAATTAGGCGATGTAGATTTGCTTTTTGTCTAGTATTCTTGTCATGTATATTTTGATTTTGAACAAATTTTTGTTTATTTCTTATATAAAAGTTAATGAGGGATAATATATATATATATATTCACAAGGAGTTAAATTTCCAATTTTCCTGAAGAGGTTTCTACATGAATGTCTGCTATGTGTATCAGGGATTATTTGTATGATTTTTTCTGTAACAGGAAGACACGTTCACTTTTAATTGAATTTCCCCAAAATATTAGACTGTACTTCATTATTGAGTTGAAATAAGCATAATAAATCAGTTTTAAAGTCTTAATTGACTCCAACATTACTAATGCACGTATGCACGTATAGCATGCACTGCTAAGTTTAGGTGTAATAAGATCAATGTGATCTTTCCAATTCAGATGGTTATCAATTATTAAACCAAGAAATTTAATATATTTTGTTTGTGAAAGTATACTGTTATAATATTCTATCTGTAATGGTGGATCTGGAGATCTGTGAGTAATGAATTTCATAACATTTGTTTTATCTAGATTTAGAGACAATTTGTTTGCTTTGAACCATACACACAATGAACTGAGAACCAGATTTAATTTAATGGCACAATCATTAAGGCTCTTTGCATTTATCAATATGCTTGTGTCATCTGCAAATAGAACAGTATTTCCTACATCTTGGATAGATAAGGAGAGGTCATGCATATATATTAGAAAAAGAAGAGGGCTCAGATCAGATCCTTGAGGCACTCCATGGTTAATCATTTCCCATGATGCATTGTTTTTATTTTTGAAGGGACAATTTATTGCTACTTTTTGTTTCCTTTTGTCAAGGTAGGATATAAACCATTTTAAATATTGGGTATTTATTCCATAGAAAGCTAATTTATCTATCAAAATTTCATGATTGACACAATCAAAAGCCTTTGCTAAGTCACAAAATATTCCTCCTACATGTGCTCTTTCATTAAATGCAGTTAAAATTTCAATAGTGAGTTTATAGATTGCATTTTCTGTTGAAATTCCTTTTCTAAGGCCAAACTGATCGCTAACTAGAATATTGTCACTATATCTATCTGATAGTGCATTAAATATTGTTAATTCCTTTAATAAGATCCATTTTGATAATATGATCAATTTCCTGCTGATCTATGAAGATTCTTTTCTGTCTTGTGTTTAACCAGCATACCTGAACACTTCTAGTGCATTTTTTTCTTTTACTCTACAGCATCTTAAGTCAGAAAATATATTCAGACAGTAAGGTTAAAATTCCCAGTTTACAAAAAAAATTTCTGCAGAAGTCTCTATGATGAACCACTGAAAATGTTCATATTGCATTTTTTGCAGCTCAAAAATTATTTTGTTATTTATAAAGCTGCACTAGAGAATTATTCCATATTTCAATAAAGAATGAAAATAAACTCAAACACTTTTTAAAGTTTGACTGAGTTAAAATTGCCCAGTGACCTATGAGATGACATTTTGTATTTTTTTTTTATTTATTTTAAACACATTTAACAATTATTTACTGAGGCATCACTGGTGATATATTATATTAAATGATAAATTGGGAAAGAATTTCTTTTTTAATTAAAGGAAGAAAGCATTCCAGGCTTAAGTTTAGGGAACATCTTTAGCATTGCAATTTATGTGAACTGAGAAACTTTAAACTTAATTTTATTTCTTATGTATTATTTTTGTCACAATTTTGAAAAGACAATTTTCTAGGGCTATTTCTCTATATTTGCTTGGGTTCTTCAGTCGCCTTTGCCTTTATACAGGACTGTATAATTTTGTCTACATGTTGATTACTGAATTCTTGGTTGCTTTTATATGTTCATTGCATATTACATCAGGCCTACTGCTTTTTGTTCTTTACTGTGATTATTACTTCTATTTTTTTTTTTTTTTTTTTTAATGTTTCTTTTCTTTTTATTTAGAATGTTTGAGAAGTGGTTTTCTCAAAGCTTCATGTGTATGTATTCTGCTAGTGGAGATTTCCTTTTCTGAGAGCAATGTATGGGTTTTTCTTTGCTTCTTCCTCTTCTTTTATGCAGTAATTTTTTTGTTTTAGTTTTGAGTTTCTTTTATTTTTTCTTGCTTCTGCATATATTTCTCACATTGTTACTTGTCTAGGTTATTTTTCAGATGATGTATGGGATTTAGTGCTATTTTCTTTGCCATTCTGGTTGTGTTGTTTTGAAATGTATTACAGCATTTTGGTAAGATCTTTTGCTGTTTTTCCTGTTTCTTCATTTGCTCATTTTCATTCTATGCATTTAACATTAACAGATATGGGTATTTTTAGGTGTCATCAAGGCTTGGTCAAACCAAAGATTCATATCCTTTATCCTCTTATTAAGCTGCAGCTTGTCGTACTCATCAAACCGCCATGGACTCGTGAGCATGTTGGAGTTCGGTTCCTGTCAGGTCCTCTCGAACTGAAGTTTTTACTAGATTTTTCTCAGTCCTCTTAAGTGAAAAATGCTGGAGAAATACCCTAATTTAATTTAAGTCTACAATATTTTCTTCCTATAAAAAAAATTCTCTAATTTATCACTTCATCTTGTGTTTCATAAGTATCTACCGCTTTAAGATGCCTCAGCAATACAATGGAAGTTAAACACTGCTAAAAGGATAACCTAAGAGCTGTATGATCTAGTTGGTATTATCTAATTGAACTAATTAAATTATGGTAAACGTATAGCTTCACTATTACATAAAAATTAACATTTACCTCGGACGATACGTTTATTTCTTCATCGGCCTCATCAGGAGGGGGTGGTTTTCTTTCAACTTTCTCCGGCGGTGGAAGCCCTAAAAGTTCCGCCCTCATTAATTCATATTCGTACTCGTGGTCTGTCATTTGTCTAACTTATTGCTTTGTATTTTGTAGTAATCAGAAAAATGTTACACACCCACCCAATACACACTTCCTAAAACACTTTTTGACAGACGACTTCCATATTGAATTCGCATTGCAGTTTTAGCAATTTTGCCAACTAAACTCTGGGAAGTGGGAAAGATCAACTTGAATGTTAAGTCTTTCTGATTTCTCGTTATTTCTGAACTGGAAGATACTTTTGAGAATTTTTAGAGAAGTACAATCTGCGCTTAATTTTATATGATAGTATAACATTATTCCTTAAATGAAATTATGATTCTTTCAATTAATTCGTCATTCCTAGAATAAAAACAATTAGTACTATCTGACACTATTAGTGCTATTAAAATTGCTAGAATTTTGGGTTGTAGTTTAAATGCGTTGCATTTTTGTATCATGAGACTGTTGTTTACTCATCCTACTACTTAAAAATGACAATTTAATTTTGGAGGAAATCATTCCGAGTCCTTGACTGCAGCACACGCGCAGTTGTAAGCCTTGTTGAAGTCGAAGTAGGAGAAAGAGGAACGTCAAGATGGAAGCTGGACCAAGTGTTGGTTGTGAACACTACAAACGCAAATCAAAATTTGTTGTAAGTTGTACATATGTATATTGAATTGCAGATGAAACCTATTATGAGCTAATTAAAAATTCGTTTCCTTAATATTGTTAATACTATTATTTTTAATTGGGGGAAAAGATGCTCGGCGTAATTAAAATTGGCATCATTAGATGTAAAGCATGTTTTTAAATTGTTGACTTTTTATATTAATGTTCAGCAGTATCTGTCAACTGGAACGTAAAAATTCATACTAAGGCATGGGGTAATGTCATTGGAGTAAAAATTGTAGAACCACTAAACATGAACACAAATCATTCACCTAGGGTTATAAACCATTTAGATCGGAGGAGGTTGGTAGATTGCCAAGGCCTTTTAATTTTTAAATAATTAGGGCTCGAACAGTGCATGTATATATTGAACGATTAAAGTTGACAATGAAAGCAGGATTATGTTGTATCGATCTTTCTCTATAATTAATTTTTTTCAGCTGTGACTACCAGACTCTGTGAATCAGTGACGTTGCAGAATGATCTCATCGTAGGATGTAAAAATTAATTTTTTTCCCCCTTATCCACCTAAATAGTTTGATAAGTAATATAATTCTAATGCTATAGAAAATAAATTGATTCTAATCATTTTGTTATTTCATGTTTTCAATCCACTGTGCATTATGCCATGTTTGTGAACTGCAAATACGCACGCTAGATTTGAAAAAATGATGTGCCGTACATTAAGAATACTGTATAAGAACTTTCAATACATTTGTGCATTGAATCAATTTTCACCCGTTCTTGCAAGCAAAGAGGAAGTATGGCCGGAGTTCTTCGGAAATGACGACATGATCAATATGGACTGGATGCGCGCCGACTACACAAGAATGTTACGACGCTATTTGCCGTAAATGGCTTTCATAGTAAAATAAAATAAACAAGAAGTGGTCGCCCGATTTGACATTAAGGTGTCATATTGTACTGTGCTAAATTGTTTTTTTATCAGTTTCGGCACACTTGTATGATAGCTGTCGTACCCTAACAGTACACGCATTTCTCACTGGGGTTATGGGATGTCTTGTCAATGTATAATTTAAGGACTAAACCGTAAATGGGCAGCGTGTTATTACGTATGGGTGCACCTACTTGGCTTCATTCTTTATTTTTCATAGCTCAGTTTCTCACCACCATGGTGGGTATACCTACTTGGCTTTATTGGTTATTTTCTTAGTTCAGTTTCTCTCCACACCTACTTGGTTTTATTCTTCTTAGTCCAATTTCTCGCCACTATGATGTCAGTAGTACAGAATTCAATCTTTGCTTTTCCTCTGCAGTAGTTCACTAGATGTGTATTTATGCTGCTGCTCGTTTCTTTTGTATGGGTATCTAAATGACTTGTGTTTGCAGGGTTATTCTGAGATATCTGAACTGGATAGTTTTCATTTTAGTTTAGTTCCCGGAGCATTCGTGAGTTGGTGAGCAGTCACAGAGACCTACGAACATAGAACTTGTCATATACAATTATCATAGTAGCATTCAATCTGCATTTACAAAAATTTGTCTACATGTACATAAATAATTACAATAAAAATGAAAAAACACCGAGAACAAATTAACCAAACAACAACAGAGGCTCATCATTCAGAGTGGTGGTGTATTTGATCATGTTTCTGGTCTTTTTATGTCCGCATACAATAGATCAAATTCCTCACAATGGTCAGGCATTATGAAAATTGCATAATATTTTTTCTCTTGAGTATATTGGAGATCTTTTGCTTCCTCCCAACAGAATTTGTACTTTTTGCCATAATGAAGCCGAATTGCCATTTTGGTGTAGTTGTTGCTATCTCCAGTTGATTTTTAGGATTTTTGTGGAGAAATTGAAAAGATTCTCTAGTGTGGCAATGCCCATACTTATTGCGTGCACAACCTCCTTTTTGAAAATAAAATAATTGGCTTAGCGTAGTTTAGCTCCTGGAGCATTCAGTGAGTTCGCAAAGCAATCTCAGAGACTTACGAACATAGAATTTGTCATTTACAATTATCACAGTAGCACACAATCTGCATTTACAAAAAATATCATGTACATCTGCATAAATAGATCATTGTTTATTAAGACTAGAGGGCAGAGCATTTTGTACTAACATGCATTTGAAATAAACTCCTTCTTGATGGCAGGAAAATGTTGAAATAGGTCTATGTAGATATGCTTTCTAGTATTCTTATCATATATAAATGTGCGTATGGCAACTCCTCCATTCACTTCACTGCTTAATAATTAGTTGCAAGTTCGCATGCACAGTCATATTTGTTCACTCACAGTAGCCATTGTTGCGCTGCTGTATAACTGATCAAATTAACCATAATGCAACAGTTAAATATTCTTAATAAGAATGTATATGAAAATGGATAAGTTATTAAATTAAAGTACTTTCCGCATATCCACCATGATCCCTCATATAAAATTCAGCAAAACCCCATAGGGATCCCTGCCTCACAGTTCACTGTACTCCTGCTCTAGTGTGACTTCCATATTTTTGATTTGCTTATCTTTTCCTCTATATAGATTTTTAATTGTCAATGTCCTCCAATCATCTGGTGTTCCAGTCCTTTGGGTACTGTTGGTCGATTTATCCAAATTTGTATTAATATCTTGTGTAATGCTTTTATGTACTCTATGCAAATTTGGCTGGGGTTTGGTTCCTTCTTGTTTTTGCATCTCTTATGGTCTTTAAGTTTTCTATGGAGATCATTGGAATGTTGCCATGTGCAAATTCCAGTAAGAAATTGGTTTCATTGACAAAACCCCTACATACTAAACATGCACATTGTGTGCAATCCTTTTAATATCATTTATTCCAATTTCAGTTTACAGTAAACAGAGATCACTTGTGAATACCTTTAATTATACCTTAATTATACCAAAAGGGACAGAAAATGGTTTTCTTAGAAGTACATTCCAGTGCTTTACTGCAGTGGAAATATCATTTCATTGCCTTATTTACTTATGTTTTGAGTAATTTGAATAATTCCTTTGATTGTTGAACAGATCATTATGCTTATTATGATTGTGTTTAGGTATACAAGATGGCCCACATAAAGTGTTACAAGCTATATCTCTTAAATGCAGCAATATAAATATTGATTTTTTTTTTTTTAAACATTTTGATGTACACTGACATGGGTGGCTGTAGTTGTTGAGGCACAGACTGGTTAGTGAGAGGTCTGGGGTTCAATTCCGATTATGACTGTTCCTCCCTGAGTTTTTTCTTTCTAGGTTTTCCTCAGTCTATCATAAATGACAATTGTTGGCAAGGCATCCTAAACTTAGGCCTGGAACATTTCCTTACTTTAAACAATCCTTTTCCAATTTATCATTTCATCTCATGCATCATCACGATGCATGAGTAGTAAAAAGAGGTGTTTAAAATTATTTAAAAAAAAATGGTAAATGGACACAGACAGTGAAATTGAAAAGTGAGTGTACCTAGAGTCTGTAATGCAGCAAGAATATGTGCACATTGGCATTTAACTGTTAGTCATTCCTGATACTCTACATATACATCATAAAATATGTATTAGCATACACATGCACTACATTATTCTGATATATTAAAATAATGGTACAAATGATGTAATTTTCATGTTCTTCATCCATCATTTTAGAAGCATATAATCTTTAAAATTAAACTTAATAAAAGTTAATACATCCTTACATAGATTTGCTTGTTATATAATACATTCTTACAATGAATAAATGTCACTATGTGGACTCTTAATAAACTATTTGTGTACTGCTAACAATAAGTCTGATAACTTTGGCCCATTATTATATTATTTAGCTTTATCACTGTGTAAACAGCTATGTCAGCAAAGGAAAAAAAAATACAGTGTGAATACGTGCATGGTTGCTCCCAACATCAATGCCTCACTTATTAGGCATCACCAATAAAGATCTAAACTTCTTACTTATTGCAAGATCTGTCTGATTTTTGATTCTGAAGTCTGGAGAAACCTATGATACTTTAGCATTTCTTGTGTGAAAAAAGCGTTTCACCAATTGGTTCAATTAAAATTCATCTGTAGATCCAGAAATCATTCACCATTATCATTCAATGATGATAATCCATACTATGTTTTCCCATAACAGGCTCACTTCCAGTGTACTCTCCAAACTGGACATCAAAGTCCCCCATTACAGTCATGATATCTTGTTTTTTCTACTCTTAAGAGTCCTGTCTCATAAAATTTATCTTTCTCTACCTCTTTAGCTTTCTCTGTAGGTGCATAACACTGTACTATAGTTACTAATCTTATGCTAATCTTTGACCTTAGGATTACAGTCCTTCCTAATATGGTCTGCCCCAATTCAGGAGACTTTTCTTGGTTTTCTTTTCAATAAAGAAGCCATTTCTTCTGTATAGACACTCTGCTCATCCTCTTTTCCAGAATATAGTAGTAAATTATTCTACTGTTTGAAATTCTCTAAAATAATTTCACCAATTCCTTGAGTGTACAGTTTATATTTCTCCATTTCTGCTTCTACTTGGCCTAATCTTCGAACTTCCCACATAATTTGAACATTCCAGTATCCTATATGTGTACAATTTTCATGCCAAAGGTGGTCAACTTAATTTCATTCCAGCATACTTTCACTTTGATTTCTCTAATAAAGAGATTTAAGAAGTACAGGCTATCAACCCACAGCTTCCGATTACAGTGATGGCAACTTAACCTGCTATCTTTGATTCTTAAGGCAGAAGGCTATGATTTTCCTGCCGACACTTGGGTAGCTGATTGCAGTGATAAACCAATAGGAGATGAAATTGCCACATCCCTATCCATCATGAACATTTGTATATCCATAAGGTCAGAGCAAGAGGGTCCCCTGAATTCTTTCAGCTGTTCAAATGTAAGTGCATGTGGAATGATGTCAGAAGTTTTTGAATCTTTGCCATGGTAGCAAGAGGCAGTCTTGGAATCCTTCATCACAGAGAGTGAAACTCTGGTCCTGTTCTTTTAAGAAAAGAATCAGTGGGGGATGGTAGAAGCTGAAGCACCCCTTAGCAAGGCCAGAGTCACACATTTCATGAAGAGTATCAAGGCAACAATTTTTTGCGACTGCAGCTGATTCTGATAATAGGACTTCAAAGAAGGGAACACAGTGGTGACTAGTAAGTGCTATGCTCAGCTACTGCATCAACTTTGCAATGCCACCAGGAAAAGAGGTAGAGAATGCAAGTCTAGAAGTACATAACAATGCTCAATGCACAGTTCACATGGCTGCTGTTGCCAAGGCTGCTATGAAAACATATGGCTTCCAGGAGCTGGATCATCCGCCATACATTGAAGACCTTGATCCCAGCTACTATTACCTGTTTTTAAAACTGAAATCTAAATTCATGAATGATAATGGGTTCAAGGATATTGTTTTTCAGCATTTTGCAGACAAAGCTTCGGACATTTTTTTTTGGGGGGGGGGTTTGAAATGTTACTCATAAATGTAAGAAATTCATTGAAGTAAAGAGAGATGTGATGAAGTATGATAGTGTATTTTTATTCTATCACTTCCCTAACATGGTCAGGGCAGAAACGTTTGAACTGCACGTTGTACCCCATTTTTATTGCCTTTTCTTACATATTGAACACGAGTTGTGTAATTGTTTGTATTTACAATCTTGTTGGGGTTCATAGGAACATGCACCATAGTGCTTCTGTTTTCCCTCATGAAATCTTACATGCAGGATAGAGAACAGATTGTTGGGATTACTTAAATAGATGTCAAACTACATACCATTAATCATGGTTTCTTGTCAAGGAGAAACATTTGATATAGAATACAACAGGGTTTAATTATTTTTGGAATTTTTTTCCCCTTCCTTTTTATGTAAATGACTTGTCAAACTGCACAAATATTTAAGTAACTTTTTTCTGTTGTTACTTGTTTTGATATGCATACTATGTTAATGGTGGCATCCAAATACTGTTTATTTTACTACCTTGTATTGCCAACTGTCAAAAATTGTTAATATTTATATTTTAAGATTTCTCTCTGTTTCAGAGAGGAATTTGTTAGTTTTTGTATTATTTCAAAGTTACTTTATTTTTAATTTGAAGTACAGTCTTCAATATGAAATGCATATTTTATCCTTCATTATCTTTGATATTTTTTGTGGATATTCTTGAGAATATTATTTTTATGACAGTTCTTTGTCAGTGATGCTCAAATTTGCTGAATTCTAATTCATTTTCACTACATCTACAGTGTCCATACTTAGTGAATTATCAAGGATGAGGTAATATCACAATCTGGATTTTCATTTTCTTATATTTGCAGTATCAGTATCACTAGTGGCAGGTACAAACAACTCGCTCGCACTTTGTTATTAGAAAATTTTAGATTGAGAGACAAGTTTGTACCTTTCAGTAGCTATTATGTATACAACACAAGCTACACTCCAAAACCTTTGCATTTAGTACTATGAAGTGTTGATATGTAACATCATTGATTTTAAATAAAACAAAAAGATGTTTGATTTATTAGAGTCAGATAAGCAAAACATTTGATTGCACAGTAACAAGTCAGATGGTGGCGTGCTACGAGGGTAGGCCCATAAATTTGCAGCCTAACCATTTTCTAGGTATGATAAGGACATAAACTATATTTCACTTTTCAGTATAATTAACCTTTATTGCAATACACTTCTCACATCTTTGAGTTAACATCTCAATCTCTCCCCTCCACAAAAAGAATAGAAGTCTTGTCTGAAAAATGGGCATAAACAGCATCCATCAGTTCTTCATCACACTTAAATTTCCTTCCTAGAAGGTCATTCTTGAGTTTTGAGAAGAGAAAATAGTCACTGGGAGCTAGATCTGGGCTGTAGGGTGGATGGTCAATCTCTTTGAAGCCACATTCCTTTAAAGCTTCCTTTGCAACAAGAGCTGTGTGCATAGGTGCATTTGTCATGAAGGTGCACACCACCACTCAGCTTTACTCGCCTCTTCTCTTTGATGAAATCATGTATTCTGTGCAATAGGCCAACATAGTACTCCCCATTTACTGTGGTATCCCTTGAAGTTAATGGAGATTATTCCTTCACAGTCCCAAAAGATTGTGGCTATGATCTTCTTGGTTGACTGAGTGATCTTGGCCTTTAGAGCCTGTGATTCACCAGGTTTATGCCACTCCATTGCTTCTCTTATGAACAAGAGATTATAGTAGAGGATCATAGTTTCATTTCCTGTAACAATGGTTTGCAGAACTTCTCTCTCATTCCCACGATAGAGCTCCAAAAATGCTTGACAACAGATGAGTTGTTGCTGCCTTTGGACTGAGGAAAGAAGTCTAGGCATAGGCACCCATCTTGCTCTAACCTTATTCATGTTTAAATGTTCACAAATAATTCATAGGACTGTTGTTTTAGAAAGGCCCAACCTTGCTGCTATTTCTGTAACTTTGGGCTGCCAGTCTTCCATAATTCCTCCTTCCACAAGAGCAATGTTTTCAGGAGTGAGCACCTCCAAGGGCCAACGTGCATGCCCTTCGTCTCCAATGCTTTCTCGACAACTGCTTTTTACATACAGCTTTCCTACCAGTTCCCTCCCACCCTTCCTGTGCATGTGTTGTTTTCTAATAAGATGAAGACGGTTGCAATGATAACGTCCTTCATCACTCCCCTCTTCTTGGCTAGCTGAGACACTCCCACTCAATCCAAGCATTCTGTCCAGGCCATGCCATCACTATATTATTAATAAAATCATTTCGTTTAACCTCCATACTGAAATCAATGGAGTTTAGTGTGAAATATTTCAAATAATATGATTTTTTCTCATTTTTTAAAATTAATTTGTTGCACAAAAATGTATTTTATAAACATATCTCCAAAAGGGGCTTGTTTTATGTTTGGATTGAACCTTAAAAATTGTATATAGAAGTTCATTTTTTCTGCTCTACAATGCTGACACATGAAATGTCTACAATTTACAGAATCTTCAAAATAACAAATTTCATATTATGTTGCAATTTTTGGGAAAAATAATATTTAATAATTACTGAATAATTGTGTTTGTATGAAAGAAAAACACATTAATTCATGATTATGTAAAATGAAACTAATACTAAGTTGTCATGTTTCATATGTGTTCTGTTAGGTATGAAATGACTTCAATACATCATTAAAAAGGTCATAACCTTTTCAGGTATTGAGGTGAAAAATTAATGTAAGAGAGTTACATAATTGAAGATTTGATTTAAGAAGTACCAACATTAAAATGTGCACATGTGTTTTAAAACATAAAAAATGTGCATCTAGTACCAAAGAATAGTTATGTTTATGGATTAAGGCAGAAAGACAGAGGTAATTGCATATATCAACTATAGCTACTGGGAGGAGTATCCAAAATTTATTTGAACACAACTCTCTAAACACTTTGAAAATAAAAAAAAAGATGTGGTTAAGTTTATTAAAAGTAGTAAAACATATTAATTGTACTGAAAGACAAATGTTTAAAACAGTTCAACAAATAAGGCATTTCAAGATAATTTCTTAACTGAAGGGCAAATTGTTATTCATATCAAGATAGTTTTTTAACTGTAGGCCATTTTGTTATTCATGTATCAGTTTTAATGAATTTTAAATGTTTTAATTATTTTTATTTTGCAGACCCCTTGTTGTAATAAAGTTTACACATGCCGCTTTTGTCATGATGAGAATGAAAGTCATCTTGTGAACAGAAAAGATGTGACAGAGTTGGTTTGTACAAATTGTAACACAAGGCAAAAAGTTCAGGCACAATGTGAAAATTGTTCTCTCCGTTTTGGAAAGGTGAGTGCATTTTTTTGTTAAAAAAACCAAACAGGCCAAGATTGAATAATTATTTTATTTAAAAGTGAATTCTCACATTAGTCATGTCATTTGTGTGTTATTTTAACTTCAAAAAGAAGATGGCAGAAATGTGTTAATTCACAGAGAGTATTTTTCCATATGTTTGTTTTTGTGTAAGTTTTTAATGCTGAAAAGCAGGGCAGGCTAAGAACAGCACATTTTACCTAAAGTAAGATCTTTTTATAAAATTCATAAATTTGCAGTACTGCACATGAAGAAAGGTATGCTTGCTAGCTTTGCTCATTTACTGTCTCCCACCATGGTAACATTTTTTGTTAAGTTAATGTCTTTGTTGGCAGGTAGCCTTACTTGCTCTTGCATAATTAAAGTTATGTTTGCTTACTGCATAAATCTATCCTTTTTAGTAACACAGTGCTCATTCTGTATGCATGTTGGGTATCATTACCAGCATTTGTTTGTCTAAATAGCTGAAATAAAATTTCCCTCATCATATAAGCAATTCATGAATAATGCAATAGATATATCATCATTCTTAAGGCTGTAATAACAATTAAATCAATCACTGGGCAAAACAACCTTGGTCAATAAAAGAATGTAACTAATAATATCACAGAGGTGTATATAAACACCCTATTTTGGATCCTCTATATATTTTATGCAGTACCAAAAAGAGCTGAAAACATTTATTATAAATCACTTATTCTTGCCACCTATTAAATTTTATTAATTTTCATTTTAGTAGGAAAGAAAAGGTTCATTTTCTGTGAAGGAGCACAGTATGCTTGTCTACAAAGAACCCTTGGAACAAGTTATTGCTACATGTTTCTACAATAGAAGAAAATATTGTTATTTTTTATAGTTTGCATAGTTAACAATATTAATTTATGTTCTCTTTTAATGTTGGGTTAATGTAAAAAAAACTTTCAGTTACGGGAAACATCTGGAAATTCTTCAACAATAAAAGATTTAGGTTAATTGATTTAACCCTGCAAAAATTTATTAAATTTAATGGGGATTTTTATAATATTATTATAATAAAAATAATAATAATAATAATAATAATAATACATTACTTGCAGAGCAAACAAACTGAATGCCTGCTAATGGAAAGGCAACAAAGATCTGGAGGTATTAATAATCACATACCATGTAAATAATTAATAAATGGATATATCATGCAAGTTCTTTTTAATATTTTTTTCTCCGTTATCATTTCTTTTTATTGGTGAAGGTAAAACTATCTTACAGTTTAGATAGTTGTCAGTTATATGAACACTAAAGTAACAAACTTATTTAAACTAATTCCATTCACTTACATAAAATTGGACATATGTTTTGGGAGTGATCCCTCCATCTTCAGATGTTCTTGTGGTGGCATCTGTTGATTCTATTAGGAACTTGCTCAGTTAGTCCATTGGAGGGAAATCAAAATTTGTTAAGTTTTCCTTGTTTTTTTGTGATGAAAATTCTTTCCCAAGCGGAAAGATCTATTGCATTGTGGAATTGTTTCAGTAGTTTCATCTCTGGTTTAATTTCATGATTATTATTCCAAAAATGCGCTGCTATTGCTGATTTATCAACCTGCTTTAAATGAATATTTCTAAAGTGTTCTTTTTTTCTGATTTCCAAAATCCTCTTCGTTTTTCCAATGTATTTTTTATTGCAATCTGCACATTTTATTTCTTAAATACCTGACTTTTCTCTTCTGTTGGTATGTTGTCCTTTATTTTGCATCCCAATAAATTCTTTATATTAAAACTGTTCTTTGGGGCTAACATTATTTCTTGTTCTTTGAATATCTTTTTGAATTTTCTGTGGTAAACTGGGTGATATGCAAAACTTTTGAACTTGTATCTTTCCTTTGTGCTTTTCAGTGTGGAAACATTTCTTATTGCTTTGTGTTTTTTTGAATTTATTGATGATTTTTATTATTGTGTCTTTGCTGTACCCATTAGTTCCTGCTATCTTTATGATCTGTTGGTATTCCATTTTGTACTCTGTTTCTTAGAGTGTGATGTTAATTAATCCGTGTGATAAAACACTGCATATTTATGTGTAATGGGGTTAACACTGTCATTTTTTATGTAATTTTCTAAACTAAGGCCGTGTGTAAAAGCCAAAGATGATTAATTGAGGTGATAATGCATGCTCATTTTAGCAAATAAAGTTAAATAGAATATATAATTAAGATCATTGTATGATTTAATCAAATTATGCACTCTTATTGACTCCACTTACTTGAAAACATAAACTTTAAGTTCATCACACCTCCACCAGAGCAGAATATGCATCCCCAAAGCATAATGAAATATCCAGCAGTTGACGGTTAGCTGAGATGCAGACAAAGCTTCATGAAACATGTACTAAATTTAAACAAGTGGAACCAATAAGAGTGTGTAGTTCAACTCAATCATACAATGATTTTAATCATATGATTAGTTCACTGTACAAGTTCTAATTAGCATTTCAAGTTAAATAAATCTTAGTTTGTTTTTATTTCAGAGTAGCTTTTACCGTTAATCTTGGGACTTAAGGCCAGGTTTAGGGAAATAGTGCTTGTATTTTCCTGACTGAGCTTGGCATTCTGTCAAAATGTGCATTATATGTTTAGGAAAGCATATCAAATAAAAATTTTGGTGTTACCACTTGTGAGTAATATGGAGTTTAACATGGTTTTGAGTTTTATGCATGGGGTTTCAGAAGTAAGGAGGATACTGGTTCACTTAGTACAGTTGTTTTGGTTGTATCATGTCTGAGCAAGATGTACACTCATTGATTGTGCAATGCATTATTAAGCTTTTGGCTCAAGGAAGCATAAAATTGACTGGAACTTACCAAAGATTAAAAACACAGGCTGAGGATAAGGTGTTGCCTAAGATATAAGTGCATGCATGAATGGCACAAATTTTCACAGAAGAATGAGAAACTGCAGAAAATGAAAGTCACCAGTCTCTCCTCAGATAGCAGCAATAGAAACAAATATAAGGTTGTTCGGTATCATATCTAATATAACTGATATTTGGCCATTTCTGAAATAGCCATTGATGTTGGGATGAGTTATTGAAATCATTTCAGCTTAATTGGGTTATCAAAAAGTCTCATCAAAGTGAATTCCTCAAATTCTCTCTGAAGATGAAAAGGCTGCATGTGTGGGAGCATGTCAGTGACTTTCGGCTCAATACTGATATCAAAAAGAAAGCTTTTTGCATCAAATCGTAACTGTAATGAATCATGGGTACACCACATGATTTCTGAATCAAAGCAAATGAGCTTGGAGTGAAGGAAAAGAAGGGGAAATATGCTCCTGTTAAAGCAAAAACTCATCTGAGCTGGAAAAGTTCTCTTGCCAAAATTCTGGGATATCCAAAGCATTTTGTTAATCAGCGATCTAAATGAACATTAAACAGTCAATACAGCTTATTACTGCCAGTATCTGGTTGATGCAAAACATGCTTATCATAAAAAAAGCTGTCAGCAACTGATTCAAGAAGTTTTCTTCCAAGATGACATTCATCTGCATAAAGTTGCACGAAACATCTTACCTATAGTCCAGACATATTGTTTTGCTATTACCATATGTTTGGACTGTTAAAAGAAGTATTGGGAGGCTGGTATTTTGACAGCAATGAAGGTGGGGAAGCATTCTTGCACAACTGACTGGAAACCCATCTCCGCTGTTTCTTGATAAAAAGATTAAGAAACTTCCTATTCAATTGGAAATGTGCATTTGTAAATTGGAAAATAATATTGAACGATGAGATGTATCCCATTTTTTATTTAATTTGGTTTCAACAATTACAAAAGAAGCAGAATAATAAGAATAAGAAACAGAAATTTCATTGTATATTTGATTTATCCTCAGAGTTAATTTTATGGCTAGCCTTCTGCAATGAGAACATGTTATAAGAAAATTAGAGTACATTTTTGATAAGTTATTAGTCAGTTTAAATATGGGCAAATATTAATTCTTTTCAGTATACATGTTTGGAGTGCAAGCTGTTTGATGATGAAGAAAAAAACCAATATCATTGTGATGGTTGTGGCATCTGTCGTATTGGGGGTCGTGACAAGTTCTTCCATTGTGAGACTTGCAACATGTGCCTTCCCTTAAAACTGAAAAATAGGCACAGGGTAAGTGATGTAGCAATACATTTAAAGTTAGGATTGCAATTTTTACCATTAAAGTATTTTATAATGATATTCTAATAAAATTCACTTGGTCTTAAAATGGAAATATGTAAATGCATGGTGAATAGTAATTATCATTGCCCAGAATTAGCATCTGTCACATTGTTATACCTGTAAAGATGGAAAGACAGTAATAGCTGTCATTGGCACTGCTTTTAGAAATATATGTTCCTGACAAAGTTGATACTTGTAAATTTATCATTAAAATGTGCTAGATAAATTTGGAAACACTTATTTAATTATTTTGTTATAGTGTGTGGAAAACGTGTCCCATTCAAATTGTCCTGTATGCCTTGAAGACATTCACACATCTCGCATCCCATGCCACATTCCAGAATGTGGCCATCTCCTACATCGGACTTGCTTTGAGGAACTGTTACAGGCAGGTCACTATGCTTGTCCCACTTGCCAAACGTCACTGCTGGACATGACACTGGTCAGTTGTGTAATTTTAAATGTAGTGTTAAAATATTATTAATATTTGTTTTATAGTTGGTTTAAAATAAAAACAGTTTTTAATTAAAACTCATTAATGTAAGGTGTTACCAAAAATATTGCATGCATAAACAAAACAGTTAACCATCTGAAAAATTTGTGGCAACATTACTGAACTAAAGAAGACCATAGAATATTCAGAGTATAAACGAAAATTCACAATAATTTTTTGGGGGGAAATCTTCCATGAAAAAACTAAAATATTTCTATTAAAGCAACAAATTTAAGAGTCCATATTTTCATTTCTTATCCTTTTACATGCTTTTTCGTTCATTTTTAATTACTATTTTCCTTCATTTATTCATATTTATTCAACTTATAATTCATGCAGGTATAAAATCAGTCAGGTCATGATGTCAAAGTATATTGAGCTTACAATTTCCACTTTCTGTCTCTCTCTCTTCCCTTTCCTCCATCTTCTTGGAGAGATCTTAGTATTTTTATGCATATCTTTTCAGGCTGTAAAAATAATGTTGAAAGTTTGCCTAATTTAACCCTAAAGGCCTTCATTTCTACATTTCAATGCACTTGGATTGTTTAATAGTTTTGTGGCAGTATACAGAAATTGTCTACATATAATTTAAAACTGTGCATATACCTTGCAATCAGCTTTGCTTCCCCCCGTAGTGTTTTACCTTTGGGCTAGCATGCTGCTAATTAGCCTACCAGCTGAGTCTCTGTGGTTAGGGTAAAACAATAAAACAAGCCAACCATGCAGCAATAAACAAACCAATTTAAGAGGCTCATTACTTACCAAATAATTAAATGAGGTAATGAAACTGCTCGCCTTTATTCTCCACACATTTTCAGCATCTCTTAAGGAAATTATTGAAATTATCCATCACTCATTTTAGGAGAGATCAGGACAATTTCCTGACGAATATTATCTTTGACTTCTTGTATGGTGTGCAAGTTTGTCTTGTACACAGCATTTTTTAATTTACCCCAGAGATAATAATAGCAGGCTGTTATATCAGAGGACCGAGGGGATATGATATCTCTAATGATAATTCTTTTCTTGTGGAAATGCATTGTGAATTGCTTTCATAGAATTATTTGCGGTGTGAGCAGTAGTAGGATCCTATTGAAAAAAATACAAGATCACTCCCTGTTAGTTAATTCTCTGGAAAAAGAGGTTAGCGTGGTATTCACATTAGTAACCATGGAGGGGAACTGGGCCTCATCCAAGAAGAATATTAAATATTGATCTATTTAAGTAAATATAACATTTAATTTCGTGTCGGAACCAATACAGTGAAACGACTATTATGTTCTCAATTAAGTGTACTTACGAAGCTGTTGACAATGGAGTGGTATATATATATATATATATAAACAATATAATACAGTTTTTTTCACACTAACTCCATTCACTTACATAAAATTTGGACATATGTTTCGGAAGCGATCCCTCCCATCTTCAGCCTGTTGACAAACTGTTGTTTTTATATCGCATTTGCTGTAACTGAAGTATAAATTGTATGTGTTGAGTTTGTTTATTTGTGTTTCTGCCATTTTCTGTTAACCACGTGGTTGAATTGCTTCTAAAGACTTGTATGTCTATGTAACTCAATTAAGTGTACTTACGAAGCTGTTGACAATGGAGTGGTATATATAAACAATATAATACAGTTTTTTCACACTAATTCCATTCACTTACATAAAATTTGGACATATGTTTCGGGAGCGATCCCTCCCATCTTCAGCCTGTTGACAAACTGTTCAAACAAACAAGCCTGTTGACAAACAAACAAACAAACAAACAGTTTGTCAACAGGCTGAAGATGGGAGGGATCGCTCCCGAAACATATGTCCAAATTTTATGTAAGTGAATGGAATTAGTGTGAAAAAACTGTATTATATTGTTTATAGACTATTATGTTCTTAATTACCTAGGGAGTTGATTTAATAATCTTATGCTCCACTTACTGTTGAATTATGCAAAACTAGTTTCGCAGGCTTTTGCCTGCATCCTCAGTTGCGAGTCGACTGTCGGCTTCGTTGTTGGTTGGCTGGAGGATTTGGTGTAGCTCTCGTGGACATTTGGACATTTTATGAACTTCTATATTAATTTATCTTCTGTTGGGATCTCAAAGTTCATAACCTTATCCTCATATTTTTTTATATAAATTTTTTCCCATATTCCCAGCTCAGTTGGTCGATTTACGAATTTCAATAATTTCACTCCCATTTCTATATCATGTTTATCTCTCCAAAAATAATGTGCAACTGCTGATTTCTCTACCTGATTGTACCTTATGTTTCTCCAGTGTTCCTTCAGCCTGATTCCAATGCTTGTTTTTGTTTTTCCAGTATATACTTTGTTACATTCTGAACAGTTGATTTTGTTTATTCCTGGCTTCCTTTCCTCCGGTATTCTATCAATATCACCAGAATTGAGCAGATTTTTTAGGCTAAACTTGTTCACTGATGACAAAGTGATCCCAAACTCTCTGAGTATTTTTTGGAATTTTTTGTGGCCAAAGGATGATAAGTGAATTTCATGTGCATGGTGGATTCTTTTATTGCTGTCAGTGTTGTAACCTGCTTTAACCTCTTCTTTTGTTTGAATTTCTGGATTTTCTTATCTACAATTTCGTGGTCATATCCATTGAATTTTGCTGTTTGTATAATATGATGGTATTCTTTGTTGTATTCAAACTCATTCATAGGTATGTTGATGAGTCTATGTGCTAAGCTGAGAATTACATAAAGGCAAGTGGATTCAATCCCACAGCACACAAACATGCAGTACTCAATAGCTTAGCACATAGACTCATCAACATACCTATGAATGAGTTTGAATACAACAAAGAATACCATCATATTATACAAGCAGCAAAATTCAATGGATATGACCAAGAAATTGTAGATAAGAAAATCCAGAAATTCAAACAAAAGAAGAGGTTAAAGCAGATTACAACACTGACAGCAATAAAAGAATCCACCATCCACATGAAATTCACTTATCATCCTTTGGCCACAAAAAAATTCCAAAAAATATTCAGAGAGTTTGGGATCACTTTGTCACAGTGAACAAGTTTAGTCTAAAAAATCTGCTCAATTCTGGTGATATTGATAGAATACCGGAGGAAAGGAAGCCAGGAATATACAAAATCAACTGTTCAGAATGTAACAAAGTATATATTGGAAAAACAAAAACAAGCATTGGAATCAGGCTGAAGGAACACTGGAGAAACATAAGGTACAATCAGGTAGAGAAATCAGCAGTTGCACATCATTTTTGGAGAGATAAACATGATATAGAAATGGGAGTGAAATTATTGAAATTCGTAAATCGACCAATTGAGCTAGGAATATGGGAAAAAATTTATATAAAAAATATGAGGATAAGGTTATGAACTTTGAGATCCCAACAGAAGATAAATTAATATAGAAGTTCATAAAATGTCCACGAGAGCTACACCAAATCCTCCAGCCAACCAACAATGAAGCCGACAGTCGACTCGCAACTGAGGATGCAGGCAAAAGCCTGCGAAACTAGTTTTGCATAATTCAACAGTAAGTGGAGCATAAGATTATTAAATCGACTCACTAGGTAATTAAGAACATGGATCTATTTGTCCATTATGTTCATTTTCCAGAATCCACGGACAAAATGGGTTCACCTGGCTGAAGAGCATGTGCCACAGTTATTTTATATGGCTTGAAGTGCATTAATTTAGTAGCTATTCCCAAATGTTGTGCAAGACAAAGATATTTTCAAGGGGTCTTTACTAAACAATTATGAATGTTATGTAATTTTTCTTTGGTGAGAACCCTACTCTGCTTTTTTGGTTTCTTAGGATGGACACTTCCAGTTTTTTTAAATTTATTATATAGATTATGAACTCTTTTATGATCTGGAGCATCTACACCCAGGAATCTTCTAAACAGTCTTTGAAATTCATAACCTGATTAAGTTAATACATATGAATCATACATGAAGATACATTTGCCATTGTAAATACAAGATGCATAATAAACTTTATGTATGCTGTCAAATTACGAAATAAACAACAAAATACATACCCAGGAACAGATATACTATGACTGCGACAGCAAGGTCATCAAGTAAGCAAGCAGGCTTACTGCCCTCGCCAAGGCACATCAAATGAATGGGGCTTGCTCATAGGGAAAACACTGCCCCGTGCGAGAAAGCAGCAGTAATCACACAGTATTTTAAAAACTAAATTATGTGATGGCAATGTAATTATATAATGGCAATGATTAATAATCTTAATAATGTTCATTTGGCAGATTGACAGAGTTCTGTACATGGCAGAATTAGCTGCATAGTAATTTTCTACTTAAATAACTGTTGGATTGTTATATTAAGAAATGTAGATATTGACAGGGCAGAGATGGTGAGAAGCAAATACACGAAAAAACATGCCAAATGCTCAGTTGTGTATCAAATTTTCCATATGGTTGAAATATTCTGTTTATTTTGGACAGTGGAACCTTAATCTATCATTCCTGGAACCATCGTTTTCCTGGATGTATTGTTCAATTTATATGGTTTCAAACATTTTACCTTATATTTTATGTACATTAAACCTGCATTCATCGTGCCTCAAAGTTTTTTTGCATTATTCACTCAAAAAGTTCAGTCCCAAAGAAATTCTATCCTCAAACTTTCAAACTAGAATAGCGAAGCAGTGATTGTCACTGTACAGAGTTCGTGTCAAGCTTGATTCCAAAAAGCATGACGAACTCTCTGTAGTTGTCAATACTTTTGAAGCCACAGGATGATGATAGCTGATAAAAGAATGGGCCAGAGTTGCCATCAGTTTTGAAACCTATGAGGCATTGGACAGGGATGTTGTTATATGTGGCATTATGAATTTTGACATTCTGGAAGCAGAAGCACTTAATTTAAATTTATCACTAGACCACCAGAGTCAACCCGGATACTTACTTACCCAGCTCCTACGAGTGATACAACAGTTGTTTAACAGCTGATGATGTGGAAAAATTTCCATGAAACATGTGTCCTGAGTAAATCTCATGTAAGTGAATGTGAAAGTGTGTTCTAAATATCCTACTCAGAAGAGATTATCAATGGGTGCTTTACTGTGTTTGAATTAACATTTAAAAAATGTCCCTTATTCAGGGAAATACACAAGCTTCAGGACTGGTGGACAAAATGCATCATAAAGAAAGGAAACTATGTAGAAAAGGGATGTACTTGTTCAACCCCTACTTTTGTAAATAAATTGGAAAAACAAAGTGCAGAATTTTTTTTTTCTTCCCTTGTATAAATTATGTGCTCTTTGTAGTTAAAGATTTTTCATAAGCAGTGAGTAGTATTATCAGTAGATGCTTGTGGTACAAAGAGAGAAATTGCTTGCAAGATTTCTAAGAATAATGGAAATTATTTGTGTATGTGTTAAGTTTTCATAGCCATTCTTAAATTATTTAGTTAAGTTCTCTATTGATATCATTTATTGCAATTTTCTTTGTTTCAGTTATGGATGTATCTTGACAAGGAAATAGAGATGACACCTATGCCTCCAGAATACAAGGATTTTAAGGCAGAAATATTATGCAAGGATTGCCATGAAGTAAGTTTGTTAAAAAAAGAGAGCATGCAAAGATCGATATTTAAAGCATGAGTTAAAAAAAAAGTAATTGTATTAAGAGCTGAGAAAGGCAGTGAATAATCATATGCATACTTTATCATAAACAAATGGGCATAGAAATTTTTAGCACTTAAGTTTCAGGAAGAACTTGGATGAATATTCTACTAAACTAGTGAAAAAATGTTTCCCATAGTGTGTAAGTGTCCTTAGAATATATTTTTATAAATAAAAAATGTGATTTTAAAATTGTGCACTTATTAAAAACAAACTTCTTTAAAAATTCTTACCTTTCCAAAGAAGATGCTAAAACAGTTTGTTGCAAGATGGGTGCTGGAGCATCTTAACCATATTTAATTTGAGCAGATGGAAATCTTCTGAAATGTTGGCTATCTCTTCTCATACAATGTATAGTGGGTTCATGAATTTGATTAATAGATTTTTTCTTTTAAAATGCCTCATAAATTTAAATTGCAGGATTTTAAATCTAGGGATACAGCATGCTGAAACCCTGAACTAATAGCTAGGGGCCCTGACAACTGATAAAAAATTTTATGAAATAAAAATTTGAAATGCACAATTCATCATAAAATACATATACAAATGGCATACCTAATCTAATTTAGAAGGACTGTTTGATAAGCAAATACAAAAATAAACATAACTTTTTGGGGGGAAAAAATTATTTTATTTCTAAGCACGATCTCCTTTCAAATCTATGCACTTATTCCAGAAATTTTCTAATTTGTTTATCCCATTCATAAAATGTGATTTTTTTGACTCTGCAAAATATGCATTTGTTCCAGTGACAACCTCTTCATTTGATATGGATTTTTCTGTTAGCCATTTCTACAAGTTGGGGGTTAAGACATGAAGTAATTCAGGGGTTCCATATCTGTAGACTGTGCAGGGGGTGAGGGGGAAGGAAGGTTTTTATATCCCTAAGTTCAATAATTTTGAAGTCACAATTGCAGATTTGTGTGCTGGCATGTTATCATGATAGAAAGTTTTTCTTCACCAAATGAGCATGATTCTTCTTGATTGCATAATTTAATTGCTCCAATGACATATAGCATACTATACCCTGTTGTAGTTTTTCCCTTTTCTAAAAAATTGGTTAAAATTATGCTGTGACAATCCCAAAACATAGTTTTCATCATCTTTCCTGCTGAAGGGACTGTATTTGCAATCTTCAGAGTGCTTTCTCTGGTTTCAGCACTCTTGCTGAGCACCTTGTGGGTTTTTTTCACTTATGCTGGCTTCGCCTTATTAAACTGATCAGACCATTTATACCTTATTTTCTCAACAAAGGTGCAGATTCACTTTATCCTGTTTTGCCTTAATTTCTGTAGGCATTGCCATTTTCAAAAAGTAATGTTTTATTAATACACAAAATTTGTAATTCTCCATTTTGAATACTTGTTTACAAATTTAAGCAGGAAAATGGCTGTTAAAGAGAGACTTAAGCTTCATAACTGTTTATCATCATGTAAACATCATCCCTCAAAAGTCACAGTGTCAAGGTAAAGTTAAAAACAATCTAGTATTAACACCTTATGAGTTTGCACAGACTTATTGAACAGCTTTTATATAACAATGTATGAACAAATTGCATTTTAGTCACTTGAAGAACCAATTAATATTTAACTGTCGATGCAATGTAAATAAAAATGTTAACCTTATCAGAGCTCACATAGTAACACTGTAATGCAGGTAATGTATAAATGTAATACATTCACTGTGTATTTCCATTATGATATTTGGTTTGATTTTTACTAACCTTTTCAACTGGTGGTGAAATATTTTTTTCCCTTTAAAAATGTGTATTGAATGGGTTATTAAGGAAGATGTTTAATATAATATTAAACTGTTTACTTACTTAGAAGAGGTACATTTTTTCAGTTTTCTAAATAAAAACTAGGGGTGTGTATATTATACAAGGGGATCCATGCTGAGTGATACTAGACTTACTATGCATATTCTGAGCTGGTTTTGAATTTTGACATTTGAATAATACTGAACAGTTGTTAGTCTTGGAGTTTTAAAGTCTCCAATCAATATACAGGATGTAAATGAACTATACCAAAATAATTTCATAGAGCACAGAGATGTCATATTTAAACAATTTCAGATAGGCATTGTATGGTCCACAACTAAATGTAACACAATTTTGTGGTGTTAAACATTTTTACATCAGATGCTGGTAAGTCAGTGTTAAAGCAAGCTGGATGAAAAAATTGGTTTAGAATGTCTTTAAAACTGACTTGTGAGAATAAAAATATTGATTTTCCTCATCTCATTATCAATGTTTTAGTGCTATAAAAATCCCTCAAATCTCAAATTAATCATTTAACAGTGCAACATTGATCATCTGTTAACTGCCTTCTTGCTTATGTACCCTACTCTAGAAAGAGCTAGTATATGACATAATGCATTATGCAAAAACTGAAGTTCTGCATACCACAGGTTCAATTCTTGTCATGCTATTGAATGTTTTTTTATTTAATGTGAAGTGCTGTAATACTAAAGAATTATAAGTGAAATGTACTTGATGCTTTCAAGTTTTATTCTCTTTCTCCACAATGAATGTATTACCAACATACAGTGGTTAATAAACTTACTACTAACATGATGCCCAAAACTTAATTACCTTACACATACTTAAATGCCTTAATGCATTATGTAGTCTACTCTAGAGGGAGCTCTTTAACTGCTTATGTGACATAATGTATATTGCAAATGTTGATGTTCCGCGGGCCACAAGTTCAATTCTTGTCATGGAGTTAAATTTTTTTATTTAATATGAAGTGCTGCGATACTCATACTACAGAATTATAAATGAAATATAGGTAATCTGTGAATATATGACACCCAACTCATTAAGATTACCCATAATTCTACCTTTGGTAAGCAAGGGTTGTAATTATATAATTAATATGTTAAGATTTAAGTGTATAAATTGAAACCCAACTTAAAACATAGGCTAAAAGCTGTATTATTAGGCCCTAGTCAGAAAACATTAAAAAAAAGTGATGGACAAAACTTGAACTCAAAAACAAATATAAGTTCATAACCATGGCACCAGAGTGATATGTTCAGAAATCTCCCTTCGTTATTGTATGTTATACTTTTGAGGGGCATCTTCATTAGCCAAGGTGTATTGACACTTTAGAAACTTATAGCCATAGCTTTAAAATTTCAACAGATGGGCCATATATTTTCTAACCCAAATTGCTTATATAATATATCTCTACACTCTCTGAAATTATTTTGGTGTTGTGCATTAGCACCCTGTTTATCATAGCAGTAAAACATAAGAGACAGGAACTACCTAGTAACATTGGGAAGCGTGGTTCTTTTGCACAAGTTGGTTCTAACGATGCAATCAAACTCTGTGAATAGATTCACATGATTTGTTCCATGATTCTTTTGCACTGTGATTCCCAATATTTTTTTTTAAATTGTAAACAAACAGATTCATTTAGGACTGTAAATGGTTCCTTAATTGTGCAAACAAACTACTAAATATCATTTTTAAATTTAGGACCACCTTTGACCAATATAATGTTATCTTTCACCTCCTTCCAAAATGGAACGAGGAACTGGTTAAAAACTGTCATTAATTAAAAGATGTGTGTGGGTTATTGTGTAAGTATGGGTGCGACTGTGTTTTTTTAATTGAACATTATATGCATGCTTCATTTCATATAATATTAGATGCATTATATTATAATTTGGCATATTTTGTGTTACAATATTATGTTTTTGTGCATGCGTATAAGTATAAAAAAAATTATTTTGATTTAAAGTAAAACACTAAAAATCATGTCGTCACATTAAAACTCTCTTTAAGTTTCACAAACACACTTATAAAAGTAATTTTGGTACATGTTTCGTGAGGTATATTCCTCACATTATCAACCAAAACGACGAGTTCTTTTGGTTGACATTGACAATGAATAAAATCATGTGATATATGTTGTACTAAACACTCGTATTGCTTCACTGTGTAATATTTGGAACCGGTTTCGAAGACCTTTGTCTTCATTTTCCGCCAAGGGTACAACTGGTTGGAGAATCCAACGGCTCTGTAGAGATGAAGCGCCATCCTGGTGGTATTTTTATGTACTTAAAATTGGTGTTTTCTACCTTTGGAATATCAAAGTTCATCAATCGATCTCTGTATTTATGAATGTAAATTTTTTCCCAAGTATCCAGTTCTATGTGTCCCTGAGTCTCTCTTAATAAATCCACCTTCTTCACAATCTCATGGTTTTTAGTCCAGAAATGATATGCCACAGCTGATCTATCTGCCTGTGTATATTTTATGTTCCTGAAATGCTCTTTTTAATGTGTGCCTATATTTCTCTTTGTTTTTCCGATATAGACCTTTTTACAAACTGCACATGTAATTTTGTAAATCCCTGCTTTTTTATTTTGTGGGGTGTTTACAGCTGTTTTATCTTTCAAGATGTTTCCTAAATTAAATCTGTTGATGGGTGCTAATTTTATATTGAAACCTTTAAGAATATTTTGAAATTGTTTCATTGCTTTTGGATAAGCAATTTTTTTAAAAATTGTTTTTTCTATATCTGCTGATAATGTGGTGATATCTCTGATAAGTTTTTTTCCTTTTAAATCTTTTCACCTTTTTATGTACCAGATCTTATTAAAGTCATTTAAAATTGCTATTTCTTCCATTTTTGTGTATTCTTTTCTAAACTCTTCTTTACTAATTGGTAAATTAACGAACGAAATGTTAAGTTGTTGAAAACTGCATGTTTGTGTGTTAAAGGGTTAAAACCATCTACCTTGATATGATTATCTGTATGGGTATCTTTCCTATATATCCCAAAGCTCAGATTCTCATGGTTCTTCATAACTTTAATATCTAAAAAATGGTAACATGTTATCATTTTCTATTTCATATGTAAACAAAATGTTCCTGTCTTTTATATTCAGCAGCTTTAAGGCATCATCAATCAGATTTTTGTTTACTATAGAAAAAATGTCATTACATATCTGTACCAAATCTTAAAAAGATGTTGAAAGGCAGAAGTAAAGTGCATCTCAAATTTGCTCTTAAAGAACTTTTCCAAAAATGGTGTTAAAGGATTACCCATATTAATCCTGTTTGTTGTTTATAAAATTTTTCTCTAAATGTAAAAAATGATTGATTTATGCAAATTTTTCTGAGGTTAATATATTCTTTTTTATATACCTCATTAATTCCAATATCATTTAACCATTCATCAAGTAAAGTAAACTTTTTTTCTTTTGGTATACTTGGAAATAATACTGCTACATCAAAAGAAATTAATGTGTCGGATGGTAATAACTTAATGGAATTAATATAATCATATCAAGGCAGATGATTTTAACCCTTTAACACATAAACATGCAGTTTTCAACAACTTAACATATCATTTGGTTAATGTAAAGAAGAGTTTAGAAAAGAATACAAAAAAATGGAAGAAATAGCAATTTTAAATGACTTTAATAAAGATCTAGTACATAAAAAGGTGGAAAGATTTAAAAGGAAAAAAAACTTATCAGAGATATCACCACATTATCAGCAGATATAGAAAAAACAATTTTTAAAAAAATTGCTTATCCAAAAGCAATGAAAAAATTTCAAAATAGTCTTAAAGGTTTCAATATAAAATTAGCACCCATCAACAGATTTAATTTAGGAAACATCTTGAAAGATAAAACAGCTGTAAACACCCCACAAGATAAAAAAGCAGGGATTTACAAAATTACATGTGCAGATTGTAAAAAGATCTATATTGGAAAAACAAAGAGAAATATAGGCACACATTTAAAAGAGCATTTCAGGAACATAAAATATAAACGGGCAGATAGATCAGCTGTGGCGTATCATTTCTGGACTAAAAATCATGAGATTGTGAAGAAGGTGGATTTATTAAGAGAGACTCGGGGACATATAGAACTTGATACTTGGGAAAAAATTTACATTCATAAATACAGAGATCGATTGATGAACTTTGATATTCCAAAGGTAGAAAACATCAATTTTAAGTACATAAAAACACCACCAGGACAGCGCTTCATCTCTACAGAGCTGTTGGATTCTCCAACCAGTTGTACCCTTGGTGGAAGATGAAGATGAAGGTCTTCGAAACTGGTTCCAAATATTACACAAGTGAAGCAATACGAGTGTTTAGTATGACATGTATCACATGATTTTATTCATATGACTTGTCTTCACTGTTAGTTCCATATATTTTTTAAAAAAAACCAGTTTCTTTTTTAAAAAAATGTTTTAATTGTTCAATTTCATATGCATATGATTTGCCATCTTCTTATTTTGTTCTGCCTCTAAAGTTGCCTTTCAAGGCATCCAGCTTCACTCTGTTGTTGAAGGTTCCTCCTGCAATTGTTTGCAACCACATCTGTAGATTCTGCAAATTTCGATACACTTCTGGAGACTGAGATATACTGCTGAATGGCTCCTTGCCAGAATTAGACTGAAGATCACTAGAAAAGGATGAGGCACTGAACTGCTTCCAACCAGGAATTTCACCGTGTGGGAACACAAATGGAAAACATCCCAGCCTTGAAACCCCTCTCCTGCAGGAATTTGTAGGAGGGTATGCTGTTTCTTCATGGCATGCAGAAAAGTTTGCTTCATGGTGACTACAAACCTCATTTAGTGAAAACAAATTCTCCTTCAACATGACACCAACAAAATTAACTTTGCATTTCCAGCACTGGAAGTGGATAGCATAGTCTGGAAGGAAGCGAGGGAGGAGTGACAACCCTACAAAACAAGAAATCATTTATGTTGCAGAATCAATGACAAATGCTACTACTTGGTCGAAGTTCATTTCCATGTATTGTAAATCTTCTGAATTGGCTCAAACACAGCTTTGTCCATTTACTGCCTGCATGGTATTGAAGTGATTCCAGTCATATAGTGCTGCACTATAGAAAGCAGGACAATATAAATTGCCTTGTTCATCTTTCCAGATGAAGATTTTGTCATCTTGTGAGGTGTAACAGTAATTTTCTTGTCTTTTAACCTGGCAATAACCCATTCACTCCTAGATTTTGTCAATATAGGTAAATATTCCCTCCGGAGAACATTGTTTCCAGGCAGGGCTCCAACACCAATGGATGATCTGCCTTGAACAGAATATTATGAAGATCATCATCTTGATGAAATCAAATTTTAACAGCCTGATAGATAAAATATTCCTGCATTTATGGTTTTATACATAAAAATGCAAATAAAATGTTAGGCCTTGAACCAACCATACTGAAGAGATGTAAACCAATGTTATTGTTCATCTAAGAACTTTCGAAAAATAAGACATTTTTAAAAAATTCTGTTGGAACTCACACAGTGAAGCCTGTTAAATGTAAATTCTGTCATCTAACACTCTCTTATGCTTCACCTACTTTTAAATAGTCAAGTTGGTTGAAGATGGAGAGGATGTCTCTTCGAAATCAGTCCCACCATATTTAGAAGTGAAGCATAAGAGTATGTTACACGACAGACTAGATAGAATTTACATATACAATGTTATTGTATTCTCTGCTGCCATGTGTTCCACAGAAACTATGACTCAAAGAAAGCACAAAATTTTCAGATTATTCTGAGCCTTATGCAGCTTCATTACAGTACATCTTAAAGGAATCTAATACTAGTTTAAATACATATAATGCACTGTATAGAATCTTATCACTAATACTTCTGCAAGCAAAAATGTGTAACAGAAACTGAACACACTACATGTTCTTGTAGCAACAAAAGTTTGGAAATAACATACCTTTGCTTATTTCACACATTTAACAGTCTTGAAATTGTTCTCTGATGCTTGTACATATTTGTTGTATCCATGTGGCCTTGACTTGTAATGTGTTTTTAATGCATCAGAAGTTTGCCATGCAACTTGCTTATTCCAGAAAGTGTACAGCATTATTTCTCCAGGCCTCTTCATTACATCTTAGGAGAATTACTTTATTTGTTCATTCAAACTTACTTTCAGGAGCATGATCGATGATGTTTTGCAAAAATGTTCGCTAATATGTGCTCCCTTAATGCTGTGGCTACTTCTACTGGAGTTGGAAATGAATAAGACCAAACAAGATTGAAGCGTCATTTCTGCACATTCGAGTGATCCCATATATCTTCGTTATATAAGATAACGGTAAATGGTAGCACTGTATTCATTCGATGCTCACATGCAGTGTGCATAGAAATATTTGTTATATTACCATGGCAACAATGTGTACAGTAATCTGCATTTAGTGAGCCGAGAGCTGTAAAAGAGATGTACTGATAATGGCCTTAATTTAATATTTTTTTACTACATGTTCTATTTCTCGAGTAAATGTAGAAATTTGTTTGTAGAGGCAGAACTGCAAAAATATGTGAATAGTAAATGTGTCAAAATGCATGTAAATATAATTGAAATCATAGTATGATTGAGTCTAACTAAACACTGTTATTGATCCACTTACTTGTCTAATAAATGTAGAATTGGTTTCACATACCTTCATTCGCATCATCAGCTAGAAAGTCCACTGCTGAATACTTCATTATGCTGTGGGAATGTGCATTCTGTTCTGGTGGAGGTGTGATGAACTTAAAGTTAATGTTTTCATTCCCGGAAGTGTTGAAGTTCATTAAAGTGTCTTTGTGTTTCTATATGTAGATTCTTTCCCAAGTTGCCAATTATGTAGGTCTTAGTACTGATTTCAATAATTTTGTTTTATTCAATATGTTGTGGTTTTCTGTCCAGAAATGAAATGCTACTGCTAATTTCTCCATTTGCTTCTATTTTATGTTCCTGAAATGTTCTTTTAACCGTGTGCCTATGCTTCTCTTTGTTTTTCCATTGTAGATTTTTTCACATTTTGCACATTTATTTGTAAATACCTGCTTTTTTCTCCTGTGGAATACTGTCATTAACATTATCTATCAGGAGATTTTTGACATTAAATCTATTTACCAGGGCTAACCTGATATTAAAATCTTTAAGAATATTCTGAAACTTTTTTGTAGCCCATGGATGATAAGTGAATTTTTTAAAAATTAGCTTATCTTTTTTTTTTTTTTTTTTTTTTTTTTTTCCCTCCTGAAAGTGTTGTGGTTTCTTTAATAAGTTTTTGTACTTTTTTGTGTACTAGTTCTTTCTTAAAACCATTTTTAGGTGCTGTACTTTCTATTTGTAAATATGCTTTAGTCAATTTAAAATATATCTTCCTCTTTTTTTTTTTTTTTATTTTTTTTTATTTTTTATTTTTCCTTCTCCCAATTTATGAAATTTCAGTATTCCTACTTATAATGAAGGCAGCAGCCTTGTAAACATGTTCACATAAGCGATAAAAATTATTTAATTAAGTTCAACATAATTTTGGGTAAATGAAACTAATTAGGAATGAAATATGAAGGTTTTGCATTATATAAAATCATAATTATATAATATTGTATTCTGGAACATCACTCTAAAGCAATTTGAATTAACATAGTGAGGATGAAGAAGTCTGTTAGGTATATGAATAGATTGAATTCAAAATTGTTGATAAGCTAATAATAGAATAAAATGAATTATGATGGAAATGATTTCTATTTGACATCAGGAGTATATAAGCCACAGGCTGCTAGAGTTAAGAAATAGTCCATGCTCTGCCAAGCTGCAGTAATTACATCTTCTTATAAATGGAGCTGTATGCTTGTTAGCAAATATATTTGGAAGGAATATAAATACTTTTTTTTTATGTAAGCAGAGAATGGTCTCTTAGTTTTGTTTCAAGTATTTACTTATTCATTTAAAAAGTAGGAAGATGTTCTGTGAAATAGTATTTATGAGCTGCCATCCCTATATTTAATTAAGAGTGATTATAGCAAATAATTTTATGTAACTTCCTTATTTGAAGCATGAGTGTAGTTTCTATTTCATGTACAAGTGTTGGATTATTGTCTGTATTTTCCTGCCAGAATGCAGAAAGCTACCCCAACCATAAAATCTAACCTGGAAATTTGTGTTGCATATTGTAATAATATTTTGTAAAAGGTGACCCTAGCACCAATATTTTCTGGAGAAAATTCTAAAGCATGGTCCTTGGTAAAGCATACCTTGAAAATATGTTTATTTCGTTTGCAGTTAGGGAGCTAAGGACGAAAGCAATAAGCATATGGGAGTGAAAAGACAGCCAATAACCTCTTCAAGAGAAGAAGCTAGCAGCTTCAGTTGATATCTACATGTAAATTGTTTCATTTCCTATAATGAGAAATCTTATTAATCTCCAGGAATCATTCCCCTATGGTCATAGGACCATAAAAGTATCCAGCAGTAGAGTCTCAACAGCCGTGGCAAAAATATAAATCAGCAGAAAATATCATCAGAGAGGAAGAAGAAAACTATTACCCCTGAGATCTCAATCATTAATCCAATCCTTAACCTAATCCTTTAAAAATCTTTCCCTCCACCTATTTTACATATTTAATTAACATCCCTGTTCAATATAAAAACTGCTGCATGTGTTTTACTATATAGTTCATTCACAAGGTCACATTTTAATAAGCTTTGTATTGGATTTTTATTTGTTTTTTTGCACTTGCAGAGAGGTTCTAAATCTGGCAGGTCAAAGCTGCACACACTGACAGTCAAGGATGTGTGTTGCCGCTGACTAGGTCATTTAGTTTCTTGTTAAGGTTCGGAATATTGATGAGTTACTGTGTCCATTTCTCTGTTTGCCCTGGTTCATAGATTTAACACAGAACAGCACATTTTCATTTTCTACAACTTTTTAATAAATTAATCACCTTCTGAGTGTCATGCAGAATTTCAAGAAATTTTACCGAGGGTTCATCTACCTAACAGATCTACCGATTAATAATAGTGCTTGAATTAAAAACAACAGGATGAGTGTTGGACAAGAAAATAAGATGCAGATATTAGGAGGAAAAAACTGCATAATATTGTTGCTCATAGAAACGTGGGGATCAGCAGTACTTCAACACATTCTATTACAAAATTGTTCAAATTTCGTCTTTAACTAGATTACTGAGGTGCATTAATCCTTACTGTTCACCAGTTCAGGAAGGATAAATTTCATCTCCTGTAAAAAAGGTAAGCATTTGCTTTGCCAATTGTGCAATAAGCTGGATGTGGGCAGTGGTACTCTGTGTGCTCCTGACTGTTAGACCTGATTGCACATGAGAAATAAGTAAACGAATATCTGATATATTTAAAGGCATTTACTTAGTGTAATAAAATAATTAAGTGATACATAAAGGCACACAGTACAAGTTAAATATAACTTCCCTCATATAATTTTTACTGTATGCCTTTATTTATAAAATATATTTTGAGTAATACAGGTTTAGACCACCTCCTTGGTCTAGTGGTTAGCATTGCTGACTGGGAGGCCTGGGTTCAATACCAGTACCTACCTAGAAAAATTTTACTAAGTTAGGGAGGTCTGGAATGGGGTCCACCCAGCCTCATAAGGACAATTGGGAAATTGTTTGATCAAGAGGTGGCATTCTTCGATCACAAAAGTTGCATGATAGGCCACTGGCGGGGTGCAGGCATGCTGATCACATGCCCCCCCCCCCTGCAATACTGCCCTCTATCAATGAAGTCATAAGGATGCAGAGATTATTGCGGCAGGCTGGCTCACAGTGGGCTGTAGCACTAAATAAGAAAAAGACTATGGGTTTTAGCAGAAGATTTTAAGTTTTAATATCTGCTTTTCTATTGTTATATTTTTTAAAACACTCATCTGAAAGTAACATTGGCTTTAATGATTTTCTTGGGAAGTTCAAGAATAAGTAACAAAATTGCTATTTTATAAATGAAAATCTTTGTGGCAGGAAAATTAATTTGTATAATTTTATTGGTAAATTTTTCAAATGTGAAATAAGTTTTTGTTACCTGTCATCTTACAGGAATCTGTGGTGAAATTCCATGTAGTGGGTTTGAAATGCATTAATTGTGGATCATACAATACCTGCAGAATAAAAGGGTCCCCAAAACCTGATACCACAGGTGAGTTTAGCAGTTGAAAAGTTTGGTTATTTTGCATATAATGAGCTTTGTCTTAAAATATCTAGCCTTATTTTTCTTGTGGTAATTAATTAAAGCAGAGAGCACATGCATAGATGCAGGAAACCTGCATGTGCATGAATTTTCCAAAACATTGCAATTTCTTGCCAGACTCTTTGGTCTCCAGACATGGCTCTAAGTTCCCAAAGCTAAAGTCTCCAAAGAAAGATCATAATGCCCAATGTGATGGCAGAATTGAGAACTGTTCTAACAGAGACAGTCCAGAAGTGCTTCCATTAATAGAAGGCTCCTTGGGTTACATGTGTGAAAGCCAAGGGACCTGTTTTCAAGCCAAGCTAGTAACTTATTTTACCAGAGTAAGGCCAGATACTTTTCAGACAGACTGTTATATTAACTTAGATACTGTCTTAGCATTAACATTAAAAATAAGTCAGCTCAAAGGATGGTCCTACCAGCAGCTAAGGTTTCATTGTTTTTCCATCAACCTTTTTACTACCATAGCGCATGGAAGAGCTTGGAATAGAGGGTGCTAACAGTGTTACCTATTGACAGTAAAGTAATAACGTTCTTTGATGCTTGACGTCCTATTACTGAGCAGTGGCATTGCTTATAAATTAACTTTTTAGCAGCAAAAGATTGTGATTTGAATAAAATATGTTAATTTTTAATGGCTTCTTCTTACTACTTGTCAGCTTAATAATCACAACTACACTGGGAACTACATGCTGTTATTTTCTACTGTCTGATGATTGCTAATGAAGTTATTTGTTCTCTTACACATAGTATTTTCCATTGTTGTTCATATGGATGAAAGTGCAACTATCTGATGATTGATATGGTAGTAGGGGGCTGCATTGGCTGAAAAGCTATCACTCAGGTCAGCCATAATACACTAGAGTCAGGGTTGGCCATCTGGTGGAGCAACACCAGAATCAGTGGTGGGAATACTGGAGTTTCATAAATTCTAATGTGCTTAGAAAGATGTGCACTCAATTTTGTCATGCAAGAAAATGCTGAACCTTCCTGCCTTCATTTTCCATACATTTCTGGCATCTGCTTATGAAATTACACATTAACCTTAATTTTCTTTGAGAAATTATGATATCTTGATAATATCCTTTAGTTCATCTAAAGTTATAGCTTGAAACTTGATCATCTGGGAATTTCTCTCTAAATAATCTTATGACTGCCCAAGCAGACTTGGTACAGAAATACAAATCACATATAACTTGTGGAATAGAATAATCATGCCTATTATTTGTCATTTAGTATTCTCAGCAGACTTTATTCTGGAATTAGACATATATTTCCTACACTTATGTATTCAACTTGTTTACACTAAACTCCACTTACATAAAACTAAGACAAATTTTGGGAGTAATCACTCCCCTCTTCAGTTGTTAACTGATTACTGTTACATGAAATGGTGACTGGATACCCTGATGCTTCTGTGGCATTGTAAGTTTTATTTATTTTTTATGATGAAAATTTTTTTCCAAATGGATAGTTCCATTGGGCTGTGTAGTTGTTTCAGCAGATTAATATCTGGTTTAATTTCATGATTTTTGGTTCAAAAGTGAGCTGCTACTGTCATTTATCAACCTGCATAAACTGAATATTCTGAAAGTGTTCTTTTCTCCAAATTTCCAAATTTCTTTTCATTTATCCAATGTATCTCTGATCACAATCTGCACATTTGATTTCATCAGTTCCTGATTTCTGTTCTCTTGGTATGGTGTCTTTTACTGTGCAATCTAATAAATTCTTGATATTATATTTGTTCTTTAGGGCTAACATTATTCCATGTTCTTTGAAAACCTTCTTAAATTTGTTGTGTTAAGTTGGATGGTATGTGAAACTTTTGAATTTGTATCTTTCCTTAGTGTTCTTCAGTGTGGAAACTTCTCTTATCAATTTTTGTCTTTTAAATATTGATAATTTTTATTATTGTGTCTTTTTTTAAAGTAATGGCTACATCTGTCATTATCTGTTGGTATTCTATTTTGTACGCTCTTTCTGTGAGAGGGATGTTGGTTAGTCTGTGTGCCAAGCTGTGAAACACTGCATATTTATGTGGAATGGGGTTATAACTATAATTTTTATGTAATTTTCTGTATATTTTTTTTCTGTGAATTCCAAGGTTTAGACATTTTCTATTGTGATTTTTAAATCTAGGAATGGGAGCCAACCATCCTCTCTTCTATGGTAAATTGTATAGATTTATATTGTAGATTAAGAAGTTTCAGAGCATGTATTTAATGTTATGCTGGTATTATTGCAAATATGTCATCCACATACCTACACTATGTCTTTAAAATTAAAGGAAAGGCTCTGGTGATATGTATTTCAAAGGAACTCGTGAATAAATCTGCTAGGAACAGAGACAAGAGGTTTCCCATAGCTAGGCTCAAAACTTGTTGGTAATATCTCAAGTTGAAACTGAAGAAATTTTATTGAATGCAAATGTGTGAATTTCAGTATTCTTCTATTTCTTCTGTTTGTAAATTTAAGAATGTCAACCATTTTTTTAACATGTGCATAAGCTTCTTTGTTGGTATGCTCGAGAATCAGGCCTTTATGTCAAATGACACTATTATATCTCCTGTTATAGCTGTGCTATTTTTAAGTTTCTCAACTAAATCAAATTAACTTTTGATAAGTTTTAAATAATCGAGCGATTCATTTATTCAAAACTTATATTAAACATCACTGTTGCAAACGTCCACCATATTTAACTGAAAGTTTGATGCTCAAACTTTGAAATTTTTAAAAGAGTTGAAAATGTTACCAATTTTTTTGCTAACTGGTATGTGGTTGAATTGATATTATTGATTATTGGTCTCATGCTGTTATCATTTTTATATATAGAGCATAAAATCTGGGTAGTATCGAATTACTCTGTGTGACTTTCTGTTTTTCAGTGATTGATAGTATTTTGATCTCATTCAATGTTTCAGTTAAGCTTTTATTTCTTCTACTGAGCGAATTCTTTTCAATTAGTTTGTAGTCTTCCTCTTTTAACATAGTTCTACTCTGTGTACTCCTTTTGATCTAAAAGACTTTCTTATCATATATCTTCACTTAACCATCAATAGCTCTTCAAAACATATCTATGTATATTCCAGCAAAAGACTATTTCATTATATAATGAGCAGTATGATATTTTTTGCCCACTGCATCTGTTTTAATAGCATTGAACATGCCTAATATTCAATCTCTTCTTATTTAAAGGATAGAAAATAATGTACAAAAATTGACTTTCAAAAAGGAAATAATTTATCATCTTACAAATCAAACTATAAAACTTAAGTATGGGGAATCCCACAAGAAGTGCTCTAGGTCCATTGTTATTTATCATATATAAGCGACATACCATCTACACCAAATAATGCACTAATAACATATGCGGATAACACAACAGCTATATGTATTAGAAGAAACAATGAAATGTTAATGCAAAATTTTAGTTCAGTAATGATCAACTTACTATTTCAGTACAAATAATCCCAAATGGCATAGAGATAACAAAACTATTGTTTACATATACATCAAATGGAACATGTATAAGTTACCTATAAATACCCATTACATATCAGATTCAAACAGACATAAATTCTTAGAAACATATCTAAATAACACATATTTTTGGTCAGATCACATTGAATATATATAAAATAAAATTAGTAAAACAAGTTATATTGAGAGATTTCAAACCCATAAATGATAATCATTTACTGAAAATGATTTATAATGGAATTTTTCAACCATACATCTCTTATGGTATTGAAATTTAGGGCACTTGTACAATGATCTACTTAGAAAGAGTATTTATTTATTTCATTGTTTATTGAGCGTATGAAGGAGTAAAGAGATGGCAGAAAGATGTAAGGGAAATGAAATGGGATAAATTATAGAAAGAAAGTATAGCAAGTACAATGTTGACTGATATGGAGACTAAGAGAACTAAAATGATAGAGGAATACTTTGGAAAAGTAAGAGAAAAATGGATTAAAATAATTAAAAAGAATGAGAGAATTAGGGTATTATTGATAAAATAGTGCTAGCAAGGGAAATATTAAGAAGTGGTTTCATTATGCAGATAACCTGAAGGGTTGCATGTAATGAGGTCTCATATAATGGATCTTTATTGATATTATAATGTAGGTTAAGAATGTTAATTTGTTAAACATTCATAAATGTTTATTATAAAATTGGTTAATAATAGCAGTTGGTTTTGTTTGTGTTTATATATATTTATGAATATTGTATGTAGCCAAATCTGTCTTCAGGAAAGCAGAAGAGCAAGGTACAGTGGGTAGTTAATTGAGAATTGTAACTCTTTATTGAGAGATATTATTGATTAACAAATGACGAAATCGTATTAAACAATTCAATGGAATAAACAATTCAAATACAAATTGAAATGTTATCTGATCCTTAAAAGTCTGTTTTAATGAGTAATAGCTAAAGCTCTCAAGATAAGATTGTAAATAAATAACAGTGTACATATTCCAACAGTAGAAATTGACAATATCCAACAAGTGCCTGTTACCTCCAGGATATTATAATGAATTGAATTTAACTGAGTTGTTCTAACCCTTTCTTCTTATGAGGGTGGTTTGATAAGTGCCTTGGTTCATGCACTAATTGGAGGGCAACAGCAACACCTGTATATGAAATCATAAAGCTTACTTTCTATGTGTCAATATTCTATATTCACAAGTCATGTCCTTAATTGTTTGATAGTTTGGCAGCTTTTTAAACACATTGCTTCCAGTGAAAAATGAATAAGATTGGAATTCAAAGAGTGAATTACTTCATTTTTCTGGAAGGGAAAACAGCAAATGAAATTCATTAGAGGATTTTGCAGCATTGGGTGTTGCATGCCCTTCCTATGAAACTGTTTGACTTTGGGTAATTGAGTTCAAGCAATCGAAGACACACCAAATCCTGGAGCTTCAAAATGAGCTGTGAGGCTGGAATTCATCAATAAAGTCCATAATATTGTTTTGACTAATAGACAAGTGAAAATTTGTGAGTTAGCACAGGTCATGAGTAGTTCAACTGAGTGTGTTAAATTTTATTTTACATAATGAATTACAAATGAAAAACTTTGTGCAAGATGAGTGCCATATCCATTCACTTTAGAGCAAAAGCAAAATTGCATGTGAACATTGGCTGACTGTTTGGAAATGCTTAAGAAGAATCCTACTAATATTTTATGGCATTTTGTGACCAATGACGAAACATGGATTCATCTTACATTCATTATACAGTGGAAACAAAACAGCAGACATAACAGTGGACCACAAAGTGAATTGGCTCCAAAAAGATGAAATGCATTCCATCCACTGAAAGGTGATAGCTTCAGTTTTTTAGAATGTAAAAGATATTTTCTTGATTGACTGCTTATAGAAGGGTGAAGCCATCTGGAGAATACATAATTTTTGGAGAGACTGAAGACATCGATCATGGAAAAATCTCTGGGAATAGCCAAAGAGGAGGGGTTTGTTGCACCATGACAATGTGCCATGCATTCAAGCCATGTTGCTCAAAATAAATTGCATTGCCACAAGTGATCGAGGTTGTTAAGTCACAGTCTCGTGAGCTGGAGGTCTGGGGTTTGATTCTCATTAGGACCTTCCTCCCTGATTGAGGTTTTTTTCCAGATTTTCTGGGCAAAGCCCATAGAGGTACCCTAAACGTAGGCCTGAAACTCTTCCTTCCTTTAAAAAAAATCCTTTCACAGTTTATTATTTCACTTCATTTCATGTATCCTCAGTGTCCACCACTTGTGATACATCAGTAGTTAAAACGAGTGTTAAACACTATTTAAAAAAAATGCTTCTGCATTCATTCTTTTCGCTTGATCTTGCTCCCTTGAATTTTCATCTGTTCCCAAAACTGGAAACTTTCCTGGCTGAGCATAAATTTAAGTAAAATGAAGAGGTCATACAAGAGGTAAATGAGTTTTTTAGGGCCTTTAAGAGACCTACTTCCAAAGGGGAATCACAAACCTGGAGAAACATAGGAGCCAGTATGTTGAATTTTAAGAGGCAAAAAATAAAGTACTTTGCATGACTGAACTTGTTCTCTTTGAAATCAAACCAAGTTATTTATCAAACTACCCTTGTATTACAGGCATATACAGTAAATTAAGATTGAAATTTATTGAAATACCAAGCAAAATACAATACACAAAGTGACCTCCATCTGATTTGGCCCACGTCATTCAACCATTCATAATTAATTATTTATTATAACGTCATTCAACCATTCATAATTAATTATTTATTACAATTCAAAGAATAAAGGAAAAGATCCTCTGACAGCTGTCTCAAAGTAAACCTCTCTCCAGCTAAACAGTAATTTTCTTATGGAATATTTAGGAGCCAGGGATTTACCGAATACCACAAAGTACAATAAAGTGAATATAAATATATTTCAGCTCGGCAAGAAGCAAATGGTGCAGCAGGTGGCTCTAGTGATGCTCCGGACAGTGATTACTTCAGCGATGGTGCATCAGGTCCCAGTCCGTCCACTCAGTAAATAACTAACCTTGGTATCATCTCCAGTTTCTGGCCCCCCCTGCATTTTTTTTAATGAGATACACATGTAGTGAGTGACATGCATTAAAATACGAATATGTTTTTGTTTTGTGTAAAAAAAATTCTTAGTTGTGGTGACTGGGTGCTGGTGGTATCAGTAATGCTAAAAGGTACAGTATTATTTCTTTTTGCAGCTATTGCAGTATGCAAAATGCAAGAAATCACTGGTTCCTTGTAGCTCAGAAAGTTACAATCAGTGTTTCATGGTTTTTGTATGAAAATGGGTTTTAGTTATTGGGAAATTCTATTTTAAAATCAAGCGTTAAGTTTTTGATTGCATGAAATGTAATAAAATCTGTTAGTGGTGAACAAACTGGCCACTGCTTATTGGTGCTGCAGTTTGATTTTCTCCTGGACCTATGCATATTTTGTAATGTGTGATTTCCAACTTTTGAACATTGAATGTTCATGCATTATATTAGGCATAGCTGCCAGGCTAAATAAAATTTTTGCTTGCTTTTGGTTTATATGTTTTAACAATGTAGTAGAATTGTGTGATTGTTATAATTATTAATATGTGGTGTATTATAAAGAGTTTTCAGTTTGTATAGATCAGTGATACTCAACCATTTGCCATTTTGAACATCTTTTTAAAAGCGAAGTCCAGCACAATGGAATATTATGATTGTCAATGGTACCATACATGTAGTGTTGTTGCATTTTATATATTTTTAATCACGAAAGTTTTTATATAAACTGAAGCTTAGTTTTGATTTAATCAACTCTGATTTCGATAAAAGAATATTAGAAGATACTTTTTTTATATTTATTGTTCTGTTTGTGAATTCATATTTTTATAGGACTGATTTTTAATTCTTTCTAAAGTTAACAACCTTTGATTAGAAATTGTGAAGTCCTAACAAACGGTTGCAGTAGAAGTAAACAAACTAGAGTGTATATTCTTTGGGTGCATATGCAGCCCTCACTTCTGGATTACAGATCACTAATTTTGATAAATAGAAATTAATAAACATAAACAGGCATAAATTAATGAATAGCTGAGTTTGATCAAAGTGCAGTTACTTAAAAGTGACTTTTTGTTTTTAAGTAATGATAATTTCACATCATGTACTGTAAACATAAGAGTTTTCTTTGCAACAAACTACACTAGGTTACAAATGAAAACTTTTTCTGCGGTACAATAAAAATAGGTGTCTCTTACTAATTTCATTGTGCAGAATTAAAAAATGCACTCTTTATTTCCTTAGCACATCTCGTTTTGGCAATATGACAATGTTAAATGAAATGTAATTGTAAAATTTGCAAAATATTACATATTCATATACAGCTTTTAAAGAAAATAAAGAATAATAACATGAAAGTGTTCCTGAATTTCAGAATTTATAGTTATCTTGTGTATCTCCTTTTCTTTTCCTATGGAACTGCAGTGTACATGATTTTCTCCAGTATTTTGTGATAGGTTCATCGTATTCAAGACACCAGCAGTAATCGCCCATCATATGTACATCCCAATGTGCCGGATAATGTCGTTCAACATCTTTCAAGTCCTGATAAAACCTTTCACCTTGCTCTTCACCACTGACAGCTCCTAAATTCAACAGGAAGTATTCAAGATGTGACTTGAGGAAATAAAGCTTCAAACTCGTATTATATCCGAGCAGTCTGAAATTTTCCAGCATATTTCTGACAATTTCTATGTATTGAGGGTCTTTTACATTGTCCAGAAATTTGTTAACAACATCTCTGAATCCATTCCACGCATCTTTTTCAATTTCATTCATAGAGCTGGTAAAATTAACATCTTTCATCAATTTCCTTATCTGTGGTCCATCAAATACTCCCTCTCTGATTTTAGCATGTGAAATGATGGAAACTTTGTGCATAAGTACTGGAAGCAAGGGCAACTTTTGTCAAGTGCTTTCACGAATTGTTTCATCATGCCAAGTTTTATGTGTAATGGAGGGAGTAGAATTTTTTGACAATCAACAAGAGGCACATAAGTAACATTTTTTGATCCAGGTTCCACTTGCTACCTCTCAGGCCATTGGTAAGTTACCTAATGTTTGTCCCTCACCTTGCTATCCCATCTGCAAAGAAAATGAGGTATTTTGTGTATTCTCCCTCTTGTCCTAGTAACAGACCAATGACCTTCAAGTCACTTACATATTTGCCACTCATAGTCACGGTACTTAATTCTGTCAAGAACACGCTTCAGAGTTTCATAAGACTTTCTTAGGTTCGTAGAATGTGCAAGCAGTATTGAAGCTAACTTGTTGCCATTATGAAGTAATACTGCCTTAAGACTTCATTTGGAAAAATCAATAAAAAGACACTAGTTACTTGGCTCATATACTTTCCTGCCCAGCTGTTGAATAAGATTACACATATCCACTCAAAACACAAGTTGATCTTCTTCTGCATAGTGCTTGTGAAACTGTATTTTGCAATTCCTGTACCACAAAAATGTAACACCAGGTGATAACTTCTTTTGTAGTCGTAAGTCCAGTAATTCACTTTTTTTTTTTATTCAGAGGCCAAATCCCACACTAAATCATTTAATTCAAATTGATTAAACTGTTGTGAATTGTTGAATTCTTCTGGGTCAGAAACCAACTCATTGTCTGAAGTCATGGAGCTGCTTTCAGATTCACTAAAATTGAGGTCTGCTGGTGGTGTAGGTATAGGTATTTTGGGTCCATGAAGAATGTAGCTGAGTTCAGATTTGGATATTTAATTCCTGCCTTATTTTTTTGTTGTAGCCAACAACTTTGCTAATGCAAAAGTAACAATCATCATCATAATTCTGCTGCTCTCTGCATATCATTGGTTTGGCTAATGGCATTGCCTTCTGTTTTCCTTCATACCAATAACATAAACCATCAACATAACTGTTATATGCAATGTGAGACATAAACAATTTATCCTGATCACCAATTTTCTCTTTAAAATATGAGTAATATAGTTTCATTGTTTATGAGTTGTATCTTATGTACCTTCCATTCAAAAACATAACACCCACAAATGTAACAAAACTTCTGAGGACTTTGTAGACACAATGTAAAAGTCATACTTTTATTTTAGCACTATACATACAAAAGATGAACATGCATATTGACAGAAGTTTTCAGCTCAATCTATGAAGCTGTAAATGTAAACATAAATACCTCATAAGAAGACAGATCTGACCCATGGAACAAAACTGATAAATGCTGGGAATATAAACATAAACATCTGGGTGATAAGGGATGATGGAATTGAGCTGATTAGGAAGAAAATCAACAATAGATTTAGAGTAACATAATAAAACTAGTAGTGAGCTGTATAAGCTGAATGAATTTAGCACCGTAGACATGTGCACATATTATAAAAACTAAATGTGATAGCCAAAAATGGATCTCATTTTTTAAATCAGAGTACTGATTTCCTTTAAAGTCACATATTTTCCTTTATACCACAGAATCAATAATCAATGTTATTAAAATAGTTAGCATTATTGTTTATTTTAAAGCTTTTTTGTTTATACCTGACAGCAATGGATGTCATCTGTTGGCTACATATGACATTGTTTAGCCATTGTGAAATAAACCAGCAATTTTACAGCTACTGAATAAGATAACTGTTTAACTGCTGTTGTAAATATTGGAGCAGGTGTATGGTAAACAATGGGTAAATAAAAAAATATTTGAAAATGCAAAATTAAGTCAAAAAGTAATCTTTTTTTATTCATAAAATATATACATTGGGATTGAAAACACTTCTTCATTTTTCAACATAGTCTCCATCACATTCATTGCAGGTGTTCTAGCATTTTACTGATACCTGGATTCCATGAGGAAAAATTCTTGTGACTGTATAACCATGTCATAATGTGTCTTTCACCTGATTATCATGTGGAACTTCTTGCTGCCTAGTGCCTCTTTGAGTGATCCAAAAATATGATAATTGGAAGGTGCCAGGTCCAGTTAAATGAGCAGGATGTGATATACATTCAGAATGAAGATCTGCAATTTTTTGTTCCATTGCATGAGCTGAATGAGGTGTTGCATTATCAGGATGTAGAAGTAATCCAGTTGTGAGCAAACCTCGAGTTTCAACCTGAGTGCAGATTTCAAATAGTTCTCAAGCCGATCACAATATGATTCACTCTTAACATTGTATCCTCTGGACATATAATGTTCCAAGATTGGACTTTTAGAGTTCAAGAAGAGCGTGAGCATCAATTTACTGCCTGACACAGCGGAACTTTTTATAGTTTTGGCAATGATGAGTGTGCCACCCTTTGCTGGCTCATTTGGTCTCTGGCTGGAAATAGTGGACCCAACATTCATCATCACTAACTATGCTTTAGGAAACCATCTTCCTCAGCTTTTGTGGAACCCACCTAGCAGAGACTTTGCAATACTGAAGAATGTCCTGGATAATGTGTGCAGAGTCATGACTGATCTTCCATTCTACAGCAACCTCATCAATTGTGTCATATCACCTGTTCTTCCTCAGGAGTATCTGGCATAATCGCAGCATGCAGTCGACCAGAGTGAACTGCATCACTCATAGTTGAAACTCCAATTTTAAATGTTCTGTGCCACTCACAGATCTGCTGAAGTGACGCACAGAAACCTCCATATTGTCTCTTCACTCTTTGATAAATATATGTTGCTTTCTCGCCTTCACTACCCCAAAAACTGATAATTACTTGCTGTTCCTCACTATTGCAAGTTTTCAAGGAGGCTGCCATCTTGTTATGGTAGCGGACATCACATTTCCCAAGATGTTATGCACTTCAGTAGAAGAGTATAGATATCCATTATTTATGTATGTAATATAACACTGTAATACATTATTTTGAATTTTAATTGCTAAATTAAGATTACTTTTTGACTCAGCCTCGTACATAGGCCAATTCCATTTTAGTTTCAAGAGTATCAATTAGCAAAACTTTTAGATGTATGAAAAGAATAGCACAAGAGGAATTTATTTTGTTTTATTTATGGACACTCTTTAACATCTCAAGTCATCAGTGTCCCATTCAATTTAGGGCATGTAATGGACAGTAAATTTTGCTCAGAGGCCTCTTCTTTAAGACTTGAGGTTCTTTTTCGTGCTGTAAATCTATGACATTGGACTCACAACTTTACTTCCTTTCCAAAGGAAGCCATACTCAGGTTTTTTATGCCCGAAAAAATCCATTGGCTCTGGCTGGGATTGGATCTGTGATCTTGGTTTTATGAGACAAGTATGGATACCATTAGACCACCAGGACTGACATACAAGATGAAGAAGGCATAATACATCCACTAGCCACTCAGATGCCCTAATATCACATGGTCCAATTTGTTCTTTTAAAAATAGATTAGAAGAAACCAATCATGTTGGACTCAATAATAGAGCAGCAATATGTATACTATCAAGAAAGTTTAGACAGTGATTAAAGTTTTAGTGATCAAATTCTTATTTTGGTAAAAAAGGCTGAAATTCATTTGGTATGCCTCAAAATTAGAAAATCTTTAATAGTAAAATTATCTGTAGTGCTCTTTCAATTATCCAGTTCTCTAATTGATTATTTCATTTTGAAACTCGGTTTTATATTGTAATATTTTAGGTGTATATTAAACCATTTGCAGTTATGAACAAATATCCAATGACTGGCAAAAATGTCTGTGTACATTAATACAGATTCTTCAAGCATGGTACATATTTGCATTGAAGTCTTGTCGGTCCTGGTGGTCTAGTGATAACCATACTTGCCTCGTAGACCCAAGATCACGAATTCAGTCCCAGCCAGGATTAATGGATTTTTGGGGGCATTAAAAATCCTAATTATGGCTTCCTTTGGAAGGGAAACGAAGCAACAGTTGCAGATTTACTGCATGTGAAAGAACCTAAAGTCTGAAAGAAGAGGCTTATGAACAAAATTTATCAACTGTTTCACAAACTGAATTGAATGGAACATTGATGATCTGAGATGTTAAAGAGCATTTGTAAATAAACCAAATAAAGAAATAAAAACTGAAGTCTGTTTCAAGCCTTCTTTGTTATATTAAGGGGCAAACTCAAAGAATATCAAGGTCACGGTACTGAGATTTTAGCAAAGCATTTGCTAAACAAAGATTTTGTTGCCATGTAGTACAGCTTGTGATCTACCCTCTGTGCATCTCTCTTGTTATTTCTCTACACCAGGAAATATTCCTGCTTAAATAGGCTGACCAGATTTTCTAGGTTAAAAACCGTAACACTTTGGTGTATACTCCACTTTATTATTTGCCAAAAATTCGCTAATTAAGATGAAATAATAATTGGGGTGGTAGCAATGATGATACTGATAGTTTTTTTTAATATTGTTTAATGCAATTTTTACTGCTGAGGCATCACAGGCAGTTACACTGATGATACATGAGATGAAATGATAAATTGGGGAGTTCCATGCCAAGCATATGTGTTTAATAATAATAATAATAATAGTTTATTAATATGTGTTTAGTCATGGTCACTGACTTGATACTGATCTGTAGTTCATTATTAGTGATTTTTACCCATTTTTATACAAGGATTGTTCTGAAACTAATGCCTCCTATTTTTATTCATTTATTTTTTTATTCATTTCATTTTTTATTCATGGAAACTACAGGAGATACATAAATCACAACTACAAGCAAAACTACAGACTGTCATTTTTCCACATAGTCACCACCATTTGTTATGCACTTTTGCCAACGATGAACCAGAGTCTGCGTGCCGCGCTTGTAAAAATCTGAACCAGCTGAGGCTAACCACTTCCTTACAGCTTTGACAACAGCATCCGAGTCTTGAAAATGTTTACCACGTAGTGATCTCTGCTGACGATCCTATTCATAAAATTGTCACCTTCAGCTTCATATTGGTCCAGCAGGTCCCAACAAATTTCCATTCAATGATTTTTTTGTTCTTCTGTAAGCATCTGCAGGACCCATCTTGCACAGGCTTTGTGATAACCAACATGTTCCAACATTGTTTCCAAGGCATTAGAGCCGACAATTCTTTGGTCATTATCTGCCGATCAGCATGGATGAGTTGATCAAGATGCTCTTCATTGTGAGAGGTGACAGCTGTGCAGGGTCAACTGGATTGTGGCTTGTCATGCACACTCTTTTCACCACCGTTAAAATGCCGTACCCATCGCCTCACATTGCTCATGTCTAGTGTACACCTTTAACAAGCATCAATGGATTTTAATCAGCGCAGTTTTCTTCAGCAGTGAGGAATTCAATTACACATCTCTGTTTTATATGTGCATTCATATCAGACTCAATTTTGGAACACTCCTCTGCTGGCGCCAACTACCGCAGAACAACGGAACTACATTCAAATGAAAGAGGAAGGTTCAAGCATTAGCACTACACCAACAACATCTGGCTTGGACATCCAAAGTCAACATAAAAAATAGGAGGCATTAGTTTCAGAACAACCCTCGTATAATGGTTTAACATTTTAACCTGTCCCTTTTAAGAAGGAGAAGTTGCATTATATGACTTTAAGGATTGCTAATATTGTCATCACATATTTTTAGTATTTTTGTAGTTATTTCATCATATCCTGATGAACTTCGTTTTGAGGGATTGTATTACTTTATGTACTTGTGGGTACTATCTCCAGAGAAATAAACTTTTTCATTTGCATTTCATTTAGATATGAAATTAGGTCTTTCTTGTTCTGCTACTTGAATGAAATATTCATTAAATAAGGTTCCTATTTGTTGCTGATCTTTTGTGGTAATTTGATTTACTGTAATTTCTTTTATTTCATCTTTAGAGTGATATTTACCAGTCTCTCTCTTGCAATTTTTAAATACCAGATTATATTAGGTTTGCTATGTGAGAATTGTATTTGTCTTTCATAGCAAAGTTTTTTGATGTATTCATAACCTTTTTAGAATTTTGCAGTAATTTTTATATTGCTGTTTATGTGTAGCAGAGTTATTCCCTTAGTAGCTATGCAAAGTTTTCTTTTGGGTTTGCAAGATATTTTGATATGTTCTGTTAGCCAATCACTTCTAGAGATATTATTAATTTTCGTTATATAAGATGAGAAACAAGTTGTAGACCCCTATGAAAATATTTTAGGAATTAAACTTGTCATTTACATTGTTGGTCTTGCATATTTCTTCCCACTATTGTTCTGTAAGCTGGTCATTAAATTTTTTATGTTTTCGTTGTTATTGATTCTATAGCTGGTTATATGTTTCACTATTCTGCATTTGGGAACATGACCAATTTTGAATAACTGTTCATCATGATCTGAATATCAATTAACCAGATTTTGGATTTCATGGTACTCCATTTTAGATGTATCTAAGAAAACATTATCAATAGCTGTTTTGGATATAAAATAAATTTGTTCTTTTTGTTTGCTGTCATGAAGTATATTTTTAAATCGCCAAATTAAATCTTTGGTTTAAAGAGACCTTTTAAGACGGCATCTAGATTATATGTATAAATTATCAGAATTCCTGTAGGAGTTCTATATACTGCTAATATAATAGTGCATTTTTGATATTGATGTGAACAGCACAACATTCAAAAGTTTGTTCCAGACAGTACTTATAATACAGGATATTAATGAACAACACCAAAATATTTCCAGCATATATAGAGGGATCTAAGACAAGCATTTTGAAATATCAAAACCTGGGGTCAAAGGTTACATCTTAATTTTGGGGTTAAAAGTTTCAAAAGCACCTTAAAGCATCCTAGTTCATGCAAACACTATTGATAGGTTGAAATATAATATGACATGGATGCCTTCTGTAGATATCAGCAATGCTTAAGTATAATCTCTTGCTTTCCCATGTATCAAGTGCATATTGGCCAGCTCAGAAAAATGTAAGCATTCTCCATTTCTCCAATTTAATTTATTTTATGAGTTAAAATTGTCTTGTATCATCTGGTTACAAAATAAATAATTATAGCATGAAACAATTGACAACATTAGGAAAAAATTAGAATCATATTTTTGTTTCTAACAATTGTATCCTTATTAATACGCTAATGCAATGGCATACAATCATATAATTAGCCTGGAATGTTACAGATTATTTAAATGCTAATATGAGATTATAATCATTGGTTATTAACAACCAGGTTTATTTCAATTATTAAATAGGTGTGAAGTAATTCTAATACAAATTATTAACTTTAGTATGAATTTCTGAGCACCAAATTGCAGTTACTTAAATAGCACATAACTTTGGCATTTTACATCTGTGACCCTAGGTTCTTCATCTCAAATTTACTTGTCTCAGACCCCTCTATATACAGTGAAAGTATTTATTTTTTGTACATAAACATCCTGTATATTGTAGCATAATAGTGAAAATATTACAAAAACACATAAGCTTCACCATTTCATTTATAACTGACTGCATCAGGTATTATATTACATGTATGATGAAAAAGTAGCATTTACCAAGTGTTGAAAATAAAACTATAACAGAAGGTATTCACATATTCATAAATATGTGAAATTGAAGTAAAGAGAGTGGGCAGGGATCAGAACTATCACCTGTTGCACCACTGCTTCATACGATAACAATGTATATACAAAATGCTTTCTGATAGAAGATGTATTGAAGTAGACTTTGACACATTCAGGCTTCAAGAATCAGAATACATTTTTGTCTTTAGGTGTACATGCTAAATAGATTTTGTAATGAATGAATACTTTATATCATCTCTTACATTAACTTTGTACATTATATAACATCTTTGGAGTGCTGGTTATTTAGGATCTATGCACTTAACTCCCTGGTTGTATATGTATTAGATCTTACTTCTCACTGTCTACCCATTCCACTATTCTCACATTTCTCTCCTCTTCCATTACCTTATTTCTGATCCATACTTCATCAAATTTACACTATAAATCTTTAAAAATCACCAGTAATCCCCCTCTAAGTACTTATTTTCTATTTCTTCCAAATAAATTGCTCTAGTATCACTTTTGCTCTTGTAACCATTTTAACTGACCCTGAGTTTTTATCACTCTCTATTTCAATCAAACTCCCCCGGCGATGACACCACACTGGAATCTCTGGACCACTGACCAGCTGATTCCCCCCATCCACTTCTCTCCACCAAATCATTTACCCCATTCAGCTATCACACTTGGTGAGGTCCTAGACACACTAGTTCCTATACACTCCTCCCTTCCTTGCAGGATGTTGTTCCCCTTTCTTCCTTTCCCTCCATTCCTCATTCCTTGACCGCAGGCTTCCATTTTTAATTTTCCTATATTCCCCTCTAGCCATTGCTTTTCGATCTTGCTACTACATGGGCTGGTTTTCTTTTATCCATAAGTACCACACATTGCTGCTCTTCTACCTTCATTCCTTGCTTCCTCCATCATTTTTATTAATTCTGGTCTTATTTCTCAATCTTTTTTAATAAAAATTAGTAATTTAGAATAAAAATTCATGTTCCTTTAAATTTTCCAGTTTGGACTAATACTTTCCATTTCATATTCATTGTGGCTAATTTAACTAATATTGGCCTTGCTCACTCTCCCCTTCGTCCAAATCTCCAGGCATCTCTAATTTCCCATCCCTCCAATTTGTTGCCTAATATCCCTTAAATCACTTTTATTTCTTCCACTAGATTGCTATGTACAGCTTCCTGCTCACATCCTAACTATTTTGTTCCTGCATTCTGCTAACTTTCCTCTCAAATCATCCGATCTTTTATTTTATCTCTTCCATGCTCTTCTCCAATTTTTGTTCCATTCTCGCCTCCCTGCTTTTAATCTCCTTATATCTTTGGTTATTGACTTGAACATAGCCTTTACTTCCTCCATATTTTTGGCCCTTTTCTTTCTCCATGCTTTAGAATTATATTGTTGAACCCCTTGCTCCTTGCAACTACAAAACGGCACCACTTCCCGTACTTGTGAGCATTTACTTCATACATTCTTCCTCTCCGCACTCAGTAAGCAACTCAATAGATTTTGTTAATGCATATGTTTAAATGTATTGAAATAATAAATGATCACTTGAGCAACATGATCAATGTGCTAATTATCATGAGTGTTAAAGAAGGTCAAACTTTAAAATCCATTCCAATCTTGAAATGGAGTTTTCTGCTAACTGGATCAAGATGTCTGGCTTACAGCAAACATAATCTATTTTTTTTTTTTTTTTTTTTAAAGCAAATTGGCAGTTTATTAAGGAGAAGGACAGTGCACCCAAAAATTTAAAATACACTTTTCTGAACATTTGCAACCCACTGCATATGTATGATGGTTTTTAGGTTGAGAATCACTGCTGTAGAAAATTTCTAATTAAAAAATGGAATTGTATTTCTAGTACCCATCTGAACTGTTAATATGTCATAAACGTGTGCCAGTTTAGACTTTGAAATTACCTGGTATTATCATGTTTTAGAGAATGTTAATTGTTGTGGATCATGTGCTAATGAAATTATTCTAAACATGAAAATTCAATAAATTCTAGTAGATTGCAGGTTTAATTACATTATGAATGAAATGAACATTAATTCTGGAAATCTTTCTGTAGGATTTTAGTAAGTTTTAACTCATGAGAGTAGTAGCAATTAAAGTTGTATGTGAAGAGTGCAAGAAATTTTATTTTCTACCAAATGATAAGTATGATGATTTTTCTTTGCTATTGTATGTTTTTATTTTATAATGGAGAAATCCATTACAGTAGTCACTGTTACATTGTTTAGTAATGTGATAAATTTTTTGTATATGCTAAACGTGTTCAAGGTAAATAAAACTGACACCTTACATATTTGGCACTCATATTGTTGTTTTTATAAAAGTTGTTACCAGCTATTATGTGTGCTTTTTGTGTATTTGAGTTACATTTTACTATAAAGGTGGACATAAAAGAATTCAGAAATATTATACAAGAATTTATGAGAGGTTTCCATGTTTATTATATTTGATGATTTTCCTTTCTTTCTTTTTTTTTTTTTTTTTTTTTTTTTTTTTACACTATTTCTTCAGCAGTTATGAATTAAATGCAAAAGCAAATTGTAGAAATAATATTCAGAAGCTATTAACTACCTAGTGCCGATATGAAATCTATAATAAGAAACAATGTTTGTAAAAATATGTAAAAGAGAAATGTTTAAAAAATATACCTAAACCTCTGATACTTTGTGTTTCATATATAATTTTTCCCTCTAAAACAAGAGTTCAACTTTAAAATAAGGGTCCTCATTCTGCTATGCAATCAGAAATTGCTTTTACAGACAGCAAATTATTGCATAATGACCTTGCACTTCCAGAGATAAATAATGTTGCTTTCAAACTGTAGGTAGATATTGTTTCTCTCTTATTTATTAGTATTGAGCAGTGATTAATATTGTAGCTACCATCTTAATGGATGCTTAGTGTGCCTGCCCTTCACTCTTGACCGCCATGAGTGGATGAGGTCGTTAAGGCATGGACTCATGAGTAGGAGGTCTGGGTTCGAATACCGCCAGGACGGTCCTTCCTGACAGGTTTTTTTTGCAGGTTTTCCTCAGTCCTCATAAATGGCAAATGCTGGGGAGGTACCCTAAACTTAGGCCTGGAATGATTACTTCCTTAAAAAGATTTTGAAATGTGCGTCACAATTCATCCTTCTGAATGTTGTAAACTGTTTCCCAAATATTTTGTTTCAGCACCCCCACAGGTTTTATTGCAGATAGAGCAGTAATTTTATAAGGATGAGGATACAGCTGCTGAGTGGCTTTATATACTGAATTGAATTTTATTTCCACTTAATAATAGAACAAGCTTCCACATTACAATTTTACAATCATTCAGTCATACAAGCCAATACTACCAATAGTCACTCTAGTAAATCTTGCCGAGTTGGTATGTAACCAAGTGACCCGAATAGTTTCATCCTTGTGGTTTCTCAACTATCAGGCAAATTACATTTAAAAGTTAACTCAATCAAAATCCAGCTTAAATTATATTTCTACTTGCTTTGGTTCCTTATTTTTACCTATTTTCTTCAACAATTATCTTTTAACCTTATCTAATAATTCCCAAACTCCAAGTTTTTCTGGCTTCATATTCACCATCTTATTTTCCCTTATCTCTACTGGGATTAGCCCACTTCTCAATTCTAAGTTTTGCCTTCATTTCTTTGGTTTCTCAACATTCCAAAATTGCATGCTAATAACTATCTTCCATTCCACACATCGGACATTCTTCTATATTTAAACCTCCTCTTATTCCTTTCAGATTCACTACCTCTGTCCGGGCAATTCCCTCCTTGTCCATCAGTCACTATAATCTACATAATTCTCTCGCCTGCATTTTTCCTTTAAACCCCTATAAAATCCTCTGTGACTTTTTATTACTAAAACCACCTAATTAATTTCTATCCAAAACCTCTTTCTTTACTTCCTCTATCATGCCATACCATACCCAAGATGAGTTTTTCCATAATCCCATTGCTTCTACTGACCCAAGTATTTCCTTCCCCCTCTTTTTCTTGCATCACTAGACAATGTTTTAAAATAGTTTTCTTCTAGATTCTTAATCCTAAACCAATGTTTCAGAATTCTTGTCATTATTTTTCCTTTACTCCCTAAACTACCTAATTCAGCATGTGCAACCCCATTTGGTGAGCTTTTTGGAAAGCCCATAATTTGTTTGCAGAAATTCCTGTGAATCAAATCTACTTATAGCTATCCCTCATCACTACCCCAAACATCATTTTATCCTCTACTACTACAGTATATATTTTCTCCAAACATTTTATATGCATTTTTGGTACTTTATGCTACAGGCAGTAATAGCTTTCATAGCTAGACTATCTTTTGCTAGAACCTTTCTTTTTTGTTCCCTCGCCCGTGTTAAGCTTAATACCCAAATAGTCAAATATATTAACCACCTGAATTTCTGCCCCTTCCCACTTCCACTTCTCATTCTTGCATAACTTGTTTCCATTCTTAAATACCATAATTTTTCATTTTCGAGTATTTTTTCTTAGTTCCTATCTCTTACAAAATTTAGAGATTATTTCAATTGATTTCACTAGACCAATGTTTGTAATTGACCCACTACTAAATCATCTGCAAATAATAGTCCTGGAATCTCAACATTTTCAATTGTGGGCATGTTGGTATTAACTTTGCTAACTTCTAAAATATCATTAATAAATAGGTTAAACAGTATGGGACTTAACTTACATCCTTGTCTTAGACCTATTGTGTTCAAATTATTTGGAGTCACCCTATCCTGAGCAATCTTAATACAGTACTCATTTTCATAGTATAAATTTTGCAATGCTTTTATAAACTTGTCGCTAACTCTTATCCCATTCAATTTTGACCATAATGCCTTACAGTTAATTGTATCAAATGCCTTTTCAAAATCAACAAACAACATATATAGTCTCCCTCATTTTTGGCCTAGATATTTCTCTACCTTGTATTTATAATGAAATTATTGTCCACTGTTCGTTCTTTTAGAACTCAGATAATTTATTTTCTTGTTCTGCCAATTTTGAAGCCTTTTTGCCAGAGTGCCCATATATAGCTTATCTAGGACCAATAATAGACTAATTCCTCTCTAACTAGTTAATTTGTTTGTATTACCATTTCCTTTAAATATAGATACTACAATTGCTGTTCTCCAACCTTCAGGTAGCCTCTTCATATATTGAATCAAATATATATGCCAATAACATACCTGTATTTTCATCCTGACCCCATGCCCTCCATAATTCTCCCAAACTCTCATCAATCCTGCAAGCTTTATTTCTTTTTATTTATTCTTTTACATCATTTGTATCAATCTGTCTATCCAGGTAATCTACACTTAATGTATTTTTCACTTTAACTTAACCGAACCTAACTGGACTATACTGAACTGAACTTAACTCAATTGAACTAAACAGAACTGAATAGAACTGAACCTAAATTAACTTAACTTTACTTAACTGAACTGAACCGAATTGAACTATACTGTCTATAACGTGCACTTCATATAGAAATGCAACTGAAACAGATGACGTGATAAACAACATTCAGTAATCTCAACTATATGTATCAATGGAACTTACAACTCCAGTCTTGGAAAGCATGCATCCACTGAAGGTGAACAATTTCCCATTAGTGTATACAAACTCTGATTAAGTAGCAGGATTAGTGAGCATCACTGTATTAGGAGAATGTCTTATATATTGCCTTAAATATCAAAGAGATGTAATGGGGCAGAGAAAGTTGGTTTGACGAGGTGGAGGAACTATTAGAAGAAATCAGAATGGGAGATGTATTATGGTGACTGCGTGAAAGTAATGTTAGTGGAATTTGGAAAGAAGTGAGACAAATGACAGAAGATAAAGAGAAGCAAGAAATTTGGGCTAGCTTAGAGGATATAAGTTCTTAGATTTATGTAAAGTAATCAAAGGAAATTGGGGATGGGATTGTTATCATTTGCAAGAATGGGCTGGTATGGATGAGTACAGGTGTAATATTTTTACAAGGATTAAGAAATTTTAAAGAAGGATGTATTATGTGCGGAAAAGTTGATGATGCATTATCTGATTATATGTGAAATAGTAAAAAGGTGGCAGGATAGTATCTGGGGTAGAAAATGGGACTATCTATGAGATACTGTGGCAATCAAAATGCTATTAGACATGAGGGTGCAGAAAATCAACAAGTTAGAGGAATTTTTAAGAAAAGCTCCGCTCCTAATCGGGCTACCTGAGAAGACCCGAACGGACCAGACACGACCCGAACCGAGCCTAACCTAACCGAACCTTACGTAAATTAACATAACTAAATTTAACTTAAATCAACTTAACTGAACTGGACTGTATGTAACTTAACTGGAAGAACTGAACTTAAATTAATTTAACTTAACTGAACTATATTCAATTGAACTTAACCAAACTGGACTATACTGAACTGAACTTAACTCAGTTGAATTAAACAGAACTGAACCAAAATTAACTTAACTGAACTGACCCGAATTGAACTATACTGAGCTTAACTTTACTTAACTGAACTAAATTTAACTTAAGTGAAATGAAGTGATCTCTACTGAACCTAACTGAACTGAACAGAACAGAACTTAAATTAGTCGAGCCGATCCGAGCCGGGCTACCCGACACGACCCGACCCGAGGCAAACAGCCGAACCGAACCTTACGAAACAACTGAACTGGACTGGACGTAACTGAACTATACAGAAATTGACTTAACCGAACTGAACTATACTGAAATGAACTTAACTAACCGAATTAGACTATACTGAACCTAAATTAACTTAACTGAACCGAAACGAACTTAAATGAACTGAACAGAACTTAAATTAGTCTAGTCGATCCGATCCAACCCGAGCGGTTCCGTTCCGCTCAGTTACGAAACGGGCCGAGCCGAGCGCTATAGCTCCTCTCCGCTCCGAGCCGGATTACCCAACACGACCCGACCCGAGGTGAACTGAGCCGACTGAGCTGACCCGAGCCTAACCTAGCCGAACGTAACCCAATCGAACCGAACCTTACGAAACAACTGAACTGGACTGGACTGAACTGAACTGAACGTAACTAATCTGTACTGAATTTAAATTAATTTAACTGAACTATACTGAACTTAAGTTAACTTAACGAACTGGACTATACTGCACTGAACTTTACTTAACTGAATTGAACTTAACTGAAATGAAGTGAACTGAACTGAACCTAACTTAACTGAACAGAACTTAAATTAGTCTAGTCGAGCCAATCCCATCCAATCCTACCCAAGCGGCTCCGTTCCGCTCAGGTTCGAGCCGAGCCGAGCCGAGCCGAGCCGAACCGAGCCGACCCGAGCCGACCCGACCCGACCCGAGCCGAGTTGGGCCGAACAGAGTGGCTCCGTTCCGCTCCGAGCCAGGCGACCCAACATGACAGGAGCGACCACGACCTGCGCCGAATCAAGCGGATCCGACACTACTCAAACCGAGCAGACCCAACCAAACGATTTCGAGTTGACCCGAGCCGAGTCAACCTAACCTAACCGAACCTAACCTAACTTAGCATAATTAAACTGAACAGAACGGAACTAAACTGAACCTAACTTAACTGATCTGAACTGAACTTATCTGAACCGAACTCAACTTAACCGAGCTGAATTGAACTAAGCAGAAATGAACAGAGCTGATCACAAGAGAACAGAACTGAACTGAACATAACCTAACTGAACTAAACAGAACTTAAATTATTAGAGTCGAGCCGATCCATTCAGAGCGAATTCAAATTAATCCGATCCTACCCGATCGGCTCCGTCCCGCCGAGTTCCGAGCTGAGCGGCTCCGTTCCGCTCCGAACTGGGCAACTCAAGACCCGAGCGGACCCGACACGGTCCGAGCCAAACCGCCGACTAGAATCGAACCAAGCCGAAGCATCCCGACCCAACCTAACTATACCCGAGGCGGGCCGAGCCGAGCGGCTCCGCTCCGCTTCAGGCTACCCGACCTAAGCCAAACCGGACGGACCCGACACGACTCTAGCCGAGCCAAACAGCCTAGCCCACGCGAATGAAGATGAGCTGACACGAGCCGAGTCTATCATAACCGAACGTAACAAATTGCGAACCTAACTTAACGCAACTTAACATAGCTAAACTGAAGAGAACGGAACTTGAACTGAACTGAACCTATCTGAGATGAACTGAAATCACCTGAACTGATTTAAACAGAACTCATCTGAATTGAACTTAACCAAAATGAACAGACCTGAACTGAACAGAACTGAACTCAATATAACTTAACTTAACTTTACGAAACTGAACTGAACTTAACTGAAATGAAGTGAACTGATCTGAACAGAACTTAAATCAGTCTAGTCGAGCCGATCCGTTCAGAGCAGATCCAAATCGATCCGATCCTACCCGATCGGCTCCTTTCCGCTCCGTTCCGAACCGAACCGGGCTAAGCCGAGCCGAAACATCCGACATTACCCGAGTGGAGCCGAAGCTCCGCGATCCGACCCGACTAGACCCGAAGCGATTCGAAACGAACCGAAGCTTCCAAACTTGACTAGACACGAGCCGGGCCGAAGCGAGCTGCTCCGTTCCGCTCTGAGCCGGGCGACCCGACAACACCCGAGCGGACCCCTCAACCCGATTAGACCCGAACTGAGTCGAAGCTTCCAGACCCAACCCGAATAGACCCGAGGCGGGCCGAGCTGAACCGAGCGGCTCCGTTCCGTTCTGAGAAGAGCGACCCGACTAGACCCGAGCCAGCTAATCTGATCCGGGCAGCACCGTCCCGCTCCGAACCGACCTAAGCCGATTCGATGCGATCAGATCCGCTCCCTATCGAACCAATCCTAACATTTCCGCCCCGAAACGCCTCAAACCGCGCCGACATGAGCCCATCCGTTCCGCTGCGAACTGTTCCGATAAGGGCCGAACTGTTCTTATCCGAGCATTTCCGTTTCGGTTTGCTGCGAGTCGACCTGAGCCGACCCGACCGGACCCTACGCAAAACTACCCAGAGGTCACGTCTCAGCGACCCGCGCTGGCCCGAGCCAAGCAGCCCCACTCCGAACCACTCCGAGGCGAGCCGATACGAACCAATTAGATCTGATCATTGCCGAGCTGAGTCTACTAGATACGACCCCACTCGACCCGATCCTACTTTAGCGTAGCCGACACGATTCGATCATACCAGAACCGTGTCGGGTTTAGCTTAGCCTAATTGCTAAACTGTACTGAACCGTATCAAACAGAACAGAACTGATCTCCACTGAACTCAACTCAACTGAATCCACTGCTTAGCCTAATTTAACATAACTCAACTAAACTGAACTATACTCAACAGAACAGAAAAAAAATTAAAGTGTACTGAACCGTATCAAACAGAACAGAACTGATCTCCACTGAACTCAACTCAACTGAATCCACTGCTTAGCCACTGCTAAACTGTACTGAACCGTATCAAGCAGAACAGAACTGATCTCCACTGAACTCAACTCAACTGAATCCACTGCTTAGCCTAATTTAACATAACTCAACTAAACTGAACTATACTCAACAGAACAGAAAAAAATTAAGTGAACAGTACTGAACTTAATTGAACAGAATGAACAATATATATAAACCTAACAGAATTGAACTCAACTGACCTGAACCCAGTCCAACCAAACCTAACCTAAGCTAATCTAACACAGTCTAACCTTACCTAACTTAGTCGAGTCACCACGATGCGATCAGAGCTGGTTCAATATTATCCGAACCGATCCTACCCGAGCGGCTCCCTCTCGCTCAGTTTTGCTCAGTTCCGAGCCAAGCCAGAGCTCCCAACCGGACCGACTAGACTCGCCAAGCCGAAGTTTCCCGAAAGGACCCGAGCAGAGCCGAAACTACCCGATTAGACCCGAGCCGACCCGGCATGAGCCGAGTCAAAACGAAGATTCCCGAAAGAACCCGAGTAGAGCCGAAGCTGCACGATTAGACCCAAGACGAAATCCGACTTGAGCCCAACCAAGCCGAGGATTCCCGATCTGACCCGAGACAATCCGAAGCTTCCCGACTCGACCCGAGCGGAGCCGGAGCTACCCGACTTGACCCGGTTGGGCCCGATTTTTTTATTTGTTTATTTCAGGACACTAACATCTCAGGTAATCAGCGTCCCATTGTATTTAGGGCGTGAAACAACCGGAAAATTTAGCTCCAAGGACTCGTCTTTCAGGCTTGGGGTTCTTTTTCGTGCCGTGAATGTATGACACGGGACCCACGGTTTTACTTCCCTTCCGAAGGAAGCCATACTTACGATTTTTATGCCCGAAAAAACCCATCGATCCTGGCCGGGTTCGGGTTAGACCCGAGTCGAGGCGAGCTGAAAGACCACGTTTCAGTCCGAAAGAGCGGAACTAACAGTACTGAACAGAAATGAACAATGCTAAACTGTACTGAACCGTATCAAACAGAACAGAACTGATCTCCACTGAACTCAACTCAACTGAATCCCACCCAACCAAACCAAACCTAACCTTGCCCAACTTAACCTAACTTAGTCAAGTCACTACGATATGCTCAATGAACGTCCAATCCGATCCGATTTTGCCGAGCGGCTCCGTTCCGCTCAGTTACGCTCAGTTCTGAGCCAAGCCAAAGGTTCCCGACTGGACCCGACTACACCCGAGACAATCCGAAGCTTCCCGAATAGACCCGAGCAGAGCCGAAGCTACTGGACTGGACCCGATTAGATCCGAAGGTACAACCTTGAGCCGAGCCAAAGCTTCCCGACTCGATCAGACTGGACCCGAGCGGAGCCGAAGCTACTCGACTTGACCCGAATAGATCCGAGCAGAGCCGAAGCTACTTGACTGGACCCGATTAATCCCAAGCCAAACCGAAGCTTCCCGATCGGGCTCTAGTAGATCCGAGACAGTCCGAAGCTTCCCGACTGGTCCCGAATAGACCCCGGTGGAGCCGAAGCTACCCGACTTGACTCGAATAGATACGAGCAGTGCCGAAGCTACTCGACTGAACCCGATTAAACCCGAGCCGAGCCAAACCGAAGCTTCGCGACTGGATCCGAATAGATCCGGGTGGAGGCAAAGCTATCCGATTGGCCCCAAGCCTAGCCGAGGCGAGCAAAAAGACTCCATTTCAGTCCGAAAATGCCGAACGGACAGTATGAACCGAACTGTAGAGAACTAAACAAAATTGAGCTGTACCATACTGAACAAAATTGAACTGAACAGTGTTGAACCGAACTGAACAAAGCTGTACTCAACGGAACTGAACAGTGCTTAACTGTACTAAACAGAATAAAATAAACATATCTAACCTGAATAGAACTGAATCTACTGAATTCAACTGAACTGAACCCAACCCAAGCAAACCTAACCTAAAGCAAACTAACCCAGTGTTGCACGGCACTGAACAGAACTGAACCTAACCTAACCTAATTTATTAGTCACCACTATACAATCACTGCAGGTCCAACCCGATCCGATCCCACCGAGTGACTCGGTTCCGCTCATTTGCGCTCAGTTAGTGGCCAAGCCGAAGCTTTCGCACGGGACTTACTGAGCGACTCAGTTCCGCTCAGATCAGAGCCAAGCCGAAGCTTTCCAAAGGGACTTACCGAGCAGCTCGCTTCCGCTAATTTTCGCTCAGTTGCGCTCAGTTCAGAGCGAAACCGAAGCCTTCCAACGGGACTTACCGAGCGGCCCGGTTCCCCTCAGTTAAGAACCAAGCCGAAGTTTTCCGACGGGATTTACCGAGCGGCATGGTTATGCTCAATTGCGCTCAGTTCTGAGCCAAGCCGACGCTTTCCGACGGGACCCGACTACAACCGAGCGAAGCCGAAGCTTCACGACTTGACCCGATAAGACCCATGCGAAGCTGAATCTACCCGACTTGAGCCGATTAAAACCGAGCCCAAAGACTCCATTCATGTGCGAGAGAGCGGAACCGACAGTACTGAACGGAATTGAACAAAACTGAACAGTGTTGAACAGCACTGAACAGAACAGAACCCAACTCAACCTAACCAACCAAACTAACCTAACATAACCTTACTTAGTAGTGTCTACCATGCGATTACAGCAAGTTCGATCTTCCCGAAGCGGCTCGGTTCCGTTTAGTTCCGGTCAGTAGCGCTGAGTTTCGCTGAGTTCCGCTCAGTTCAGAGCCAAGCCGAAGCCTTCCGACGGAACTTACCGGGCGGCTCGGTTACGCTTACTTTCGATCAGTTCCGTTCAGTTCAGAGCCAAGCCGAAGCGTTCAAACGGGATTTATAGAGGGGCTGGGTTCCGCTCAGTTGCGCGCTTAGTTTGCTCAGTTCATAGTCAAGCCGAAGCTTTTCCACGGGATTTACCGAGCGTCTCATTTCCGGTCAGTTGCGCTCAGTTCGGAGCAAAGCTTAAGCTTTCCGACGGGACTTACCTAGCGGCTCGGTTCCGCTCAGTTGCTCTCAGTTCCGCTCAGTTTAGAGCAAAGCCGAAGCTTCACGACTCGACCCGACTAGTCCCGTGCGCAGCCCAAGCTACCCGATTTGACCCGATTAAACCCAAGCCGATGCAAGCCGAAAGACTCCTTTCCGGTCCGAAAGAGTCGAACCGGCAGTACTGAACAGAACTAAACTGAACTGAACTAAACTTAACTTAACTTAACGCCTACCTGACCAACCAAGCCGTTCCCATCCGATTGTGCCCAGTTGCCTACAAGGGTGTCATGTGCAGCGTTTTGTGCAGGATTTTCAGTATATTTTTCATGAAGGAGTTGGGCAAAGAGGTTTGATTTTTCCTCTGGGGAATAAATCTTTCCCAGCGGAGCGTTTATTGCCTCGGCTCTCGAGCCTTCTCCAGCGGTGGACTGGTAGGCTCGCAGTAGTTCCAGAGAGAGGCATCTGTGTGGGTTACTTTTTTCAGTTGGTTTTCGAATTGAATTTGTTTGTCGAGATAAATTTGTTGTTTTATAACAGGCCTAATCCATTGTGCTAATGTTCTGAATACTGCGAGTCTCGTGGTCCTTCACTAGCGAAGATATCGTCTTCTAATCGCTGCTAAACGCTCCACGTCTGGGAGGCCATGGGAGGGGGAGGGGGTGGGTGAAGGAGGTGCATTTTCTCTTTGCTGTTTTTATTGATTCAGTGAAGCTCGATATGCCTTCTTCCAGTTCATGTGTTGTGGAGTACATTTTTCTAGGCTCGGCCATTTGGTGCATTAAGGTTTTTTACTTGTGCCAGTTTGTACTAGTATCAGCCTTTTGGTTGTACGGGCAAGTGTTGGTTTGCCACCAATATGAAACTTTACAGGAAAATGGTCCGAGCCCAGACTATAGTACACCTATATGGTGGGAGGGATGGAAATTCCTCTAAATAGGATCAGATCCAGTTTATCAGGAGGGATGGAGGGGTTGTGGTGCCAGAAAGAATGATCCAAGGCGGTTCTGATTTCTACATTTTGCTGCAGCAAAATGAAGTCAAGCAGATGATGTCTTGCTCTGTTGCAAGAGCGTGAGTTCCATACTGTATGGTTTGCATTAAGATCGCCTGCGATTACAATTTTTGTATATGAATTGAATAATTTTTATAGGTCTCGAATCATTCCTGTTTGGCTGGAGGAAGGGGGACTGTATGCTGCCACAACTGTGATTGTTTGGGCATTTAACTATATCTGTACTCCTGTACACTCGAGCGATTCATATGCCAATTCCAATTCCAATTCCAATTTGTAGTTTATTACTTAAAGATTCCCTGAGCTGTACAAATGAGCAGCCTTACAGGTACATAGATTTACATTGGTTACAAAATTGACAAGTGGTATTTATAAAGTATGTGAAGTTAGAAGCCCACACAAGGGCAAATCAGTTTGCCCAGGAGAACAGCTTCTTTGTAGGTACAATGACTTGTGGGCGTGTGTGTGTGTATATTAGTTAATGCTATATCTATGCTTATCCTAGTTAAGTTCTAATATTTACAGTTTTAGCTGGAGGTGTTATATTTATATACGGGCTGCTCGAAGGGGATTGGTTCGGCTGGAGCAGGGGGTGTGTACTCGGAGAGCAGGGCATCTCCGCTCTGATCGGTGATTTGTTCGCGTGAATTATGCGAGTGTGGGCTTATTTTATATGCTCTAATATCGGATAACATGCAAATCAGATGACGATATGCTCATGTTGTCCACAATGCAGTGAACAACACGAGCATATCGTGCAAACTCCAAGGATGACATATCCGCCCGCTCCAAAGGGGATTAGCTTTTTCTGCACAATCCATCCACCTTAAAACCAAATCAGCAATTTCACCCTACAACCCCCATCCCGTCTCTGCGGTAAAACCCAACACAGGGTAGGGACGCAGCAACTATACACAGGCTGAGCACTGACTTCAGCCAGCCAGATTACTTCGGACTTCGGATAACCTAAGCTCGTGTGACCGCAATCACAACCACCTCAACACGTCACCACTTTGCCGTAAGAAGGGTGCAACTTTATGCAGACCAACTAACTACGTGGTTTAACACCTGGAGATTAGCTGTCAACCCTACTAAATCCCAGGCAGTCACTTTTACCAGACGTAGAATTGCGGACGTACCCACCATTACAATTGCGGGAGGCTGCGTTCCATGGAGCACAGAGGCAACATACCTAGGAGTTCGCCTAGATATGAAACTGACATGGAAAGCCCACATCAGTGAGCTAGCCAACAAAATTAGTCGTAGGATGGCCATGCTTTATCCCCTTATTGCAAAATTTTCTCCGATGTCCGTCGGCAACAAAGTGTTGATATATAAACAGGTACTCAGACCAGCACTCACATACGCCTGCCAAGTCTGAGGCATAGCCGCCAAATCCCATCTCCATCGCCTGCAAGTCTGAGGCATAGCCGCCAAATCCCATCTCCATCGCCTGCAAGTCCTTCAAAACCGCTTCCTCCGTACTGGCACTGGCGCAGGGTGGTACATCCCAAATGCCAATATCCATAATGAACTAAATTTCCCAACCATCACTGACTACATCCTACACCTCTCAAAACAATTTTACTCCCGACTCCCCAACAATTTCAACTCCCTCATCCGCGGCTTAGGGGAGTACGACATCGATCCCGGAGCCCCCTACAAACGCCCCAGACTAATGATCATGAACTAAGTACATCAAAACATTTCATCACCATTCACACTAGCGCACATCCTCAAACACACACATCCCATCTGTACTATCAATGCCACCATTCACTCACAATCACCTTCTCATTAACCACACCTCAGCCAGTAAAGGACTTTGTCCTGGCATGGCAAAAGCTTGGAGATCCCCCCCTTTCGGGGAGAGGTTCTCCTTCCGCTCATTTGCTGCTGCTAAGCTCGTGTGCTATACCATCGTTGAGCTCACCTTCAGGATGTGTCTCTTTTTGCGTGTGCCCATTGGCTGAATTTACAATTCCTACTGCGTAGAATCCTCGTCAGCAACAGGTGGGCGCGCTCGCTCGCCTCCGCCACAGCGTAGCTCTCGCAAGAAACAGCGAATTTGTGTTTCTTCACCACCGATTTTTCTTCAATTTTCTCTCTTCTGGACTTTACAGCAACACACAACAAGGTTAGTGCTTACTGTGCGAGGAGTGTAGTGCACTACACACTAGCTGTGTAGTGTACAATACCTATTCTGTGTTTTTTTCGACATATTTAAACCTACCATGAATCCCAGTGCAACAGAAAGCACTGCTGTAGCGGGAGTTTCTGGCACCCAGAGCTCCGTTAAGGCCTCTACTTCTATTAAGAAGGTAACTAGACCCCAGTAAGGCCCTACCAAAAAACGTAAATCTCGCCGACCACGGAAAGTAGATGGTGAGATTGCCCCCCAAGCTGCTGCGTGCAAGGACGACAGTCCCTCACGCGAAAGATCTCCATTGCGCATAGGCAAAAAACCAGAAACCAAATCTGGCAACTCCTGTGAGGAATCCCTCACAGATTTCTCCTCAGATTCAGAGAAGACCTCTATCTTCTCTGTTCACTCCTATATGGAGGAAGATGATAGCTCGTCCGCCCTGGCTTCTGAGGCGGACGACGCTGAATTTCAGGTGGTAGCCGGCAAAAGAAAGCGGCGAACCCGACCTCATTTTGAGGCTGAAGGCTCCGGCACAGCTGGAAAGCCAACTCAACCAGCAGTTGTTAGTGGTAATAGTAATAGTACTCGTTCCACCTCTAGACTCACATCCCTCCGATAATTGTGGACTCCTTTCAGGAGGTCACGGGCTTCCTGAAGGAAGTAATACCGTCCCTGATAGCTGAGTGCAGAATTATCAGAAAGGGAAATACCTACAGATTCCAGGCGAGGTGTGTCGAGGACCACCAGCGCCTGTTGACTAACCTCAAGAGGCGAGGAATAACACACTTTTCATTTGCCGTCGATAAAGCTCGCGACATTCGTCGCATCATCAGAGGGCTGCCAGCGGACACTCCAGTGGGAGATATCGCTGACGACCTCAAGCGCCAGGGTATACATCCCAAGCTGGTCAAACAACTCACCAAGCCCACTCAAGGCGAAAACGCCACAGTAAGAGCCCCCATTCCCCTATTCTTAGTAATAGTAGAGCGGGCTGATGATCCTGAGATAGCAATAGACAAGCTTAGGTCATTATGCTATCTCAGCATTAAAATTGAAACACCCCGACGCCCTGGCGGCCCCGCTCAATGCCACCGCTGCTTGGGATTCAACCATTCTAGCAAGTTCTGCTCCCGGAACCCTAGATGCCTACGTTGCGGTGGTCCCCACCCTCGTGAGGCCTGTCAGCGAGCTCCCACGGAGACCCCAACTTGCGCCAACTGCAAGGGGGACCACGTGGCCTGCTACGGAGGGTGCCCTACAAGACTGAGAATTATCAACAACACCAGCAATGGCAGAGCCCAGCTGGACAGATCGACGCCAAATACTACAACGGCACCACCTGTAGCAACTCCGACGCCAGGCACTACAGCCACTATTCCTGTCAAGGCCACAACTACAGGCACTGGAAACCACTACGCAACAGTTGTGCAAGGACAGCCCTCTGATGCTCGGCGGACTTCGCGAGCAAAGAAACAGCCTACACAACTAAAACAGACTCCACCTACAGCACCACCTCATCCCACTCCCAAGCCTCAGAGGCAAACGCGCCCTCCCAGGAGGACTCCTGCTGCTGAGGGGCCACGTACTTCCCAGCAGGGGGGAACACGAGAGACGCAAATGCCTCCAGGGCCCTGCCCCACCTCTTCCCACACCCAACAAGGCGAAAGCACCTTGGACTTGCTCCAATGGCTGTCATAACTGTGGCAGACATATGGCAGGAAGTTACAGGAGCTTCTCGCCCGACTCCGCCAAGTTCCAGACTCCACAAGCAAGATGATGATAGTTTTTGAAGCTATCGCCCTTTTTATCGACGACAACCAGGCGACCCAGAATGGCGAGCGGAACTAGGTCTCGTACCTCTTTCCGGTTCGCATTTTGGAACGCTAACGGTCTTGCCGACAAGAGGGACGAGCTACATCATTTTGCAGCCCGGTTTGCCCTAGACGCCATTTTGGTCAGCGAGACGCATTTCCACCACTACTCCAACTCCCGTATTCCGGGCTACACTTGCCTTCGGTCTGACCGAGGTGCCCCTGGTGGCGGCACAGCGATCTACATCCGGAGGAATGTAGTCCACCGCCCATTCCAGATCCCACAACTTCAAACCCTAGAGGCCGTAGCTGTTTTTGTGGAACTTGGTGACACGGAGGTACTGATAGTATCTGCATACCACTCCCCATCCAGAGCCTTCGTGGTGATTGACTACCAATCCCTCCTCGCCCTACACCCCAGTGTCATCCTCGCGGATAATTTCAATGCCAAACATTCTCGTTGGCATTGCACTCAACGCGCGGATGCAAAAGGCAAAGAAATTGTTCGCTTAATCGATCGAGACCCTCACCTCAGAGTACAGGGTCCCTGGCAACCCACCCATCGTCCGTATAGTCGAGGACAGCCATCTGTCATCGACTTTACGATACTCAAGCACTTCCCTCACCATCTCACCCTCACTTCAATCAACGCACTCCATTCCGATCATAACCCCGTGTTGGCCGAAATCAACATCAGGATTGCCAGCCAAGATGTCGCAGGTCTAAACCGCGAGATCGACTGGAAAAGAGTTAAGGAATGCCTCGGCACTATCATCCCTCCCAACCCCAAAATCACAGACACCCATTCCCTAGAGACCGCAGTCTCATTCTTCTCCCTAACAGTCACCAAAGTGACCCACAGTCTCACCATCAACGCCTCCCCTCCCCTGCATCCAGATGTCATTCCTCTGGACCTTGAGCTCCTCATCCGCCGCTCCTGGGCCGCCCGCAGACTCTATCAGCGTCACCGCACGACACATCATCGAGCTCTGTTAAGGACCTTGCGCCGCCAAGTTAGAGCCCGCCTTCGTGAGCACAAGAAGCTCGCGTGGGAGGACACTATGGCTAGACAGAACTTGACCGATGGCGACGTGTGGAGGATTGCTAAGAACCTCCGTGGCCAAAGAGACAAAGCCTCCCGACCAATCCATGGCAACCGAGGCCTCGTGTATGATCCTCGAGTCAAAGCCAATGCGCTCGCAGATTACTTGGAACGTCTTTTTAGGCCGAGAGTTGACCCCCAGGACGACACCTTCTCAAGTCAGGTTCGTCGCGACGTCCGTCGATATCTTCGACGGCCGCCGGATGAAGATGACTTACGGATTCCTATCTTCCACCCTCATGAAGTCCAGGGCGCAATCCCGCGCCTCAAACCCAAAAAGGCTGCTGGACCAGACGGGTTAACGCCCCTCATGCTCCGCAACCTTCCTTTCAAGGCTGTGCTCTTTGTCACCAAAGTGTTCAATATGTGCATCAGCCTGGGCCACTTTCCACGACAGTGGAGGGAGTCACGGGTGATATGCATATTGAAGCCAGGCAAAGACGCAACCCACCCCTCCAGTTACCGATCAATTAGTCTCCTGTCTACACTCTCAAAAGTGTTTGAGAGATTACTTCTTGTCCGTATGCTTCCTCTGCTGGGAAACATTCAAGCCATCCCCCCTCACCAATTCGGTTTCCGTCCTGGGCACTCTGCCATCCAACAATTGCTGAGGGTTGTGGAGGCCTCAGCCCTGGGTTTCCAGGAGGGGTCCTTCACACCAGCGATATCTTTGGATGTGGAAAAGGCCTTCTCGACGACCTGGCATGCCTTGCTCCTATACAAACTCATCCAACTGGAGCTTCCCAAACACTACATACAACTCATACACTCATACCTTAAGCACCGCATTTTCAAAGTAGCGGTGGCGGGAAACACTTCGACACTAAGACCGATACGCGGCGGAGTCCCCGAAGGCTCTGTTCTATCCCCAATTCTGTTTAACATATACATGGCAGACTTTCCACATGCAACAGACGTTGCCCAATAACACTGCCCAATATGCGGATGACGTCTTACTATACAAAACAAATAGAAACTTACACAGAGCTTTCACTCCCATACAAAGACTACTACACCTAATCGAAGGGTGGTGTAGGCGTTGGCGAAAGTCAATCAACACGGCAAAGAGCAACGCCATTATTTTCACAAAACGCCGCGTACCCGCAAACGCCCCGACATTTACATACAGACGGCAAATGATCAGATGGAACAACTCCATAATCTGCAGATTGCAGGTTGCAGATTATTTATTGAATTGAGCGCCTTTTTGGCTGTTATAGTACAGCCTTACGGGTCATAATTTACATGTCATACAAATTTATACAGATTTTTCTACAAATTGTCATATGTAACCCATGCATGGACGCTCTGACGTTCCCATGAGAATAGTTGCATTGTGAGTATTTTCAAGGCATGCATTCACTTGTTTACTAGAACATTATGTTTGTTGCTTATCTAGTTTAAATAATACAATAATAACTAATATTTCCAGTTTTGCGTAGGGCTGAATTTTTGTGTGGGAGTGTACTGTGTTTCAGTAAACCCGGATTCTTTTATACTTTCTATGTTGAGGTTCACTTTTACCTATTTGATTTATTAGGGGATTCTTGTGCTTTTTTATTTTTGCCCAGGTTGATGTGCAGCGGCCTGTTAGTGTTTGCAGGAATGTTGGTGTGTTTAGCTCGGCGTGGATCTGTGTATTTGGTGTGAGGATGGGGACATTTAGTAGTTTTCGGAGGCATAACCTACTTGGGGATGCACCTAGATAAAGGTCTAACCTTCAGGGAACACATTGCCGGGACCGCCCATAGGGCACAGGGACCAATCGCTCAACTGTTCCCTATGCTCAGTTCCAAGGCCATGCCAATTCATCTGAAATTACACCTTTTTAAAGCCCTGGTCATCCCTGTCATGCTATACGCCTGTGAAATCTGGGGTATGGCAGCTGACAGTTGGCTCGCACTTCTGCAAAAGGTACAGAATAAAGGTCTTCGGACCATTTATTCTGCATTTCGCTGCTTCCCAACTAGGTTACTTCATGAGAGTTCTTCGCTCCCATATATCGAGGAGGAAATCAGACGGCGGGCATCAAAATTCTACGCCATTTTACCTAATCATGAGAGCGCTCTCGTTCGATCACTCGGCAGCTATTCCTGTCGCAATAGGCCTAAGCCCAAATTCAAGGTGCCACGCCTTGCGTGTGGCCCCCTTGGGTAACAAAGGAGCATAACCTAGCAACAGGAATAACATTCCAAATCTCCATCAGCCTCAATAGCAATACAAAATAGCGGATATCGGTATGCCCATGCTGTTCTCAATACAGAGAACAACATGCGCATAGCAAGCATACTCCAAGGATGTCATATCCGCCCGCTACATTTAGGATAAGCTTTAGTACAATCCGTCTGCCTCACAACCCAAACACCACAACCACCCTACAACCTTCATCCCATCTCTGCGGTTAAACCCACACAGGGTTGGTACGCAGCAACCACATACAGGCTGAGCATTAACCCAGCCTGCCATATTTGCTCGCTCGCTCGCCAGGTTTTTCTCGTTCTTGCAACAGCGCTGGAACTCATCTCCTTGATTTCCTCCTGTTGCATAACGACATAGAAATTAGCACAGCACCGGATCATTCCTTCTGGCACAGCACCCCCTCCATCCCTCCTGACACGCTGGACCTGATCCTGAACAGAGGCATCTTCATTCCCCTCACCCCGCAGGTGTACTACAGTCTGGGCTCAGACCATTTCTCCATTAAATTTCATATTGGTGGCAAACCAACATATGCCCGTACAACAAAAAAGCTGGTAGCCAGCACAGACTGGCACAAATACAAAATATTAATGCACCAAATGGCCGAGCCCAGAAAACGGTACAATACAACACAGGAGCTCGAAGAAGGCATAGCCAACTTCACCGCCTCAATAAAAACAGCAAAGAGAAAATGCACCTCCCTCCCCCTCCCCAGGCCTAGCAGATGTGGAACGTCTAGCCACCATTAGATGGAGATACCTCCGCCAATGGAGGACCACTAGGCTTGCAGTATTCCAAACACTTGCCCAGTGGATTAGGCCCGTCATAAGACAACAAATACAACTAGACAAGAAAATACAATTTGAGGATAAGCTAAAAACTGTAAAACACTCCGATGCCTCGCTCTGGAACCTACTGCGAGCCTACAAAACCTCTGCTGGAGAGGACCTCCGAGCTCAGGCACTACACGCTCCACAAGGCCCAATCTACTACCCTGCAGAAAAATCCTAACTCTTTGCCGAACACCTACATTCAAAATACACAGAAAATCCTGCTCTGAATGCTGCCCACGACACATTGGTAACAAATTGGACACGTGTGTGGAAAAATCAACAGCCTACACAAGACATACCTGCAATAACTCCTCTACAATTATACAACACCATACGCAATCTACCAAATAAAAAGGCACCAGGACCGATAACATAAGAAATGAGGACCTCAAAAACCTGCCAAGGAAATCCCTTGTACACTTCACTCAGCTCCTAAACTCCTGCCTCAAACTCCACTACTTTCCTCATGCATGGAAGGAGGCCAAAGTAATCATGCTTCCTAAACCGGGCAAAAACAGGCACCACCCTGAAGCTTAAAGGCCCATCAGCCTCCTCCCATGCCTGGGCAAGGTGTTGGAGAAACTTATATTTCGCCAGATCCAACACCATACTCCCGAGCAAAATGCCCTTCCCTCACAACAATTTGGGTTTCGTAGAGGCCACTCCACAGAACTACAAATACTCAAAATAACAGACGACATCAGCACTGAGTATAATAACAACTGCAGCACGCTGGCACTATTTCTTGACGTAGAGGTGGCCTTCGATAAGTGCTGGCATAATAGCCTCCTGTATAAACTTTATCATCAAATAGCGCCTATGAGGCCCCACCTCCCCATACTAGCCAGCTACTTACACGAGCGCCGCTTCTACGTTCAAGTGGAACAAGCTAAGTCTCAAACTTACATCATGAACGCCGGAGTACCACAGGGAGCCGTTCTAGCTCCATTCCTGTATAACCTGTACACTCGGGATGTGCCTGGTGATCACAAGTGCAAAACCCTATTATATGGCGACGATACGGCCATTTATAATCACAATTCACATCCTGCATATAATCAATTGGAACTACAGAGATACGTTGACCAATTTTTAACCTGGGCAGGCACATGGAAAATCTCCATAAACGCCGCCAAGAGCCAATTAATATATTTTTCGAAAACCCTTAAGCAATCCAAAACAATAAGCATTCGCATAAACAATCAAACACTACAGTGCAAACCAACTGCAAAGTACTTGGGAACAACTCTGGACAGTAAACTCACCTGGAACAACCACATCAAGAACACGATCCACAAGGCAAAGCAACGTATCTATATGTGTTCATCAATATTTAGAAGCAAGCAGATGCATATAAAAACAAAGTTAGTGCTCTTCAAAGCTTTCATACAGCAATTTTTACTGTATGCTTGCACAGCATGGGCAAATACATCCCACACTAATCTCCTTTCCATGCAAATCCAACAAAATATATGCCTCCGAAAACTACTAAATGTCCCCATCCTCACACCAAATACACAGATCCACGCCGAGCTAAACACACCAACATTCCTGCAAACACTAACAGGCCGCTGCACATCAACCTGGGCAAAAATAAAAAAGCACAAGAATCCCCTAATAAATCAAATAGGTAAAAGTGAACCTCAACATAGAAAGCATAAAAGAATCCGGGTTTACTGAAACACAGTACACTCCCACACAAAAATTCAGCCCTAAGCAAAACTGTAAATATTAGTTATTAGTTATATTGTTAGTTATTATTATTATTTAAACTAGATAAGCAACAAACATAATGTACTAGTAAACAAGTGAATGCATGCCTTGAAAATACTCACAATGCAACTATTCTCATGGGAGCGTCAGAGCGCCAATGCATGGGTTACATATGACAATTTGTAGAAAAATCTGTATAAATTTGTATGACATGTAAATTATGACCCGTAAGGCTGTACTATAACAGCCAAAAAGGCACCCAATTCAATAAATAATCTGCAATCTGCAATCTGCGGCGGGGCACTTCGTAGCGGCTCAGAGCCTACCGTTTTTGATTACACTTCAGAGGTTGGGGCGCGAGTGACTTGGTTCTTACCCGAGCGTTGAGCTCTCCTTGTGGGTGTGTCTGTTTTTACGTGTGTGGACAAGAGCAAATATTTAACTGCGTAGTAGCTTCAGCAGCAACAGGTGGTCGCGCTCGCTCGCGTCCGCCACAGCGCAGCATGCGCGAACCCAATCAGATTTGTGCTTCTTTTGGAGGACTTTTTCATCATTTTCTCCACTTCTGATCATCACACTACCACCAAACAGGTTAGTGCACAACTGTTAGTGCCCCTCCCGGGAACGTTCTCCTCTGCGAGCAGGAAAAAGCCGGAAAATTAATCCGGCAACAGCAGTGACGATTCGCTCACTGAATTCTCCTCTGATTCTGAGAAGACCTCCATCTTCTCAGTACACTCCTCATACATGGAGGAAGACAGCTCGTCCGCTCTGGCATCTGAAGCGGATGATGCGAGTTTCAAGTGGTAGCCGGAAAACGAAAGCGGCCAACCCGACCTCATTTCGAGGCAGAAGGCTCCAGCACAGCTGGAAAGTCAACTAAACCTGCAAATATTAGTAGTAATTCTACTTCTAGACGCCACATCCCACCTATAATCGTGGACTCCTTTCAGGGGGTTACGGCTTTCCTAAAGGAAGTAATGCCGTCCCTGATTGCCGAGTGCAAAATTATTAGGAAGGGAAATACTTATAGATTTCAAGCTAGGTGTGCAGAAGATCACCAGCGCCTGTTGAGCAACCTGCAACGGCGAGGAATTCAGCACTTTTCCTTTGCCGTTAACAAAACTCGCGACATCCGGCGAATCATTAGAGGGCTGCCATGGGTACTCCGGTGGGAGACATCGCTGACGACCTCCAACGCAGGGCGTACACCCCAAACTGGTTAAACAGTTAACAAAGCCCGCTCAAGGAAAAAATCCTTCTGAGAGAATTCCCATTCCCCTCTTCTTAGTCATAGTTGAGCGGGCTGACGATCCTGAGGTGGCGATAGACAAACTATCGTCCTTATGCTACCTCAGCATAAAGGTCGAAATTCCTCGACGCCCAGGTGGCTCCGCACAATGCCACCGCTGTTTGAGCTTTAACCACTCGAGTGAGTTCTGCTCCCGGGACCCTCGATGCCTTTGATGAGGTGGCCCCGATCCCCGCGAGGCCTGTCAGCGAGCTCGCACGGAGACCCCCACTTGCGCAAATTGCAAGGGATATCACGTGGCCTGCTACGGTCGATGCCCAACAAGGTTGCGCATGATCAACAACACCGGCAATCGCAGGAACAATCCAGGTGGAAACCCTGCTCCTACTGCTCCCTCACCACCTCCAGCAGCTGCAGCGACGAGAACCTTGGTACCGCCTGTGGCAGCGTGACCAGCAAGCGCCACTTCAACCATCAATGACACAACAAACGGTGATAACTCCTACTCTGCAATAGCGCAAGGACAGCTCTCTGATGCTCGACGGATGACGCGAGCTAAGACTCAGACTCCAGCAAAACTGCCATCTATATCAACAGCTCCAACCAACCCAGCTCCCAAGCCTCAGAGGCAGCGCCGCCCTCCAAGGAGGACTCCAGCTGCTGAGGGGCAGAGTGCCACTCCTCAGCAGAGGGAAACCCAGGAGACGCGGTCGCCTCCACGGCCCTCCATCACCACTCCCCAATCCCAACAGGGCGAAAGCACCTTGGACTTGCTCCAGTGGCTGTCACAACTGTGACAGACATATGGTAGGAAGTTACAGGAGCTCCTCGTCCGCTTCCGCCAAGCACCTTTTTTTTTTTTTTTTTTTGAGTAGTGTTTAACGCCCGTTTTTACTACTGAGGCACCACAGGCGGTGGACACTGGTGATACATGAGATGAAATGATAAATTGGGAAAGGATATTTTTTTTTTTTTTTTTTAAGGAAGGAAGCGTTCCAGGCCTAAGTTTAGGTACCTCCCCGGCATTTGCCAGTTATGAAGACTGAGGAAAACCTGGAAAAAACCCCAGTCAGGGAGGACGGTCCTGGCGGGATTCGAACCGCAGACCTCCCGCTCACGAGTCCGTGCCTTAACGACCTCGGCCACCCGTGGCGGTTGCCAAGCACCTGACTCCACCAGCAAGATGATGGTAGTCTTCGAGGCCATCGCTCTTCTTGTCGACAGCAACTAGGCGACACAGAATGACGAACGGAATTAGGTCTCGTACCTCTTTCCGGTTCGCATTTTGGGACGCAAATGGTCTTGCCGAGAAGAGGGACGAGCTACGTCATTTTGCAGCCCGGTTTGCCCTAGACGCCATTTTGGTCACGAGACGCATTTCCGTCAACACTGCTACTCCCGCCTTCCGGGCTACACTTGCCTCCGGACTGACCGAGGTGCCCCTGGCGGCGACACAGCGTTCTACATCCTGAGAAATTTAGTCCACCGGCCAATCCAGATCCCGCAACTACAAACCCTAGAGGCCGCAGCTGTTTTTGTGGAACTTGGTGGTACGGAGGTACTGATAGTATCTCATACCACTCCCCATCCAGAGCCTTCGTGATGGCTGACTACCAATCCCTCCACGTCTTACATCCCAGTGTCATCCTCGCGGGTGATTTCAATGCCAAACATCCTCGTTGGCATTGCACTCAACGCGCGGATACTAGAGGCAAAGATATTCGCTTAATTGGCCGAGACCCTCAGCTCAGAGTGCAGGGTCCCTGGCAACCCACACATCATCCGTATAGTGGAGGACAGCCATCTGTCATCGACTGTACGATTCTCAAGCACTTCCCACACCATCTCACCCTGACATCAATCAACACACTTCATTCCGAAATCAACACCAGGATGGCCAGCCAAGATGTCTCAGGTCTACACCGCGAGATCGACTGGAAAAGCGTTAAGGAATGCCTAGGCACTATCATTCCTCCCAAACCCAAAATCTCAGACATCCATTCCCTAGAGACCGCAGTCTCATCCTTCTCCCTTACAGTCAGTAATGTCACCCACAGTCTCACCATCCATGCCTCCCCTCCTCTGCATCCAGACGTCATTTCTCTTGACTTGAGCTCCTCGCCGCCCGCAGATTCAAAGCGCCACCGCACGCCACATCATCGACCTCTGTTAAGGACCTTGCGCCGCCAAGTTAGGGCCGCCTTCGTGAGCACAAAAAGCTCGCATGGGAGGACACTATGGCAAGACAGAACTTGATCGATGGCGACGTGTGGAGGATTGCTAAGAACCTCTGTGGCCAAAGAGACTAAACCTCCCGACCAATCCATGGCACCCGAGGTCTCATGTATGACCCTCAAGCTAAATCCAATGCCCTCGCTGACTACCTGGAACGTCTTTTCTGGCCTAGACATGACCCCCAGGACGACACCTTCTCAAGTCAGGTTAGTCGCGACGTCCGTCGATATCTTCGACGGCCGCCGGATGAAGATGACTTACGGATTCCCATCTTTCACCCCTGTGAAGTCCAGAGTGCAATCCAGAGTTTCAAACCACTGATTTTTTTAATAGTGTTTAATATCCATTTTAGCTATTGAGGTATAATAGGCATTGGACATTGGTGACACATGAAATGAAGTGATAAACTAGAAAACATTTTTTAAAGGAAGGAAGTGTTCCAGACCTAAGGTTATGGTATCTCCCTGGCATTTGCCATTTATGAAGACTGAGGAAAACCTAGAAAAAACCTGTCAGGGAGGATGGTCCTGGTGGAATCTTATTCAGACCTCCGCTCACAAGTCTGAGCCTTATTTACCTTGGCCATCCATGGCGGTTATTCTGATTACTAACCCATTAATGCCAAGTCTAATTTTTACAATAAAAATAGATTCATTATATCAAAACTCTTTGATGAAAATATTGCAAAGCGAACCTTTTTTTATTACATTTATCTGTAACTCTTTCACATTAATATGATGCAGCACATAAAAAATAAGGAAGTTATTATTGTATAACAAAAGTTCTATCAAAGGCAAAAGTAGTGCAATATGTGGATGATAGGTTAACTGGCTTCATAGCAAGAAGAAACTTAGTTTGTTTTTAGATATTTTAAGGAGCCTGTGTTGTAGCTGTATGGCACTTAAAAGAACTCCTTACATGAAAAAAGAGGACCCTGGACAAAATTATTTGCCATCTCACGTCCAAGTAATACCTTAGATTCACATTGGTGGTACTTGAAGTGATGGACTGACTATCTATCCTTCTGATATCTGTAGGTGCTAGATGTGGCCAAATTCAAATGGATCATATGGTCTATCGGGACCTGGAACAGGCCTAAGGTCTAAAACTTTAAGTTGATGGGTGATCTATCTGATGTGGTGCGATTTGTGAATGATTTATTTTGCCTCATAGTGAAAAGAAAATATTCTTTTTTAGAATATCTTAATGGGATTCATAACATCACATTCACAATAGAGAAGATAGAAAATTATGCCGTCATTCCTTATCTTGATATTTTACTCCTAAAGAAGACATCAGATGTCTTTTGTCAAGATGTTTGCACATAACCTACAATATGGACTGATATTTAAAGGCCAACTGTAAGCAGTACCCCTCTCATAAAAGAATCAAAACTATGATACACATAGCAATAGTTAAGGGGAATTGGTACTTAACACGTGCAAAAAAGATAGGGAAAATGGTGTATTTTCAAGAAGCCATAAATTAGATGTGTTTGACATTTTTTGACTTTGTATGTGCACTCTGCAGTTTAACATGTGAAAAATGGTTATATAGCTTATTATATGGTGGGAGATATTTTAGTTTCATCACTGCTTGCCTTCATTTTATTCATTAGATTATGTGAAACTTGGGGAATTTACTAGGAAGGTAGTCATTCATCTATTAAAGAATCCTGAAAGTTTAATTCTTTTAGCTTGAAAATTTTTAAGAAAATGAACCTAAAGTATGCAAAATGTAATTTTACAAAGAGTGAAAAAATGACGTGTATACTCTTAACGGCAACTTATCAATTTTAGAAAGCTCCAGGACTATAACTATCCCTCTGCTTTGCTTTCTTATCTTCTTTCTTCCTTTTTAGTCCTCTTCTTTTCACTCTGGCTTCTTTGGACACATGCTCCATATCTTTATCAGCCATAGCGACATGGCCCAGGTCTAATGCTCATAGTGCTCTTTTTATATTTTCTCTTGGCAAAGTCCATTGCCTTTGTTCATCATTAAAACATATTACAGCATCAAAAATACCAATTTGAATTACTTTGGCCCCAACAAATACCTGTTTTGGGACTCTTTGCTAGATGTACTGTTGAAAGGAAAAGTGACATAATTTTGTGATATTCCAGACATTCACAAAGGAAAATTCTCTATCTTGCCAAAATATTTATCTCTTTCTTTGGAACTGTTAATGTCAGTAAGTATGCCCCAATAACTTTATTTGCACAGGAAGAAGTTTTTCGACTTATAAAAGCATCTTGGGGGATGGCATGCAATTTTTTTATGGAAAATGTCAGTCAAATTTTGGCCATGCCTTTTAGACAATGGAACGGCTTAGTGCTTGTACTTTTATAGGAAATGTAAATGTCATTTAATTTATAAACATATTTATTAGCATACTTTGAACTATTTAAAGGCATATTTGCATGCACATTAGTAATTTTTTAGGGCATGAACTTCCAGACCTTAATGACCACATATACAATAAAAACCCTGTATCTGGCTCTCAAATAACTGACAAAGTCAAAACAATAGCACTTTTCAATAAGAAAAGAAAGAAATAAAAAAATAAATTGCAGTTTTCAGATATGAGATCATTTTGATGTAATTTCCATTTTCTTCTAATTGCATCATAAATGCAATGTATGGACATAGCCTGGCTTCTCAGTTCATAGTACAAATCACAGTAGCGAGCATTATAACATGACAGTTACATACCCCTGCACCTGTGGATGGTAGCTAAAGTGAATTAACATTCTACTGCAGAATGGATTCTATGAATAACAATAAAATATGCTTAAGCATAAAGGGGATGTTGGATAAAATGAAAAAGAGTGTTAGCCAGACAAAGTTAATGGAAGATTCTTTTCTTGCTATAACTTCATCTTCTTTATAGTTGCCACCAATTACAATGTTTTTTTTTTAATAGTGTTTAACTCCTATTTTAATTACTGAGACACATGATGATACATGAAATGAAATGAAAAATTGGGAAAGGAGTATTTTTTTTGGAAGGAAGCGTTCCTTCCAGGCCTAGGTTTACCTCCCTGACATTTACCACTTATGAGGATTGAGGAAAACCTGGAAAAAGCCTCAGTCAGGGAGGAAAGTCCTGATGGGAATCGAACCCTAGACCTCCTGCTCACGAGTTGGCACCTTAATGACCTCGGCTACCTGTGCCAGTAATTGCAATGTTGACTACAATGATCTTTGCATCATATGGCCACCAATTAACATTGTTATGCAGCCATTTAAGTATTTTATTTTCAGTTAACATATAAATGTACAACATCAAGTACTGAAAATAAAATTTGCATTTCAAAATTTCGTTTTTAAAAATGTACATAAATAATGCCTTATTAATGCATGGAAATATGCTCACATGTGTATGACTTTCTATAACCTATATGTCTTTTCTAGTTCCTGGCACTGGCTTTGTCCCATAGTTGCTGGATAAGAGAGATTGCACTATAATTTAAAATAGAACATAAAAAATTAACAGGAGATATTTATGCACAATTAACAGTTTGAAGGCAATTTCAAAAATGTATTTAGGCATTAAGGGCCATATTCATAATCAACACTTATAAATGAGTGTAACACTTAAGTTATGAGTAATAAATTAATCGCTTACATCTGTTTCTAATTCATAAACAATACTAGTTTACAAATCAACTTTGTGACACTTATTTCCATAGTTAATGATAAAATTGCTAATGAAAAGAAGCCAAAAATATATAAAGTTAATTGGTCATACTGCAATAAAATATATACCAGGAAAATAAAAAATAAGTTTTGGGGTTAGACTCGAGGAACCTGGAGAAACATTAAATACAAACAGGTAAAAAAATTGACTATAGCATATCACAAAGGACCATTCTGATGAGATTAATGGTAAGTGAGCATAAGAGTACAAAATCAACTCACTAATCTAATCCTGAATATGTTCAGGTATTTGTCTTTCATGTGGTTGAACTATGAATCAGCTGTAAATAAATTTCAAGAGTGAAAGAGTAGGAATGAAACAACAAAAGGCAATGCACCATCCTAATGAGGAAATTTAAAATGGCCTTGGAAATTGCTTGGAAAATTTCCCTACAAATTTTGTTGGCTGTTACAGCCATTTATTATGACTCTAGGAAACATTAAAAGAAATAAAATATATAAAAAAGTTTACTCACACATATTGGAAAAACTAACATTTGACAAAGCATCATTTAGAGAGAACTGCAGTAAAGTATACAATTTAGGCAACTCCTTTATTAATTCAGTGAGTAATTTGTGTTTTAATAGCTAGTTGATATTTAATACATTACATTAACATATGGGTTCAGTGAAACTCTGACAGAGTGCTGTCATTATAACCATGCACATGACAGTATACTCTCTGGTAGCTGAAGTTGTACACCAAGCATAAATCTTTAATCAGTAATTTGGAGAAAGTTAATCCAATTGCATCAATCTTTCAAGATTTATGCAATATTAAAAAATGATTTGGTAATGACTATAAAAAGTTTAATTATAATTTCTAGTTTCACCCTTGTTCAATATTTATTTCAGGTCTACTGGGCTGAGATGGTTGCAGTTGCTGAAGACAAGGTATGAATCTATCTAGTTTTTCTAAGATAGTGTCCAGTTTGTTTGTCTCCAAATGTCGAGTTGGATGCTGAATGGAATGTGGCATAACAAGCCATTCTAGTCGATCCATAACTCTGTTTAGCCGACTATCCTCATCATTACTTGTCTGGAGAGTAGGAAGTAAGCGATCCAACCGCTGCAACATACGATCCATGCATGACTCCATTCGAGCTTGTCGTTCTCGGTCTGCTTCTATTAATCGCTGGAATGTTTCATTTTGGGCTGTTATTAGTTGTGTTACTGCCTCATTCTGAGCTCTTATTGAATGTAGGACTAGACACTCCAGACGAGATGGAAGGTGTGCATTCTTTTTGGAAGATACTCTTGATGGTGGCTCTGCAGCTTCCTCACTTACGTTAGTTTCTTGTGTTGAGCCATGCTGAGTGTTTTGATGCAAGCCATCATTACTTGCTGACCCATTATCTGCCAGAACAAGGTAAAAATAAATCAGTTTCTTGAGCATGCAAAAAAATTTGTTGTATGTTAATGAATAATTTTCTTAAACAGCTGACAAACAATTTTTAATAAAATAATGATAAAATTTGAAGGAATATTTTAAAAGCATGATGCATGGTTTTGACTGGGCTTTTGAATTTATTTTATTTATGTGTTATATATGTATTTAAAGAGCTCTCATTGTTCTGAGTTGCTCATTTGTGTAAGTATTTATCATTTATATTTCCTGTCTATTGTATTAGTTCTTAAATACAATCGTTTAGTGGTTCATCAGTGAATTATTGGACATATGTAGAATGACCAGATCAAAATTTGGAAAAACGGGACATCTAAAGAAAAACAGCTGGACATTCAGATAAAAACCTGGCATATTCAAAATTTTATTTAATTTGTTCATTTATGAATTGCCATACATCTACATATACCCTGCAATTTATCAACAATTACCGCTTTACTGTATTTCTCTGTTGCAGAAATTTTATTTAGCAGCTTAGAGATCTTCAAAAAATATATACAAAACTCTACACATGAGAATTGTTTATATCAAGAACATTTGGAAATGATTTACAATAGTAGATTTTTGTGCCTTTATTATGCAATGTGGTTCAATGCAAATGGGATCTCTCAATATACTCCTCACCATTGTAAATGCTACATTGCCATCTTCCTGGTAACTTCATTACGATGTTACAAAAGCAAGCACCACTCATGGACATATACCTAAATTTCCTCATTGCAAATGTTTTTACCTTGCAGAAAGTCCTTCATGTTGTCAAATAAGATATAGACAGATGGAGTAAGATCCAGTGAATATGGTAGGTGCAGTACAACAATAAACGTCAGCAATGCCAACTTTGCAGTCATAGTGTTGCCTAGCATGAGGCTACGCATTGTCAGGTTGGAGGAACACTCCTATTGACCACTTCCTTTTTCACCATTGCTGAACCCTGTATCTAAGGGTATTGCAGAACACCTAGCTGTTGACGGTCATTCCTTGATGAGGCGAATCCATTAGCAGTTTGCCTGAAATGTCCCAAAACATGGTGATTATCTGTTTGCGCACATATGGAGTAGCACAAAATTTCTTGGGCTGGGACTCCCTGGATGTTTCCATTGCATGGATTTGGACTTTCTTCTCTAGTGTATGGTAGTGACAGTATGATTGATCAAGTCACCAGTTTCAGGCATAATCTGAATCTTCATTATGCCTTTCCAGTAGCTGACAACAGACTTAACCCTTGCCAATGTCAAATCATGCAGAACTGAATATGCATATATCTTTTTTATGTTCAAATTGTAGTGAATGGTGTGCAAGGTTGTGCAGCCGATTTGTCTTACATTGCAGTTCATCAAAGGTTATGTGCCTACAGCCATTAGACACAACCTCAACGTTCCTGGGAGATCACAATGTTGATGGATGACCAGTACTCACATTCTCAGATTCCCTGCTGGTTGCAAACCCATTTACCTTAGTTGTAAACTGTCTTCTGTGCAGGGGATTTTTGACCCTTACTGCAGTTAAATAGCTATGAATTTCTGCAGTTTTGTTGCCTCCCTACCACAAAAATCTTGCAGTTCATCTTTGTTCATGATAGTTGCCTTCCATATTATCCATGTCTTTCTCTACTTGACCACAAACGAACTGTCATTTTCTACACATTCTGCTACAACTGCAATCTAGCATCTACATGGCATACAAGTATCAGTCCACTGTTCTATGAATGAATGTGCCCATAGATTGCACAGTAATCATAAAACACCACTATTGTAAATTATTTTCTAATGCGCTCTGTAATTATACTGTATAGTGAGCATTAATGATGAAAGTACTTATTAAACATTGGTGTTTTATGGCATAATAGCAAAGAAGAATGCTTACTACAATTGTTTAAAATACTTTACATTCCGATCATGCTTAAAAATGTATTTCACTGTAAATCTGAGGTCTAATTGAAAATGAATTAATGTGTTTTAAAAAAAATATTTTAGAACATTGATGAAAGAGTTGCGCATTATCTAACATTGCTTATTGGATCTTTAATTTATGAATTGAATACACTGGTTGGAAACAGCCCCCTAGAGATCATGCTTCCCACTGTTGGTCTTCTGTTGAGGATGAGAGCAAGTGCTCCCAAAACATGTTCAAATAAATAAACCAAGTAGGTGAAGTATATGCCTCAGCAAAAACCTACTCTTTACCAAATATAATTTACTAATTTACTCTTAATAGCTTCAGAATTATAATTTCATATTACTTGGATATATTTTGAAGGCTGTTGCCTTCAATACCAGTATGGGTTTACTATCGGTTTTCCTGCATGGTAATCAGATGTGTCTCCATAGATCTGATTAATTTGGAGATAAAGCCATTGCTATTTGCAAGATTGAAATTAGCTAAATTTTCTCAATTTTCTATATGAAGTATTTCTCCCATACAGTTATTCTCAGTTTTCTGGATAGTTTTAAGAAGTTTTGGTTCATTTTGGAATCCATAATTTTCAGACCAAACCAGCAATAGCATACTATTTCTTGGTACAAAAGTCATGAATTCCAAAATGAACTAAAACTTTGTAAAGCTATCCAAAAACCTGAAGAGTTAACTGTATGAAATAATTTATTCCTATAAAGTAATAGAAAAGTTTTGTTAATTTCAATCTTCTGGATAACAATGACATCTCCAAATTCACCTGATCTACAGTGAAATCTACAAACTATGTGTGAGAACAGAGTGCTGATGATGAAAGCAACAGCCTTTGAAACATGTTCAAGTAAACTGGTGAGGCTTAGAGAAATCTGAGTGATTCCTTATCAAAATGATTTAATTTTGTTACATTGCACTATAAAAAACAAACAACAAAAACACACCAAAAGCTTGCATTAAAAATGGAAGAATTATCATGAAATTAGTGACAATATGCTTGTTTGTAGCACCAATGATGAATGTAATATGGTTTGAAAGGAAATATTGTGTTTTACTAAAACTGTAATGGGAATATGCAATAGAAATTCAAAAATAGAAAAAGACTGGCACAAGATAGATTTAGTGTTAAGAATTTTTTATAAGGTGACACTTCAGGATAGAGACAATGTAACAGCTTTTTTAGAACTGTGAAAGATCAATGCTAGAGGACTGGCAATAGAAATAATTTTGAGGTGTTATTTTTGGGTACATCAGCAAATAAAAGAATATTAAATTTGGTCATGAAAGAAAGAAAGCAATAAATGAAGAATGGTTTAGGAAATGTAAGGTTATCAAGTGATAATATGAGAAGTGGAAGGATATCAGAGCTCTACTCTGCACATTAGTTCTTGAGATCTCTGACTTTTGGATTCATTATGCATTTTCCGATTTTATTAGTACCATTTCCTCCAGCAAAAATACAGCCCCAGCAAAATGTTTCCATTTTTTCTGCTGGTGTTATTGTTACTATAATATTTTTAATGATAATTTCAAATAAATTTGTATGAAGAATACAAAATTATTTTTTTATTAAATATCTTTTATTCACACAGGTTGCTTTGGAAACAGATCTGCTGATATAATTAATTATTGTAATGAAAATTTAACAATGAATACACTATTTTATGATATTTTACTTGTCTGAAGTTTTCCTGTTGTCTTCATCATGAATTATAAAAATCATCATAAAAATAAAAGCCATAGTGCACTAATGTGAAAATTGAGGTATTACATTTTTAAAATAAATTCTATAGCAAATTTAACTGATAATTCCAAAACATACAACACCGCAGCTATGGGGGGAATGGAGTTCATGTCAAGTGGTGATAAATATCAGGTACAACATTATTCAGGTAAGTACAATCAATTACTGAAAACTTTAAAATTTCTCAGCAGTACATAACAACAACAGCAACAATAATAATAACAATAATATGTCAAACTACTAATATCCAGCTTTTTTAATGTTTAGCTAAACTTGGTTTAAGCTATTATGCAAAACGAAGTTTATATATATATTTTCAGCACAATCTTTGGTGCATGATACATCCTGATTTAAATTAAGTGTTCTGTGGCATAGATCACATTATTTGTACATACTATCTAATCTACGCTCTTATGTTTCACTTACTTTCAAATATATGGGACCGGTTTCGAAGAGATCCTCTCCATCTTCAACCAACTTGACAAACTTAGTCGTTCCAACAGAATGTTTTAAAAATATCTTATTTTTCGAAAGTTCTTAAATGAATCACATTATTTTTTCATGTACAGATTGTAGGATTAAAGATATAAGCAGATATTATATTCTGATCAGAGATCTTTAATATTGCATTAAGTTTGGTTCAGAAAGGGATATATATATATATATATATATATATATATATATATATATATATATATATACATAGTTGTAATAGTACATACAAGTTATTTCTTGATTTAGATTATGGGTTTGGAAACTGAAATATTATAAAGAGTATATTCCTCAGGGCATGTGCTCTATTTGCAGAATTAATGAGAGTGCAAAGAAACAGTTGTTGTTTGAATGTAAGGAATAGATGAATAGAGGAAAGAATTAATTAAAGAGAAATTCTTAAAATGTAATAATACAATAATACATAGAAAAATTTTGAAGATTTGTCACAAATGAAGAGTTTATGATTTTTTTTATGGAAATTCAGATGAAGCAGAAATAGTCAGTAGTTAAGATCATGGTCAGTTCATGTATAGTTTATAGTTTTTGTTTACAAATTTTGTGTGAATGCCAATACAAAGTGTTAGAATCAGTGGTGGAGTCTGACCTACCTCGTCTTGTTCATTGCCATCTTGAGTTATTTATAGAATTTATTAAAAAAAATAGATTTTTCAATATTAGAATGATATATTAGAAAAAAAATATTATTAGCATTATTAGATTAATTATATGACATCTCAGTAGAGAATAGAGTGTAATATAGAGAAATTACTGTGAAAGGAAATGCATTATAAAATTTAAATTAAAAAAAATTGTTTAAGTATTTAATAAATAGAATATAAGATATTTTAAATTCATATTCAATGCACTCTACTGTTAAAAAAAATTGTAAAACATTTATACAAACTATTACATTTGTCGATAAAGCATGTAATAATATAATGTAATTTGGCATGTGTTAAATAAAATTTAAAAAAAAAAAACACACACACTAATTGATCCCAGTTCAGATATACAGTGAGGTTATTTGAGTTATGGGCAAGTAAAGCATAGCTGCATACTGGGAGAAGCCAATCATAAAGTCCATATAATAACATGAACAAGTAGCAACTTGTAGTTATCCTACAATTATGCATTCAACTTGTTTACACTAAATTCCATTTACTTTAATTTCATTAATGAACTTTGATTTTCCTCCTATGGATGTACTCAGCAAGTTCCTACTGCAACCACCAGACACTGCCACAGAAGCATCTGGATATCCAGTCACCATTTTGTGTAGCAGTAATCAGACAACAACTGAAGATGGAAGTAATTACTCCCAAAACATATCTTAGTTCTATGTAAGTGGAGTTTAGTGTAAACAAGTTAAATACACAATTATAGGATATATTACCACTCCATTGTCTACAGCTTCATAAGTACAATTTATTTAACTTGTAGTTAGTTTGAGGGAGGCTTTGTTAGCAAATGCTTGTGCATTTGTGTGTACTTGATGCTTTCATTATGAGTAAATAAAGCACTAATTGTTCTTTGTTAGTTATGTATTGCATAAATGGGTAGTCTTGAATAGATGCTTTATGTACAATGCATTGTGAAAGCATATTGTTGCAGAGAAGTGGTAAGGTGATTTGCAAGGATAAAAACTCTAGTTATGTGTCCCAGGTAGAGAAACTTTTTGCCAAATAGTGAAAAGTTATGAGAGACAAGATACCTCAATGGTAAGAAAAATGTTCTAAAATGTTGTGTTCTTATGGAAGAAAAGTTAGATGAAATACAAAAATTTTTAATGCAAATGCTGGCAATGTATTGCTTCTGAGGGACATAATTTTCAACATCTCTTATAACACAGGTTAGTGCTAATTATGATGTTTTAAATACAGTATTTGCACCCAAGTGACCTGTAACTCAAATAAACTCATTGTATAATAAGTTGTGTTTAAAATAAAAGAATTATTTCTTTTGGAATAACCTTTTCAAAATGCTGGCATCCATTAACATCTGATTATAGAAAGCTTATATACTAAGGAAACAGAATACTTTATTTACTTGGATTAAAAACACTTAAAGGAGATGATGAGGCAGCATGTGCTGAAGAGGAGGACTGATCATCATCCAACATCATATCTACAGCATGGAAGTAGTTCTGTTGATCAGGTGCATCTTGAAATAGTTCCTCAACTTCTTGAATGTTGTCCTCTGCATTAAGAATAGCAAATTAGTAAATATGCAAAGCTATAACAAAAAGTTGTTGGTGTATTCTGTTGGTGTATTTAAAATAATGCAGTTCCATTGCCTAACCATTTGACAAGATGTGCTGTGCAATGAGTTTCCATAACTATAATTATAATTACTGATACAAGTGCCATATGGATTGGCAGGCCTGAGTTTGATCCTCGGTTGGGAATTGTTGTCTGGGTAAAGCTTTTTTTCCAGAGTTTTTCCTTTCCCAGAAAAGGTGAATACCAAGTAACATTAGATTCTGATTTAATTACTTGTTTGAACTCATTGCTTAAATACTTTATCTGAACATACTTTGAATGTGATTCTGGTAAGAGACCTTTCTATTTATAACCAATGTAATAAAATTTGTTCACGCTAACTCCATTCACTTACATAAAAACTGGACATATGTCTCTTGATCATCAAGAGACCCAACTGCCACTTCTAATGACAGTTTGTCTACAGGCTGAAGAAGGGAGGGATCACTCCGGAAACATATGTCCAGTTTTTATGTAAGTGAATGGAGTTAGTGTGAACAAATTTTATTACTTTGATTATATAGGTACCACTCCATTGTCAACAGCTTCATAAGTACATTTAATTGAGACCTTGTTCAGTGATTAAAATATGTGGGCATCTAAACTGCTTAAGGCTACAGAAACCTGGTCTGTCACAGACACTTCATATTACTGCCATTTACATATAGTTAAATGAACAAAATATAAAGATAATTCAATATTGTTTAATGTTTGCACTATTTGCATGAAGGCTAATTTACAGAATTCTTAAGTTGTTACTTTTTTTTTTTAACAATAACACATGATAATGAAGAATCAGTAACTAATCAAACATTTTTGGTAAGTACGTACCAGATATATTTGGTGGAGAATCTTGCTCAAGTTTGATACCACTGATGGAAATGCCACTTTGGTTGGTGTTGCCCTCAGATTTGTGCAAAGAAAATTGCAAATCTGCAATTCCTGATGCACCTTTAAAAATTAACAATAAAGCACTTGAAAATGTAAAACTGAATTTCATAATTTTAAATATTTTGCTTTTAATGACACACAGAAACTGCTTTTAGGAAAAGGGAAGGCAACTTATTAGTTCACTTAAGGTGGACAAGCAAATTAAAAATAGGGACAAAGGCTGAAGAAGAAAAAGAAGAAAATAAAAAAAAATAATAAATATTAAACAAGTTAAATCTTAAAAACATATTATTGTTTGACAAATTATTGTTACGAAATCACTCAAATTTCACTAATTTTGTTCCACTTACTTCGACATGTTTCAAAGGCGATTGCCTCCATCTTCAGTTTGGTATTATTGTTCATTTACCCTCTGTTTTTTTTAAAGAAGATATGATTTGTCAGATTTATCTTTTAGCTTTAGTGTACTATATTTAGTCCAAGTCTGACTTGAAAAATATTTTTATAATTTTCATTGAATTTTTAATATTTTTATTTAGGCTTGAAAATTCTCTGATGCTCGTAGTTAAATAAATGTTATCTTAATACCTACAAAGCTAATAACTCACTCTATTTCTATTGTAAAAGGAATTCTATGTTCAGCATTTTCCATAAGCTTAGAAATTTATTTATTTATATTATATATATATACTATATAAAGTATATATAATATATATACTTTATAACCACATTCAAAATTCTAAACATTTTGGTGAATGGGAAAGAGAAATGGGTTTAGTATCAATTAATTTAGTTTTAGAGTTAATTAATAAACAGATAGTGGTAACCTAAACTTAGGTATTTATATTGCCACTCCATTGTCAACAGCTTCGTAAGTACAATATTTAGATAGTGGTAAATTAAGATCATTGTGGGATTGAGTCGAACTAACACTCTTTTGCTCCACTTACTTGTTTAAATATGTAGAACCAGTTTCATGGACACTTTGTTCACATCATCAGCTCCATTGTCAACTCAACATTGTCGACAATGGGGCTGACAATGCAAATGAAGTGTTCATGAAACTGGTTTTAATATATGATTAGCTTCACTGTGCAATGTTCCAATTAAAAATTTTAGATAAATGGTAATTTTATTTTGCTTATTTTCTAACAGTTTTCCAAAAACTTGCTATTTCAACATTTCATTCTCAATGAGGTAAATGCAACAACATTTTTACTAACTCTTATGCTTGACAAATACAATGAGAAAATAATTTACTATTATTTTTACTTTGTTGACTTTTTGAAATTATGTTTTACTTGATAATGATAACACCTTGTCCATAATTCTATGTGTTTTGGTCTTACATATGAGTTAGCCCTGTACTCATTTTTGAAAATATGTAATTGTTCATGGAATTCAAAAGCATTCAATATATATTATTTGTTAGGTCTACAATTGTTTGTGTTGTTAAATGAATTGCTATGTTTTAAATTTAAATTTTCTTGATACACCAGCCCATGAATTATAAAAAAGAAGAAGAAGAGCAAAAAGGATAAATATATTTATTATATGCTTATACGTTTGATAAAAAAATAGAATTACTGATTTAATGAAACTTTGTAGGATGATCACTTAAGATAATCTAAATTCAATTCATAAAATCTGTAGTAAAATCAACAGTGTTGAATTGACTTCTTTGTTTATTAAAAAGTTAAAATAATCAACACTCATGAGCGTTTTACTCCTTTAATTATTAAAATAACAGGACATGTTTCGTGAACATATCGTTCACATTGTCAACTGAGTACAACTAACGTTCATGCGGGGTTTGAATAATGGGCGACTGTAAGGCGCTCGTGGATTCTGAAAGAATTTAAACAAAATATTGTCTGCTTCCGGAATTTCAAAATTCATAAGAATTTTTTCTTTTTCCTTTATCAAGATGTTCTCCCATATGCTGAACTCCTAAGGAATTTGGGCAGCCTTCAGTAATCTTATTTCTTTATTAATTTCGTGGTGTTCATTTCAGAAATCGGCTATCTCCCAAAGATACATTGGTTTCTTTCGATGATAAGGATTTATTCCCTAGCATACCAATAAACAAGGTTTTAAGTCTGTTAAAAAAGTGGCTTTCAATATCTAATATAACAGAAAAACACATTAAGGAATACATTAGTCTTACAGAATTATGTCTAAATCAAGCTTTTTTCACCTTTGAAGGAGAAGTATTCAAGCAGAAATCAGGATTGGTCATGGGCAGTCCCCTTTCATCTTTTTTGGCTGATTTATTTATGAGTGCTTTTGAAACACACATTACAAGGGCCTTTCCTTACATTTTCAAGTTCTGGTATAGATACGTGGATGACATATTTGCAATAGTTGAAGAAAGACATGTAGTTGATGCATTTAAACTGTTAAATTTACAGGAATCCACAATAAAATTCACTATGGAAATGGAGATGGAGAAAGTTTTGCCTTTTTTGGATTTAAGGATAATAAAATGTAAGAACAAACTGGAATTTGGCATCTACAGAAAGGAAACTCATACAGATAATTATATCAAGGCCAACGGTTTCAACCCTAGAACACATAAAGAAGCAGCTTTCAACAGCATGATACATAGATTAGTCAATGTACCACTCAACGGACATGAATACAAAAAGGACATAATAAACATAGCCCTCTCTAATGGTTTCAAAAAACAGATGATTGATCAAAAAATCACAAGATTTCAGAGACAGAAAAAAATCAAACAAATTACAACATTGAGCACCTTATCTAAAGACAAGATCTATAAAAAGTTCACTTTCCATTCACTTCTGAATAACAAATTTCAAAAAATGTTTAAACAGTATAATATTAGATTGGTTCCTCAAAATAAATATAGTGTTAGTAAATTATTGAATTTAAACAAAGTAGACAGTAGATCAAAAAAGGAAGAATCAGGGATATATCAATAAACTGCAAGGATTGTGAAAAGGTATACATCGGTAAGACTAAAAGAAACATAGGCATTAGAATGAAGGAACATATGAGAAACATCAGGCATAAACAGATAGAAAAATCAGCTGTGACGGCACATTTCTGGAATGAACACCACGAAATTGATAAAGAAATAAGATTACTGAAGGCTGTCCAAATTCCTAAGGAGCTCAGCATATGGGAGAACATCTTTATAAAGGAAAAAGAAAAAATTCATATGAATTTTGAAATTCCGGAAGCCGACAATATTTTGTTTAAATTCTTTCAGAATCCACCAGAGCGCCTTACAGTCACCCATTATTCAAACCCTGCATGAACGTTAGTTGTACTCAGTAGACAACGTAAACGATATGTTCACGAAACATGTCCTGTTATTTTAATAATTAAAGGAGTGAAACGCTCATGAGTGTTGATTATTTTAACTTTTTAATAAACAAAGAAGTTATATTTTGTTTTACTGTGTGGATTCCTTCAAAGGTATAAATTAGTATTGAATTGAGTTGAATTTATTCCACAATTAACTTTACAATTTGTTACAACACTATATCCTCAATTTACAATAACAATTATGCTTTACATACATTATTAATCTATTCTTTTTACACTAGATCCTAGCAGCATCCTCTAAAACACAGTTTCCTACCTCATTAACTGAGTGGTTGTCTGATTGTAAGAAACCTCCTTTTACTTTCTTCCTATTTTGTTCCCACTTCTCCTTAACTTTACCCAAAAACTCTCCCATTTTCTGGATGTTTTTCACACTCTTGTTACTTAGCATTTTATTTAACATTAAATCCTTCTGTAAATTGCCCCATTTATTGTCCTAAACTTATTCCCACCATCATTTGACTTTCTCGCATTCCAATAAATAATGGGACACACTGACTTCTCCCCCATACATACTATATCTATCATTATTGTCTCCTCTATATCCTTTCAGGAGTATTATTCCTATATGCACCCACACCCAACCCATCCTACCCATTTGATCGCAACTTTCAATATATTTCTCTCATTCCCAATTCTGTTTGATTCATTTGTATACAACTAAGTAACTTTTATCGTCTAAACTAGACCAAATCTCTTGCTTTTCAACACCTTCTATCCTCTGTCTCACTATCTTCCAAAATCCATTAATATTACTTTTATCTGTTCTCTATATATTCCCCAGACCTATTTTTTCTAGTAACTTTTCCACCTCTCCATGCTAACTCTTCCTTCCCAAAACCTCTTTTTTGTATTTCAAACATTCCTTTAATATATTTGAGCTGTCTAATTTGAGGATACGATACCAATACTTCATTATTCTCTCTATAATCAATCCTTTTCTCCTCATCCTTCCTAATTCAAGCAAACTGATCCCCCTCGGAGATCACTTGATAATCCCAAAACTTCCATACAAAACATTATGTGTACCACATCTGCCTTCCTCCATCCCTCTTCAATTCCCCAAACCTTGACTACATACAACATCCTTGCCTCTACCACTGCCTCATACACTCTCTCCAATCATTTCACAGGTAATATTGGTGTCCTATATAAACTTATTCTGACAGTTAAATTAATAGTATATAACTAGATGACTTAGACTGGAATAGCACAGTCAGCCAGTGGTGAAGTTTTAAGCCTTGCTGTGTAAGTGGCAGTATACAGGCAGTTATATGAAAAGGCAGGTGAATGTACAATGTTAAAAATTAACACATCACCCATTTATAAAAATATGTCATGAAAACTAGTATTATAGTAAATTTTTTTTAATATATTAGAGAGTAAAGTTAGATATAAGTTTCCATACAACAACCAGGTGTTGAAGACGAGCAATTTGCAACCATTGTTAAAAATACAATGGATAAAATATGTCTTAGATGAAAACATGCAGTCAATATTAGATGGAAATGATGTCAGATTTCAGGACTATAGTAATACTTATGTTTCTGAAAGTGAAGATGACATAAATAAAATATCTGGCAAAACAGATGGGAGTTCCAGTAATTGTGCATCATCTCCATAGAAATTTCCTAAAAGACTGGATATCTTACAGAGCTCTGATGCAACAAATTGTCAATATAAGATTTCAGAGGAAAACAGACTGATATTACATATATATATACATACAAATTCTTAAATAATTAGGATTTATTGCTTTTCTATGATTTGTAATTAACTTGTTATGGCTTTCTTATACTTACATTATATGAGATCTAGACCATTAATATAATTAAAAATGTGCTGTAAATAAAATTTTTTTCAGTGCTTAACAAGATAGCATGGATTCCTGTTCAGAATTATTGATGTTTTGCTGCTGCACTATATTCTCATTGATGGCACAGCTGGTGTTGTAGCTCTGATGTGTGAAGAAAACTGGACCACAAGGTAACTTTTAGCTATGGTAAAACACTGTTTCTAATCTACAGTAAGATACTTGAGTAACAGGTTGACAGAGCATGACTGCATATTGGAGAAGCCAATAATCAAGGCTGTATAAGCATGTGCATGTAGCAATTTGTATAGATCGAGGGAGCCTTTGTCAACAAATGGTTGTGCAATAATGTGTTACTCACTGCTTTCATAGTGTGTAAATTGTGTGTTAGTCATTCTTCATTGGTTATGTCTCTATATAAATATTATCTATGTACAAACTTATGTGAAAATGAATTCTTGCAGAGAAGTGGTAAGGCAGTTTGAAAGAAAATATCCTTAAAATCATGTTTCAGGTGGAAAAACTGTTCCACTTATTCAAAAATTATAAGAGACAGGATCTCTCAACAACAAAAAACATGCTCTGAACTGCCACATTCCCAAGGAAGGAAAGTTAGTATTTCTTATGGAGATGCTGGTAATGTATTGCCGCTGAAGGACATTATTTTCAACATCTCTTATAACACAGATTAGCACTTATTATCAATTTTAAATACAATATCATTTTATGCATTTAGTAAAAATATTAATACTAAAATAAAAATACTAAATTTACATGCAGAAATTCTATCTCCATTTTCTGATTATGGTAGCTGCACTAAGGTGGCTCATTACCTCATTGTAGATGCATGAAGAAATTTTTAGAAGATTCAGGGATCAATAACAATTCTAAGAAAGAAACATTCCACCTAGAATGAGTAAATCAAAATGTCTTCCCATACAATTGAATTTGATTAGATTGTAGATATATAAGGAACAGGCTTTGCTCCATTTGGTAGATTATAAGGTAGCATTCCATCAATGAGAAAAGGGAGAGAGGTCAGGAAATGATGAATGTGGTGGGTGGGCAAATTTGTGCATACACCTAGACAGGTTGATAACTTTACAGCATACAATACTTGACCCATCACGCCTCTTATCATCTAGTGGATTGATCCAAACTACTGTGCATTTAAAAAACAGGAGTGGGGTACTGCCACTACATTACAAGTACACAAACAGTATTTGGTAATCTAACTTTGCTTTTACAGTATTTAGGGAGAATTTTCTAAAATTAATTTTCAATTGAAGAATTAACTGAAAGAAAGTTAGTTTCCTTTATGCTGGAGAATTTAAATTTGGAATAAAAATGCATGACTAGAATGGGACACCTTCTATGGCAAGAACCTATGGAGTAAAGATGACTCTTCAAGGCAATTGCTTGATGCATTTTTATGCATAAAAAGTCTATCATGCAGGAGTTCTGTAAACTAAGCAAATTCCTCACCTAGTAGAGTAACTTTAAAAAAGGAGTATAAAATCCAAATTCTGGCCTTATTAATTGATGAAATGAAATAAGTTATGGCATTATTATGTGGTATGAGGGGAACAAAACTAGAAATCTTGCAATCTATAAGTATCACAAAAGAGAAAAGAGAAACCACGTTTTAGAATTATTATTATTATTATTATTATTATTATTATTATTATTGTTGTTGTTGTTGTTGTTGTTGTTGTTGTTGTTGAGATGAAACCTCAAAATTAAATATACTATTAATTAAATGAAATATATTACTACTAATGGACAAAGAAGATGTACTGCATGGACATTTTTAAACATTTTTAAATGTAACCATGTTTATGAACTGAGCCCTTGATAGCATCTTTACATTCACTAAAATAGAGAAAAATAACAGAAAGTTTCAAGTTACATTGTGTGATTAAGAAGATGATGCTCACATGTTTCAACAAAACAAACGTATGCTGCTATTTAAAAACAGTTACAATGTACTAAGCAAATATACACAATAAACAAATAAAATTGTTATTGATTTTCATTGACTTTGAAATTTAATTTAAATCTTATTTCAGTAAAAACATGTAATACAAATGTTTTCTGAAGGTTATTACAGAGCACTCTTACATAGAAATATAATTCTCAAACACATATTAGATTATTATTGCAAATTTGCTATCTTCATGATGATACAGCAAAAAAAATTGGTGCCTCTAGAGTAATTTTTAATTGAGTTTCAGGTAAACTCCCTCTCTTAGTAATCTGATTTCACTGATTTTCAGAAACTATTTTGTTCTTATTTGATTTAAATGACATATACCCAGTTTTGGTATGAAAAACAAATTTTGAAGCTGCTATATGGCTTTTAAAATTTTGGGTTTCAGATAAATCCCCACTCCTAAGGGCCCGATTTCTTTGATTTTCAGTGACTATTATTATTCTTTTATTTAAATAGTATACATGGAGTTTTGTTGCGAAAAAGCAAAAACCTGGTGCTCCTAGAGCAATTTTTAAATTTTGGATTTCAAGTAAACCGCTCTTAACAGTCTGATTTCACTGATTTTCAGATTTTCTTTGTTTTATTTCAATGGCATATATGGAGTTTACTTTAAAAAAAATTAAAAATTTGGCTGCTAGAGCAATTTTTAAATTTCGCCTTAACACCACTTGTTTTTTCAGGTATATCCCCGTCCTAATAGCCCGATTGCCCTGATTTTTGGAAAATACTTTTATTTTATTTTAAAGAAATGTACCCAAACAAATAGTAATTAAAAAAAAAAATGATGCTTTCTGTAGAGACAAACTCGATCCTGCTAATTTCATTCTTAATCAAATGACCAAGTTTGTTGCCATGAAATTTTTTTTTTGTTTATAAAGATGCATTATAATGATACTTTATTAAATTCTCTTTCTCTCTCTCCCTCCCTCTCTCTGTTGTGTATATTCAGTCAGGCATTATCAGTGTTAATTCTATCGCTAAGGGTGGCTAAGGTCGTTAAGGCGCGGACTCGTAAGCGGGAGATCTGGGGTTCGATTCCCACCAGGACTGTCTTTCCTAACTGGTTTTTTTTTTTTTTTTTTTTTTTTTTTTTTTTTTTTTTTTTTTTTTCTTTCAGGTATTCCTCAGGACTCATAAATTGCAAACGCCGGGGAGGTACTCTAAACTTAGGCCTGGAACATTTCCTTCCTTAAAAAAATCCTTTGCCAATTAATCATTTAATCTCATGCATCATCAGTGTCCACCGTCTGTGGTGACTCATTAGTAAAAACGGACGTTAAACACAATTAAAAAAAGTGCTCACCGCCTGTGGTGTCTCAGTAGTAAAAACGGACGTTAAACACTATAAAAAAAAGAAAAGAAAAAGAAAGAAAGAAAGAAAGAAAGAAAGAAAGAAAGAAAAAGGGACTAATTCCAGATATTAAGATTCTAGAAGCTTGCAATCTATATTCAGCATTAGCAATAGTACATTTTTGCACTCTGACTTTATGCCACTGCTGCTATGGTGCAAAAAGTACAGTTAAAATGCTTGTTCTATTGCACAATATGTCCATTGCTCATCTTGTAGATCAAGAGACTTGATGCTGTAGCTAATTTCTCAGAAAAACCTGAGCCATTAATCAAAGCAGTATATTACATTGAGCTAACCAAAATATTCTTCATATTCATTCAAAGAAACAAGCTTCTTATGCTATATTCTATAGTTTCACTTTGAAATATCTCTCTTGATGTCACTTAAGGCTCTTTATTTTGACTAATAAAGAAATTTAACCTCTGTGTAAGGGAGTTGCTATGAAATTACTTGTGGAAGAACTGAAGGCTTTGAGAGCTTATGCAAACAACCAAAAAAAGAAAAAAACTAAAAAGCTGCTAAAGATGAACATTCCAAATTCCCAAAGAGGCAGAAATCTAATCAAATAATTTACTTGCATAATTGTATAGAGTACTTTGGGATGTGGCAGTTAATGTTTCCTTTTTGCATTGTTTTATAAGGAACTAAAAACTAAATTCTCTGATGATATAAGGTTCTGGATTTTCATCATCTCCACCCTAAATTAATAATTAATAAACTTTAAAATGGTGAAGAACAATTTGAACCCTTTGTGAAATTTTAGATAAAAAGTGAGACTATTGTATCAAAGGAAATTTATCTAATAGGATTGCATACCCCAAGAGTCTTAAATAGAACAAGTGAATTCAAGTATTAATAAATTTCTAAAATTTTTGCAATGCTTTAGGTATACTACTGCATTAGAGACAGCGAGAGGGGAGGGGGTAGATTCCATAAAGACATATATACAAAAATTAAGATTATATGCAAATAAATGATACCATTTAAACATTTTCCCAATTATTCATCAATATTTCTTAAATTTAAAAACATACTTTTACGATAGTATTTTAATTTTATTAGTAAATCTATTTTCTATCTTTTCAGATAATATTGAAAATGGAATGATCTCCAGTCATTATATAGCATCAAAGATGATACTGTATACTCTGGAGCTGAAGTGCAAGCACACACATACAACTTTTAGTTTTAAAAACAAAAAATATAAATTTACTATGTTCTAGCTGGATACATTTCATTGTCTTAATAGGCTATTTATATTTTAATTCTTAACGTTTTTAATGAAAGGCATAACAACGTTTTGAATTTAAAAACAATTAAAACGGCCATACTGTATGGAAGTACTATTATGCCCCCCCCCCCCCGTCCAACCCAAAATGCATATGCAGGTTACCTGATGAGAGAGAACCTAATGCAGCAACCTGAGAATTCTTTAGTGTCACTACACGGTCGATGTCGTGGAAATAAGGTTCAATACTACTGCCATTTAAGCCACCACTTCTTTTAATATCCCTATATCGCACCAGTATATTTTTTATTCGGGTACGACACTGTTTTCCATTCACACGATATCCCTTTCGAGCCATATAATTAGCAACACCATCCCAAATTGGCTGATTTCGAAGCGTCGACCGAAGTTGTCTCTGAATGAAAGGAGCCGACCAAATCGAAATTAAAACAGCAGTTCCATCAGGGCTCCATGTGTATTTATGTTCATTCATATCCCTAAGTTCAATTAATGCCAAAAAAAAAAAAAAAAAAAAAAAAAAGGGCAAGATTTGTGTCGCTATAATCGCCCTTGACTTTCGATACGAATGTGATTGACCTTCAGGCTTAATGCAGAGGCTATTTGCGATCTATTTCCAGCTTTGAGCTAATCCAATTCAGTTCCGGACCGGTTCGGATCAGGCCAATCCGATTTTAACAGGTAGGTATGGTAGTTATGTTTATTACTAATCGAACCACCTGAACCACATCTGAACGGCTCCATAAATATTTTTGTAACTTGAGGGATTTTGTGGAAGCCTTTTTTAAAAAAAATTGTTTTATGAATATTAATGCAACACTTTTGCAATTAATAGCCATTTTTTAATTTAAATTTTCTTTCAAGAATTTTGGTGCTCCTGTATAGGCAGTTAGAGCATCGTCTGCAGAATGTAATCCTCGCTCAACTCGAACGAGGCCATACTCCTCTCAAACCGCGCATGAGCACAGCACAATGATTAAAGTGGATCAAGGTATATGCAGAACAATGATAGCAAAGCGATAGATAGACCTGACATACTCGATATCAGTACTTGAAGAGAGACTGAATAAATATTATTTGTAATATTTATAATTAATGTAGTCGTAAGTTTCATTTTACTATTAAAATTGTTAATGTATATGAAGTAGTTAATGTGAATGGATAAAGACGGATACTGGACGATCTAGCGTTAATCCTTGTAGGCGGCAATGCTTTTTCTTCGCAGTGTTCATATCCAGTAGAACGTAGGACACTTAGTCTGGGGATTTCTTTTCTAAAATTCGTGTATTGATTAAACCATTTTCAATTCAAGTTTTTTTTTTTTTTGGTTGGCAATTAGATCTGTGCGTAGGCGAGTCATCGAACAACATTTATTTATTTATTAATTATATCTAATCGTTTCCAGATTCTTTTAATATTTTACTGATTATAAAGAATGGACGAATTCTTGGTAAAGCATGAGCCAGGAGAGTGAAGATGCTTATGCTATTCAACATTTCATTTGAAAAAAATTATTTTAAGAATAAGTCAGGTACATTGACAATAATACATCCTTTGCTTTAGATTGATATGATAACAACCAGGCTAAGGCAGTACCTCATAGTTGTGTTGGTGGTAATTTCTTTCATTCCTTGTTTTGTGCTTCCATTTCCTCAATGATTTATAGGTATATTTTTAGGACTTATAAGTAAACAAAAACGTGTATGTTCTACATCCTCCAATATTTCAGTTTCCAGTGTAGTCTTTATCATCTTTTAATACCAGTTCTTCCACTAAGCTATCTAAAATTAAACGAGGAGGCATCTTGCTCGTACCATGCGATGTTTAGCAAATTTTAAGGTAGCCCCATGTGTTTAAGCACAATATAATTTAGTTGGCTTAAAGGCAATGTATAATTACTGATATTCTGTTAAACTAACCGAAAGGCTGGAATACAGAAAAAACATTTAATATCTATTCCAATAATACATTTAAATTAAGGTTCTATTCATAGGAGTTTTGTATATCTACTGATTTATTTAACAATTATTCTTGCCTATATATAGCTTAAAACGTATCTCAGTTTCTATAAGTTCTGAAGTAATAAACACGGTAAAAATGAAGCTTGAAATGCTATTTATTAGAAACAGTTTGCGCTCTAAAATTAACATAAATTAAAACCACCATTGCTGTAGGCAGTGCTTCAAACATTTTTCAAACATTTAAAAATAATATCACTGTGTGTGTGTGTGTGTGTGTGTGTGTAAGGTATTAATTATGAAATCCTAAATTATGTTAAAATTAATTTAAATTCCTTTAAAATTAATGGCGATGTACCTCATTTTCTTAATATAAAAATGAAAATAATCTTAACAATATTAAAGCATACATACCTAACACAAATATATTCAGGAACAGCTTCACATGCTAAGCTAAAGTGTAGTATCCAAATATAGTTGAGAAAGAAGGAAAATGCTTTTAAGTTCTCAAGCTGTCCATTTCTTTAATAATGGAAATAATCGATACTACTAGATGTTTGATATATAATTTCATACTCAGAAATCGATTAGTACGAGAATTAAAGAGGTATGATATATTTCATAACTAATATGGTAGACGCATCATGTTACTAATCAGGAATTAATTACTTAATTATGTTAAAAGAAGCCATATGGGTAAATACTCATTAATTTTATTTTTCAAACATTTCTTTACAACAATACACTCCCAAATTTCTGAGATAAATAGCTTTCAAATCCACAACACAAGTCATGAACAAAAGGTTACATTATTAGTCTTGAATATTAGCATGCAAAAGCATTTAGTGCTGCTAAATATTGCCAGAAATACATTCTATTATCTGGAATGATTCTTGTTAATATGTTGAAATTCTGCCCCCCTTCTTCTGTCAAATTCATGGCGTATTTCAAGATGGTCATAGAATTGTGTGTTATTTTTCTTTTGTAGGAAATCTAAATCCCTACATTTGTCTTCATTGTATATTGTTGTATTCAATACATAGCTACTTCTTATTGATTTTATGAAATCCTTTAAATAAGGTATTATAAGTATGTATTTGCCTCTGAGCTGCCTTCTTGCCTTTCAAAGGTGGGGATACTGGTCGCTGAAATAAAGAAGATATAATATAATTGATATCATTGTATGAACCAGTTGAGCTACACACGCTTAATGCTCCACTTACTTGTCATAACGCATGGAACCGATTTCGAGAACCTTTAGTTCCCATCTTCAGCCAGGCTAAAATCTAACTGTCGGTCATTCGTTGATGTAGGAATGTGTATTCTGCTCTGGTGGCGGTAAAGCATGTGCATTTGATAAACTTGTAGTTTATGTTTTCATCTCCGGTAGTATCGAAATTAGACTGTTTTGTATTTGCAGATGTAGATTTTCTCCCAGGTTGCTAGTTCCGTAGGTCCTTGTACTGATTTTAATAATTTTGCTTTATTTATTATGTCGTGATTTTGTGCCCAAAAATGATATGCTGCTACTGATTTCTCTCTATTTGCTTGTACTTTATGTTCCTGAAATGTTCCTTTAACCGTGTGCCTATGCTTCTCTTTTTTTTCCAATGTATATTTTTTCACATTCTGCACAATTTATTTTGTAAATACCAACTTATCCCTCTTGTGGAATACTGTCATTAACACGTCTATCAGTAAGTTTTTAACATTACATCTATTATTCGGTGCCAACCTGATATTAAAATCTTTAAGAATGTTCTGACATTTTTTGTAGCCCATGGATGATGTGTGAACTTTTTAAAAATTAGCTAAATTTTTCTTGCTAAATGTGTTATGGTTTCTTTAGTACGTTTTTGTCTCTTGAATTTCTGCACCTTTTTGTGTACTAGTTCTTTTTAGAACGATTTTTAACTGCTGTTTCTTCTATTGGTTTGATCCATTAAAATATTCTGCTTTGCTAATTTGTAGCAAGGAGTGTTAAACTGTTGATAACTGTATGTTTGTGCGCTGTGGGGTAAAAACTGTCAGCTTTGATGTGATTACCTGCGTGTGTATACTTTTTATATATTCCAAATTCCAGATTTCCTTGACATTTCATTATTTTAATATCTAAGAATGGCAATGGTTATCTGTTTCTGTTTTGTATGTAAATGAAATGTTTCTATCTTGTATATTCGATCCCCAAACTACCTATGTTGACATTCAGAGCACCCTTAATATTGAATCAACAGCAGTGAATACCATCCTTAATGAACATTTTCAAGTTACCAAACGTTGTTCTCGTTGGGTCCGCATTCGTTAATAAAGGATCAGAAAACAGCTCGCTTGGAATTGTGCCATTTAATGCTGAAAAAATTCAACAATGAGAGAAGCAAGACGCCTAGAGCATTGTCATAGGGGATGGACCATGGATATACCACTATGCTCCTGAAACAAAGTGACAATTGGCAATATAAGGATAGCCTGCCAAAAAAGTGCGAAGATGTAGAAGTGCAGGAAAGAAGACAGCGGCTTCCTTCTTAAAAACTGGCCATTTGGCGGTATGTGAATAATTGTCTCCCATGAGCCATTACAACATGGAAATCAAAGCATCCAAGATCGAAGACGCTTACCTGCTGCCTGTGGCGCCTCAGCAGTAAAACGGGCATTAAGCACCATTAAAAAGACTAGGCATATATTGTAATAACGTTTTGTGAATTGGTATGCCAGCATTGTACATTCATGAACCATATCACCATATTGTTGTATTTTTAAAAATATTTTTATAAACTTTGTGTATAATTTAAAATTATGAATATACTTTTTTGTAATTATAACTGCTAATAAACAACTTATCTCATCATCAGTATGTTGTCATACTTATACTTCGACATCAGTATATTGTCGAAGTATAAGCACAAAATATTGCGAATCCCAAGTGTATAACCAAGTTAAAAAAAATTCCTGCCATATTTCATTAGATCAGAGGCGCCTTTCTTGATATGTAAATGCAAATTGATTATTTAAAACCACAAAATATACACGAAAAAATCTGTACTGTTCTAATATTTTTTCCTTTTTGCAGTAAATATGTATTGCACACATTTTACATAATCTCACATCAAAACATAACTATATATTTGCACATATAAATTGTTAGGGTTTGGTATATACAAATAAAATTGATGGCCTATGCTGATATAATATGAATATTTGATGTTTGCCAGCAAGATGGTCATTACGAACTGAAAATTCCATTTTAGGCTTACACCAGCGCCTCTTGCGAGTAATATGGGACGTTTAGTGTTATTTAATGTTTTTGACTAAGAGTTAAATATTTTGCTACCTATTTTATATGTAAGTTACGCAATATGTAAGGAAGTAGCCTAAATTTAGTATATTATTATTTGAGGTTATACTAAAACATTTTTTGTTTATAGATTTATGGCCATGCAATTTCATTCTGGATTTGATTTGAGCCTGGACCGAAATAGCACGATTACGAGACACGTAAACTGATTGGTGAATTGATTTACATATCCGGGAGATGAAGCGAGAGTTAACCAATCAATGAGTGGTACACAAACAATACGTGACAGCTTTGAATTTACAAGATGGAATCTGGCATGTTATTAACGTGAAGTTGATGTGATTGTTTTAATGAAGCTAAAGGAAAAATATAATAATAATAAAAATGTATTTTCCGGTGGGATGGCCAAAGGTTCTGAACATCCCACAGCTAGGTCAATGTTCTGTTCGTCAAGTGGTTTGTAATAGAGATAAAATATTATTTGCCATACTGACAGACGATTGTTTATCTATTTGGTTTTGCAAGGTTAGTTAGCTATAATGAAGTAATTGGTACTGTTCTTAAAACTATGTAACTGAGGGGTGGGTCTTGGGACACTAGTGGCATTCTGTAGAATGTTCAACTCATAGTCAATTTGGGTCAGGTAAACTTTGACGTTTGTTGCAGCCCTGTGTTCCCATAGTTCTTCATCAAAGATCACATGAATCAATTGAAGATATTGGCATGAATGAACTGGTGGAGTGGAGACCAGATTCTAGCATGCTTGTTGTTGCGGTAAGTGGCGTATGTGAATTAGTATTTCTGGGATAATGACCCAATTTGCAGTATGAATGGAATTTGTTTACTTTATAAACTGTATGACAATCGTTTATATGGCACAATATTAGAATGTTAACTCTAATTCCACCTATTTACAACTATACATTTGTAGCTCCGAATTGTGGACAAAACTAAATATATTGTATTTATAAGTGGTGTTTAAATTTTATGGAATTTATAAACATGTTATAGTTTTGGGGCCAAAAGCATGTATTTAGTAATCATGTATATTATGTGTTTTCAGATGAATAAAGTAAAGGATCTTTGCTAAATGAATTCTTTGTATATTGTGTGTATTGCTTTAGGGTATACAACGGTGAAAAGGTTGCCACCTGTCCATATTTTTCAGCATCCAGATGTGATGTCAAAAAAATCCAGACTTTTTCAGATTCTGTGTTAACTATCAGTTAGACATGGGGGAAATAACAAAGGAGGCCCAGTTTTTCTGATTTTTAGATTATGATGCGATTTGATAAAGTAACACGAATATTCACAATTAAAAATATCTGGGAAGATGGATACTGATGAGAGCCCTGCTATTTTATAGAAAAATTATGATTGTCCATATTACTTTCTGTCGTGAGAAAATAAGATTTAACATTTAGGAGCCATTTTTCTGTTTTATGAAATGCACATTCAAAACTCTGCAGCATCAACAGCAGCATGATAAAAATAATATATTAGGTAAGTTTCTTAGTAAGAATTTGCCCTTCCCCGAAACAAAATATGTAGTGGTAGGCGCCCAGATATTTTAACTTCAAAAGGTGGTGACCCTAATATGAAATAGTCACTTTTAGTCTATTAGAGTAGTTAATAAAACAAAATTTCCTCCTCACTCACATTTGTTCATTTATTTATATGCTGTCAGTTTTTAAATTTTGTATAAGTAACAAGAAATGTTAATGTAGATTTTTAACTTATTGATGTGCTAAAAATATATAAAATGGCTACCACTTAATACTAACAGTGGCCAATTTCTTGGTGTGTCCATTACAAATTCATTGAATGTAGATCTAATATGTTACTAAAGTTACACTTGGACTGCTGGAACTTTCTATTTGACAGCTACCTTTTCAGTTGGCTATGCTGCAGATTAACAAATTAGGAATGCTACCTATTATGCAGGATCATTACATAGCAGCTGCTTTATTGCCAGTTTGATATATTGTGTGTGCAGCTAATTTCTATCACATGTTTGCAATTGAGTTACTGTGATTAATTGAACTGGTTCATTTGTAGTAGTTAGAAAATGCTCCAATGAGGTCGTTTGCAGAGTGATTCATGGAGTGATACCTATTCCTTTGTGTCAAGGTGTTAAATGAATGCTTAAATTAATTTACTAGGCAAAATTGAAAACTCAACAATAATAGCCATTAAGTCATGGTAGATGTTGTAACATCACAACTGCAGCATAGCCACATTACATTAATTTATGCTAACTGCTGGTGCAATGTTTTGAGATCCAAGTATAATGCTAGAATCTACATAGATTGCTTCAATTGAAAAAAAATGTATTGTATTGTAATTAATAAATTGCTCTTCTCATCATACTAAACATCTTAGCCCGTAATTGTGAAATCTTCACAACTGTCCTTAAAGAATACTTGTGTACATAAGTTTGCTATCCTGTTAATATGAAAGTAATACTCAATAATGTGTATAAAGGCAGGATGTCAGAGCTTTTTAACCATAATCAAACCTTTCAGTAATAGTTGTAGAATGCCAAGGATCAAGAATTTTTTCATGTGGTACTGGGCCAACCAGCTATTCCATGTGTGTCTAGCACATAGTTTCTGGAATGCACAGAGGTAAAAAATTTGCAAGTGATCCTCTGTTATCTTACTTAATATGCTCAGTAGTAAATTGCTAGTCTTCTTAAATATCACACTGTCTTTTCCTTATTCTTGTTACTTCCTTTATTCATTTTCTCCATCTACTTTTATCTTGAACTGAATTTTATATTTACATATCAGAAATTGACTAATTCTTGATTCTATTGACTTCCACTGCCTCTGCTGCCCTCAATCATTCTTAGTATGATGGCTCACTTTTCTGGTAGTCTGGCCAAAATGTGAAAGCTTGTATTTTGTTGCATTAGCTTCTAAGGAAACTTCAGTTCATTTAAGATTAATACATTCATTATTCTTTCTATGCATTTACTTTTAATAGCTTCCTCCAAATCCATATTTCAAAAGCATATTTTTTTTCCCCCTTTCTTTGCAGTTCTTAATGTATGGCTTTCACGACCATATAATAGAATTGCTTTGTTAATTTAATTTTTGTTCTTACTGAAATGGCAGAATAATAATAGTTATTACTGTTATAGGAAAAACAGCAGTAAGAAAATTAATAAAATTCCATCAAAATTCTAGCAATTCATTTGGAAGGGGGAAAAAAATACATATATGTGCATGTGTGTATGCAAATAATAATAATAATAATAATAATAATAATAATAATAATAATAGTAATAAATAGAGTTGCCTTGCCACTTCCCTGTGAGAATTTGTTTTTACATATGTATTGCACGTAAAAATCTGTTCTTCAAGACTATTTATAGTGGCGTAATACTGAAGAACAGTAAGCACACAATTTACAAGCAGTGAAAGCACCAAGTAATATGGAAACCACAAACTTGTTTATTATTATTATTATTATTATTATTATTATTATTATTATTATTATTATTATTATATTCTTTTGTGTAATATTTAGCACAATATAGCAGAAAATCAGAAGAATTGATAGCTAGTGTCAAATGAAAGTACCAAAGCTGAATCAAACTAAATCTTAAAAGGACCCTTATAATAAATGTGGGAAACACATCAGTATAACAGTAAGTGAAGAAAAAATTTAAAGCAATTGCAAAAGCAATTTTCTTTGGGTCACAATTTCAAACTTTTGATAATTACTGCTCAAAGTTGAGCACGTAATTTGGTAGTTAATAGGTTAAATTATTACTATATCCATAAACACGCAATGCCTTTTTGCGAACTTTCATGGGCGTCAATGATACTGTTTGCTTCTTAACTTTAATTACACTAATTTTACATATATGCGATGATGTACAAATCTTAAATGTGCTTTATTTGTCCTCTGGCAATATTAATTCTGTTTTACTGCAATATGTGCCATACTGCATAGTTGCCATTGTTAGCATTTAGGTCTTCCATTTTCCCCCACCAGGATAATTATGTGCATCATTTCAGTGGTTCCTCCTTTATTTTTCTTACTTATATAATTTTACCATATACTGTGTGGTACAACAGCAATGGAATTGTAGAAATAGACTCATAATAGTTTCATTTAAGAACTTTCGAAAAATATATTTTTAAAAAATTCTGTTGGAACTCATACAGTGAAGCTTGTTAAATGTAAATTATAATTAATCTGTCATCTAACACACTCTTATGCTTCACTTACTTTTAAATAGTGAAACCGGTTTCGAAGAGACATCCTCTTCATCTTCAACCAACTTCAGTTCAACCAACTTAAATAGAAGTTGGAGAGGATGTCTCTTCGAAACCGGTCCCACCATATTTAAAAGTAAGTGAAGCATAAAAGTGTGTTAGATGACAGATTAATTATAAATCATAATAGTGTGCTAATAACACTCGTTAACTTAAACCTAACCTAGTGGTTACATTTTAAATTTGTTATCACATGCATTCATATCACAATCTTCAAGTTTATCCCCAGGTTAGATTTAAGTTTCGTGAGGATCTTTTAGCAAAATTACTTGTGATAGGTTAGATTAGATGTTTGCGTAGGTTTGGTTTAAGTAATTTGCCTTAATTAAGCTTTATCCCTTATTCCTCTTTTTGTCTAGTGCCCTTTTTATGTTGGTTACAATTGTGACATCACCTATTTCACCACCCTATGCTGCCATTTTCTCTTTCTGGGTCTGATTTAAGCTATAAAAGTCCATGCACTTTTGCAGATTGGTGGTTGTTAATAGCTGTCAATGCATTCAGTTCATCTTTTTGTGTTTATTGCTAAGCTTTCATGTGGCATTTTGCAACATTTAGCTAAGCTTCAAATATTAGATGTTTATAGGTACTGAGTCATCTAATTTGGATGTTTTTGTTTGAAATGCCTATAATTTTGGAGAAACCCTCAATTTAAACTATGTTTAAGTGAGTGGGCTTTATGCTTGTAGAGTTTTACCTTAATGTGACAAAGGTTAAATTAATTAACATATGAAGTGAGCAAGCTTAGCTTAAGTTTTATAATGATAGTTAATTACTGTGAACACATAAAGTAAGTATGCTGATAAAAAAGTAATAAAAAACTACATTTTTGCCAACAATTACCAACATTTCTATTCACTTTGCACTCTTTGTTTGTAGTAAGCCAAAGGTGCTGCTAAGTATTTTGATTATTTATCATTGAACAGCTCAATAGATACATATTTTCCTAATCTTAGTAAGAGTTGAGATTGTACAGAGTTTTCAATATTAGTAGAGAACTATGAAGAGGTGCACTACGATGCCCCTTTAATAGTTCAGTACATAATTATGCATCTCAGTAGTCATAAAAGCCAATGTTTTATCACAACATTTGAGAAACCGGAGGGGTCTTTTTTAGTTGAATTGTGTTTCAGGGCCAGGAGGAAAGAAAAATTATATACTCCTGTTTCCAGCCCTAGAATTCTTAGATACCATGGTCTTAAAGAAGAGAGAAAGAATTATTATATAGTCTTGACAAAGAGTAATTTTTGTTTAATTCTGTAATTTACCTGCATTGCTTTTACAGACCTCAGGAGGGTACCTGTTATTATACAAACTTGGAGTTGTTACAGAGGAGAAGGGACTGTATGAACAAATAGACTCACCACATCCAAATCTACGAAGGGACAGTGCGGAATTATTTATTAAAGAAGTTATTCCACCTTTGCATCTTACCTTGGTAAGTGTGTATATGTATGTGAATGAATTACTGTATAGACTAAAAATGAAAAATAGAGTAACTCATAAAGAATAATATAGCTGAAATAGCAAATAATAGAGAAGCAGAAGAAAATAAAACACAGAAATTGTCACATACACCATATGCCTCTGACACCACTGCTTCACCTAAGCATCATTTTTATCCTCAGTGTTTTAAGGAGGGTGGAATGCACCCTTGACCTCACTATTTTTATACATGTCTTCTATCCAATTTCCCTCAAAACCCCTACCATTGTTTTTAATTAACCCTTTAACCTCTCCACATTTGGCACTTCCTTCTTTCTGGCATGATTATTATTCTAGTGTACACTTTTGTTGCTCCATAAGGCATATTTACAACTTAAACTATTTTGGAAGGGAACAGAGTTTGACCTCCACACCCTATTTTGTCAATCTCACAACAAACACAAATAACTGAGTTGACATATTTATTTTGGAAGGATAATTGGATTGCTCTCATGCAGCTAGACATTAATGTCAAGATCTAACCACTGCCTTCCAATTTATGAGCGTCTGACAAGTATAGCCAGACACTCTTTAATTATTCACATCTGTTTTGAGCCACCCCTGTTGTTCAAAGGATTAAATAAGACCCAGAAATGATCTCTCTGGCACATACAACATAGATTATTTAGAGATTATGACTATAAGTGTCTTGTTTGATTGGGAGCCTTCTTGTCTTAAAATCTCCTTGTTACTTTGATACTTTAAGTATCCTGAATCCTCTCCTGGAGACTTTGCATTTTTCATTTGCCTTATTTGTTTTGTAACCTATTTCATTATTCTTCTGTAAGTGAACTCTTATTAGAAAGGGGATATGTTGTGTTTCAACACTTAAATGCACTGACCTATCCTTGCATCCTTTGGCTTACTACTTAGTTATTTACATCCCTTGGCTATTGCTTGGCTTCCGCTGGCGAAGCCTCTAGCAGATGACTCCTCTGACACTGAGACATGACAGCATAAGTGTAATATTTAACTGAAATAGTTTCAGTTCCAAAATGTTTTTTGCAGAAAATAAATTTAAAAATAAATTTTGGCATTGAAGTTGCAGGCATAGCAATTATCTGTTAATACTAAATGTATTATCCTTTTTCTATTTCTTTAGTTATTGTTATTTTTTTTAGTTACATTGTTCATAGGGTTACTTTATTTTTCATTTATATAACATTTCTGTACACTTTCTCTTAATGACTTATTAAAATGAGAAGGGAAAGAATGGTTTTATCATTGATTTATTTGCATTCAAATTTTCTTAAAAGCATTTATAAACTCTTTGTATGCAGGATAAGGAAGTTGGAATTGAAGGAGGTATAACAAGTATGGTGTGCATTCGTGATGAGCTTATGCTAGCCACAACCCGAGGTCATGTTCTCAGATATCGGTGGGATGGTACACAGAATCGAGATTACTGTCTAGACTTGAAAAGGGTTCCATTCTGCATTGATCAACAAGTTGCCAAAGGTAACAGTAGACTTGCTTTTATGTTACTACTTGTTTCAAAAAGTTATCAATGTAATTAAAATATCCTGAATTATTATATAATTATTATTATTATTATTATTATTATTATTATTATTATTATTATTATTATTATTATTTCTGAATAAATTGACTTAGATTTGTTGTCTTTTTCTGTTACAGCAATACCAATTTTGGAATCAAACACATATATTGTTGATATTGAATACTCACCTCTTGTAGGAGGATTTGCCATTGTTTTAAATGATGGTCGAGCAGCTTTTCTTACTGCTGCTTCCCTGAGGTTTGATCCAAATGTAAGTTTGTTATTACAAATCAGTGATGAATTTATTTCTAATTTGCTGCACATTGCATGTTGAAATCATCATTTATTTTGTGGTCAGTGTGAGTAATTGAGTGATCAAGCTTTATTTCTATTAAAGGATTATTTACAAAGATTACAGTAAAATTAACTAGAATCTTTAGATAATATTTCTGACTAAAAAGACAGAAATGTAATATTGATTGCACGTTGAAGTATTAAGCATGATCGATTCTGCTATATTATTATTATTATTATTATTATTATTATTATTATTATTATTATTATTATTATTATTATTATTATTTTAATAAACACTAGATGTTACACATTTTCCACTCTTAACAGATTTGGGAATTATTTATGAAGCATTTGTTTTGAGAAAGAGTTATTACTCATTTATTGACGACTTTATTTTTTACTTTTAAAGCACCATTATTTGTTTAAATGACAATATTTTCTTCCTAGAATAGTGCATCAACATTGGTTGAAAATATACTGAATATGCATAATTTGGCTACCTTGAACTGATCAACCATATTCGATTTGTTGAACTTATTATCAGCTAACATCCATACTTGTGGTACTGCTGGGAGCTGAAGAGAGGCTAGTCAGAGAAATGCGCAGATAATGCAATGGGTCAGAGGAGTGCAACATTCATGGGTAGCATGCGTCATAAACATATATTTAACAGAGCTTGTCCTTGTACTAAAATGCATTTAGAAAATATTGACCTTTTAAGGCTTAAGTTAATATGCTTAAAATGTCCAAACTTAATGATGAATTAATAATATATAATTGTGTACTCACTCTCTGAAATTTCCATCTGCTCTGGTTATTTGCCGTCAGGTAGAGGAGTGGCAAGATCAGAGAAGTCTTCATTTTCCTCACGGGAGTCACTAGTTTTACTTGTTTCTCCTCGCAAAGAAATGATGAAACGTTCGATGGCACTCTCCAGTAACTCATCCCTTTCCCAAAATCGTTTTTCTACTCTGTTTACATGATTAGAGTAACCCAACCAGTGTTCAGGAGTGAAGGAAGAAAAACCTTTAAGTGTATGTTTCAGTAAAGCTTGCTTACTCATTTGTCCAGTAATATTTTTCTCTCTTAGGAGTTTAACTTGGACCATGCAAGTCCAATGTGACTCAGTTCACACATGTATGGGGGGCAATCTTAATGCATTTTGGCCATGTAATTTTAATATTTTGTCAATGCAAAACACTTTTTCTGGTTGTTTATGCATCTATCAATCTGCAGAGTTCAGATTTTCTCATGCCAGTTGAATAAGGATTGTTATTTTGTAGCCAAGGTATAATTTATTGTTTTTTAGAACATTTCGAAGGAGGTTTGTTTTTCTGAACGTTGTGGTAGGAAACATTTATCCATAATAACAGCACTCTACTGTGGGTGAAGCTGATTGTTAATCCAAAGCTCAAAGCTTTTGAAATGATAATCTCCTGAGCTTTTGCTTACTTGTAAAATTAATAATGAATTCTTCACAAACCCTATTTTGGATCCTGCATGGACAACAATGAGATGGTTACCGGAATTCATCTTAGTTAATATGCCCGATTGACTTCTGTTTTGTCAGCATTTCCTAATTGTGAAATTACACTTGGTTACAAATGAAAACCTTTTTTTTTTAGCAGTACAATTAAAAATAAGCAACTTTTACTAATGTTGATACACAGAATTCAAAAATGCATTCCGTTTTTCCGTGGGACATCTTGTTTTGGTGATATGACAGTGTTCAATGAAAATGTAATTGTAAAATTGGCAAAAATATTACACACTCATGTACAACTTTTAAAGAAAATAAAGAATAATAACATGAAAGTGTATCTGAATTTGAGAATGTATGTTAGTTATCATAGTGTATCCCCTTTTATTTTCCCATGGAACTGCAGTATACATGATTTTCTTGAGTGTTCTCTGTTAGTTTTGTTGGAGACACCAGCAGTAATTGGCCATCAAATGTATGTCCCAATGTCCCTGATAACGCTGTTCAACATCTTTCAAGTCTTGGTGAAACCTTTCACCTTGCTCTTCACTGACAGCTCCTAAGTTTAAGGGGAAGTAGTTAAGATGTGACTTGGGGAAATGAAGCTTCAAACACATATTACAGCCAAGCAGTCTGCAATTTTCCAGCGTATTTCTCACAATTTCTTTGTATTCAGGGTCTTTCACATTGCCCAGAAATTTCTTAAAAACCTCTCTGAACCCATTCCATGCATCTTATTCAATTTCATTCATAGAGCTGGCAAAATTAACATATTTCATCAATTTTCTTATCTGTGGTCAATCAAATACTCCCTCTCTGATTTTAAGCATGTGACAATGATGGAAACTTTGTGCATAAGTACTGGAAGCAAGGGCAACTTTTGTCAAGTGCTTTCATGAATAGTTTCATCATGCCAAGTGTTATGTGTAATGGAGGGAGTAGAATTTTTTGACAATCAACAAGAGGCACATTAGTAACATTTTTTGATCCAGGTTCAAGCTGCTGCCTCTTAGGCCATTGGTCAGTTTCCCAATGTTTGTCCCTCGTCTTACTATCCCATTCCCAAAGAAAACAAGGTAATTTTGTGTATCCTCCCTGTTATCATAGTAACAGATCAGTGACCTTCAAGTCACCACATATTTGCCACTCATGGTTGCGGTACTTAATTTTCTCAAGAACAGCTTCAGATTTTCATAAGACTCTCTTAGGTTCGTAGAATGTGCAAGCAGTATTGAAGCTAACTTGTAGCCATTATGAAGTAACACTGCCTTAAGACTTCATTTGAAAGAATCAGTAAAAAGGCATTAGTTACTTGGCTCATATGCTTCCCTGTCCAACTGTTTAACAAGATTGTATACATCCACACAAAACACAAGTAGATCTTCTTCTGCATAGTGCTTGTGAAACTGTATTTTGCCTGTACCACAAAAATGTAACACCAGGTGATAACAAATTCTTCTTTTGTAGTCATAAGTCCAGTAATTCACTTTTTTTTTGTGAGGCCTAAATCCCGCGTTAAATCATTTAACTTAAATTGATTAAACTGTTGTGGGAATTGTCAAATTCTTCTGGATCAGAAACCAACTCATTGTCGGCAGACATGGAGCTGCATTCAGATTCACTAAAATTGAGGTCTACTGGTGGTGCTGATATGGGTAGTTTGAATCCATGAGGAATAGGTCATGTAGCTGAGTTCAGACTTGAATATTTAATTCCTGCCTTATTGTCTTTTTTGTAGCCAGCAACTTTGCACATGCAAAAGTAACAATCGTCATGGTGATTATGCTGCTCTCTCCATATGATTGGTTTGGCAAATGGCATTGCCTTCTGTTTTCCTTCATACCAATAACATAATCCCTGAAAACAACTGTTACATGCAATATGAGGTGCAAACGATTTATCCTGCTCACCAACTTTCTCTTTGAAATATGAGTAATATAGTTTCTTCATTTGCGAGTCTATCTTATGTACCTTCCTGTCAAACACGTAACACCCACAAATGTAACTAAATTCTGAGAACTTTGTAGATACTGTTTCCTGGGTAATCCTGATGTAGAAGTCATACTCAAACTTTTATTTTAGCACTGCACACATAGAAGGTGAATGTGCATATAAACCACTAGTTTTCAGCTCAGCTGAAGTTGAGATCTGTGATAGCTGTAAATGTAAACATAAATACCTCACAAGAAGACAGACCTGGTCCATAGAACAAAACAAATAAGTACTGGGAATATAAACATAAACATCTGGATGATAAGGGAGGACGGAAGTTAGCGGATTAGAAAGAAAATCAACATTAGATAGATTAACATAATGAAACGTATCAATATGTTGTATAAGCCGAATGAATTTAGCACCATAAACATATATGCAATATCTTAAAAACTAGATGTGATTGCCAAAAATGGACTTCATTTTAGAAATCAGGGCACTGATTTTCATTCAAGTCACATTTTCTTTTATATTGCAGAATCAATGTTGATCCGTGTTATTGTCCACCCAAGTCTCTTCAATATATACAATAGAAGATTAAGAGCAGCTTATTTCTCTTAGATACTTACAATAACATGCAACTGTGTTTGACTTTTCAATTTATATTTTCCTTAAATTTGGTACTTTTAGCATTGTAGCCTATTTATTTAAGAACTCTTCTCAGAGGGTGAACCCCCCAGGGAAATTCAATTCTTTCTAGAATCACACATAACACTGAACATGTAGGGGCTTCTTTTCTCACTAAATAAAATTTGTCTATGCAGCAGCATAGCACATTCTTATTAAAATCATCCAAATTCACTTTCGTATGCTCAGGTTGAACATTTTTTTTTTAATTTAGCTGGTATTATTGAGTAATAAATAAGTAAGATTAATAAGGGTGTAAATTTTAATTGTTTAAAAAATTATTAATATAATGCAGTTGTTAATGCAATGAACACCCAGAAACAGAATGGATCACTGTAAATATTTGAATATGGTGATACATATGCATTGTGTGTAATATTTTGCATGGGAGATAAAGTTCACTCTCTCCCCACATACTTCGCTAGCCTTTCAAGCTCCCAGCAAGTACTTGTTCCTCTAATGTCTTCATCTCAATCTTTGTAGCAATATTGAATAAATCAAGAAAAACTTTCAGTGATAGCTTGTCATCTTCGACAGTAACAAACCAAATAATTTAGCAGCATGTTTAGTACAATTTGCTGCTAATAAACTTCATTGTTTGGTATTTTTGGTGATTCTTTCATTAACATCAGGGCCAGATAATTTCCAGAAATGTCCAATACTTTGTTAGAATGAAAATGTTGATTGGTGTTGATATTAGAGAATGATGAATGTTCTTTAGGCTTCGATAACTGTGTCATTAGTGAGGTTCTATTACGTCATGTCTTGGACTCATACTGCTGATGTTTCGCACAATCTATCATGTGCTTTCTCAAAGCTGTGTTTAAATTGCACCAGAGATAATGTATATAACAGATAGTTAAGAGCAGAGTAATGTGTTGACAACTACCTTCTTGATGATGGTGTAGCACATTCTTTCAAAAGGGATTTCCAAATGTTGCTATTATATATACCTGGGTCTCATTCATGTTATTTTTGCTGGTGTATGTTTCTATGGGTCCCCTGATATTTCTCCTGTAAAACGTTCTATTTTTGCTAATATGGCAACTTTGTCGTACATACAGTCTACAACTACTGTAGTCAATAAAAGATCATGAAGACTTGTATGCTCTTCTGGGAGTGTAAAGCATACCTTATGAATGTGGCACAATGTACTAGAACAAACAAATTGCTTTTAGAACATTAGGAAAACAGATCATAACCGTCACAACCACAAAAATTTGTGATAAAGGAATCCTTTATCCAGAGCTAACAGCACATTTGATTTTACGAGCAGAAATATTAGAGGCCATTGAAATATACCAAAAAACAAGAACAGCATGAACGGAGACCGGAATAGACAGAATCACAATTAATGTACTATGAAAGCATTAATGGTATATTGGTTACATCTTACAGGGTTTTTAGAGATAGATGAACTTAGATGTTATATATATATATATTTATTTTCTTTAATTTTCTGTGTAATATTTTTATTACGGAATATCCTATAAAATTAATATTTTATCTATACACTGTTATGGATACATGTACATTTATTCTTCTATTTGGGAATCTATAAAAAATAATTTCTTTAACTGTTATTGTTCATGTGCTGCTTTACCCAGTACTATTAGTGTAATGTAGGTTGCCTATTTAAAAAAAATATGCAGCAATTCTGAGACACTGCATAGGATTTATATATATAGTAACATACAAAAGCACACCTGGTACTGCCATGGGTGGCTGAAGTTGTTAGGCATGGACTAATGAGTGGGAGGTCTGGGATTGTATTGCCGCAAGAATCATTGTACCTATTTTCCTCAGTCCTCTTAAATGGCTGGAGAGGTGCCCTAAACTTAGGCCTGAAATGTTTCCTTTCTTAAAAAAATCCTTTCCCAATTTATCATTTCATCTCATGTATCATCAGTGCCCACTTCCTGTGATGCCTCAGCAGTGAAAATGTGTGTTAAACACTATATATATATATATATATATTTAAAAAAAACACCTTCTTTGGTCAACACACACCCAATTTCCATCAAGGAGACAGCTGACTCCCTGCTTTTCTGCTCCAACTGTCAGTTATGTAAGATATCTCCATGGCAAAATGACTACAGTTTTGAGATAGCATGCAATATTTTATATGAAATGTTAAGACATATGAGTCCAAAAATATGGCATAACCAGAAACATAAACATTAATTAGAAAATGTTACCATTTTCATTCTTCTGTCATCTAAAACTATAGTGGCAATTAAGTTGGAATGTTAAAAACCTTGTTCATACCAGAAGTAATAAAATCATTAAAATAATTTGTTTTTAAAATCCATCTCAGCCTTTTTTTCCTGGGTTAATATCATTTTTTACTTGAAAATTGTTCCTAACTTATTTAAGATAGATTATCACTAAAAGTTAACATTCTTCTAAAAAGAAATCAAACAAGATAAAATGATAATAGTATTTATTATTTTTGCTTCTCATTACAGTTTGAATGGTTGGGACAGTCATTAAGTGCCAATATATTGAGTACTTAATGAAGCCATTACCTTTATTTATACACAGCATTAGAAAACTTGAGTTCTGCAATTTACAAAAAAACTTTTTTACTTCATTAACAATAAAGTCTTTGTACATTTATGCTGAAAATTTATCATCATCAGTTTTTATTTGGTGGAGTAAATAAATCATCATTGAAGAAATCTTACGGCACACAGTTTTATGTGTTCTTGCTTAAAGGCCTTAAGTTTTTACGGTCCATAGAATTTCAAAGCATTACATTACTTAAGATTTAATTATTTATGTAATATTTAATTTCTTACGCATGTCTGCTAATGATTTGTTTCTTATTTTTGCATTATTTTAATTTTTTACATTTATGAGCAGATACCAAGGACAGAAGATGAAATGGTGAGGCAACTTTTCATTATAGGTTTTCAGTTATTAGTTTAAATATTTAGTGCTGTTCATATAGGTAAATATTAATTTTGTGCTTATTCACTGCAATTAAATATGTTTTGTTTAAATTCTCTTGGTAGTTAGCACCACCATTTTTCATTCATTGTAAATTGAACTTACTGCTTTATAAACATAAATGCATTTTCTTTTTCAGCAAGTTCAGGGCATATGGGCTCAAAATATTGATGATGCCACTTGTGCTAGTGTCAATCACAAATATCGGTTAATAGCCTTTGGAAGAAAAAAGTAAGTACAGTATTATTGGGTTAATGAATGAATAAATAAATTAACATATTACTTCAAATGCAAGAACAGTTTTAAGAGCACAGTTATCAGTATATAAATATTCAAACAATTTATCCAACCTATATAACAATAATGCTAGCTGTGATTATTAACAACAAAAATTCATGAATTACTGTTATTGTACTCATAAACCTCATTAATAGTGTTAAGCATTATATGCATTTAAAATCCTAAAATATACATTCAAATATGTACTTTAAAATGCCCAAATATTCTCTTTAATGCCAAAATATGCCCTAAAACCTTGAGAGTCTGCAAACTTATTCATAGTATCAGAGATCCATGGTGAATATAAAAACTAGTGTTTTAAGAGAAAACATTCAAATTATTAGATTTAACAATAAACACTGTGATTTTTGTTGTTCCTGGTGGTCTAGTGATAATCATACTAGCCTGGAAGACCCAAGATTACAGATTCGACTCTGGCCAGGGTCGATGGATTTTTCAAGTGCAAATATCCTAAGTATGGCTTCCTTAGGAAGGGAAGTAAAGCAAAGACCTGGGTGCTATGTCGTAGATTTATAGCACATAAAAGAACATCAAACCTGAAAGAAGAGACCTCTGAGCAAAATTTATTGGCCATTTAAATCTCTGAATTGAATGGGACATTGATGACCCGAGATGTGAATGAGCATCTGTATATAAATCAAATCTGTGTTTTCTTATTATTCCGAGTAACCGAGTATATGAAACTTTTGTGACAATAATCTTTTCAACTATGTAAATTGAGTCTTCTGGGTTGTAAGGCTGTGGTCCAATGGGATTCCTCTCTTTCATCTTCCCAAACATTTAGTCCATGACTATCACTGCCTCGTCTCCAAGAAGATTATGTTGAACACACCACTTATGATGTCTACCGCACTCATGGACATCATAATTGACACAATTCTGCAATCTTTTTTATGTTTTCATAGCCCAACGTATTTCCCCTGTTCGTAAAAATAAACTTGCACATTTAAAATATACTTTCTACATCACATGAAATGAGGGAACAAAACTTGTAATCTGGTAACAAGCTAGAATTAACGTTCACATCACTATTGATCATTGAAGCACTTGGCTAATCTCTCTCTGCTCCTTCAGATCATCATTCTTTGTGGGACATTTGACAATTTATATTTTACAACTTCACCTTGCCTACTTTCTGCAACATCCATTCATGTAATTTATGTTGGGATTTTCCAATTTATTCTATGCATTGCAACTGCTATGGGCACCTCACAGAACTGATAAATATCTGCTGCAACATTTTTTTGGCATCTAAATGGTTGTGAATGAAAGTCTCTTTTTCTTTTATAGGCATTTTGCTTTGTAGGTTTCTCTACATATTAGTTGAACTACTTGAAAATTTTGTGGCAAAAAACCTAGAAAGTAAAAATTATCATTACCAGTGCTTTCTAAGAGCCTATTAACAATTCAAGTTTCCAAATAATTCTTAAAAATTTGATAAATATTAAGCATTAAAATGAACAAATAATTGTACACACCTCTTTTTTCCATACTTGACAAAGTACGGTGGAACCTCTATCTATTGTTTCCAAATGTATGGTTCAATTTATGCAATCTCAAACTTTTTATCTTATATCTTAAGTAAATAAAACTTGCTTTCATCGTTCCTCAAAGTTCATTTTTCCACATTATTCATTCAAAAAGTTCAGTCAATATCGTTTTCAAACTGAAATAGTGAAGCATTGATCTTTGCATTTGCAGAGTTTGTTTGATCCAAAAAAGCGTGACTTAAACTCTCCGTAGTTACCGATACTTTTGGAGCAGGATGATGATGATGATGCCATAGTTGCCATGGCCGTCACCGCAGTTTTGACGCTCAAGAGGCAGTGTATAAGGACATCACGTGTGGCATTCAAAGTGTTGATGAAATGGGTCATGAAGTGAGAGGAGTCACAAGCGTTTTTGATACAGGAGAGGGGGAAAAATAGATGAAGCTGTGCCAATTTTTACCAAAGCTCTGAGAACATGTGAAATGGTATGAGCATATTCTATGCACATGAAAATTATGGTATGGACGGTAGTGAGCAACGGAATGCATTGAATGTGGAAAATATGTTTCATATAAAAAGAAAAGCAGCAAACCTCGGTTAGCGACCTTTTTGAAAGAAAGTGATAACTGTTTTGATTTTTGCTGATTTGTTTTATTTAACTTCTCAGGTCATCAGCATCCCACTCAATTCTTGGTATGAAATGACCGATAAATTTGCTTTGAGACCTTTGCTTTCAGGCTTGAGGTTATTTTAAGTGCCATAAATGTGTGTCATGGGACCCTCAGCTTTACTTCCCCACCAAACAAACCATAGTTAGGATTTTTATGTCTGAAAAAAATCCATTATCCCTAGCCGGGGTTGAACCTGTGATCTTGGGTTTACAAGGCAAATATGGTTACTACTAGGCCACCAGAACTGACAACAAACTGTAAAATATGTACATGGTAACAGATAAAATTGATGCAAAATATAGTGTTCGCTTGTATACTATTTATTTTTTAACAAGATTTACACTTCCCGCATCTATCATTTTCCATTGTTTTTTTTAACCTGATCTTAACGATTAATCGAGGTTCTTCTGTACAACATTTTCATCATTACTGAAGCATGAATAATGTTTTATCCAGGGAATTTTTCCTAGATCTTTCCTTTAGCATTTCACATATTTTTCATTCAACCGTCTCCAGCTTAGTACTACTAATAAACAATAAAAAACTGCTGGACACCTCCCCTGCAAAGTTCTGCTATGTAAAAGTAGACTCTGCTGTATGGTGCATATTTTAACTAAGTTCAGAAAACTAAAACACAGCGTTTGTGAAAAAAAAATATAAATATGTATGAAATATACACTCTTAGCATAAATATGTACTAACTTCCAATATATGCATGAACAAATATGCTGCAATTACCTTAGTTAAACATGAAACATGTAATTAAGTTTTATTAATACAGTGAAATCTGTTCAAGATGGAAGTGACCAACATATGCATGAACAAATATGCTGCAATTACCTTAGTTAAACATGAAACATATAATTATTAAGTTTTATTAATACAGTGAAATCTGTTCAAGATGGAAGTGACATGATTCTAAATTTTTTTTGTTTTGGCAAGGTTTCCATTATTCAGATATTCCGGATTTTTTTCCTATGCATAGTTTTAAGATTAATCACATACACCAAAATTTTCAGCATCATATATTTTATTAAATAGTACTTATTCACCTTAGTATGTACATGTGTAGTTTTTATCCACTGCATAATGCAGTACGTACATATTATGTTACATACATTTTTTCAATCTCTCTGTCCTGTCATCAACACATTCATCATAACACTAATTAAAAATGTCACACTATACATTTGAGTCTCTGTGTCATTTAACACATGCATCACAGCAGTAAACTAGGAATCTTAACTTAATACACATACATATCCGAGTCTATTGTCCATTCACATCTTATTTTCTTTGGAGCTCCACAAGTCTGTCAGCTTCAACTGCTTTGTTTGCGCTCCGTAGCACTCTTCTCTAAACATTCCTTCACAACACACAAATGTTCATAAAGCTCATTTACACTTTTGTTGGTGGCAAATATTTGTAGATTGCTTACATGACTGGAAAATGATTAGTTTCTCCCTCTTCATTGTTTTTGTCATTTTTTTCAATTTCTTCCACTTCAATGTTTTTTATCATTTTTGTTTCTTTGGATTCCATTTACGATGATTTCTAGAGCGGAATCAGCAGTCTGGTAGATAATCTTGTCATTGTCTTCTAAAATGTACTCTTTAGCATCCATGTCAAATTTCCCTTTTAAGCATAGAGTAGACACGTTTTCCATATTAGCTTCAGCTTCCCTCAAATCTTCAATTTCTTCTAAAGAAGGAAGAAAACTAGCATTTTAGAAGCATTTTGTAATGGTCTCTGTTTTTATCCTATGCTGCCATATGAATCCAATTCACAGCATCTAACACAGAAATTGATTTTGCAATTTCATTGGCACTGGTTGTAGTTTCCATCTTGGAAATTATTGCCTGCAGAACAAATTTTCTGTAATGGCTTTTCAATGTTTGGATGACAGACATCTGTTATATACATCATTTGACTGACGCTTATGACCTGAGCTGTTAAAGAGCATCCTTAAATAAATCATTTGACTGGTATTCATCCAACAATGTTTTAAGTTTTTCCTGTCACTCAGAAACAACAGAGCAATGTATGTCATTGGCTTCTCCACACATATGATTTCAAACGATTTTGTGCCTGTTTTTGAAGCTTTCCAACTATCCATTTAAAGCTTTGAATTCTAGTTTATTCAGTTTTTGTATGATTTTAAGGTCTTACATCTGAAGTACAGGATCAGAAATAGGCATACTCTTTGATCAAACACTAAAGAACCATTCCCATAGCATTTCATTGATTTCTTCTTATTCTGTTGTTTTCCCTTTCCTTTTCATGTCACCATTGTTGCCTACAAACCATTCACCGATTATGCGCTCTTTATTTTTTAAACTTTCATAGATTTGAGTTTTGTCACATTTGAACTGTAGCATTAGTTCTTTCATAGTTCATTTCTCTTTTTCCTTTAATTTGATCGTTTTTACTTTATCCTTTAACAAAAGCACTACATTCTTACGCAACTTCATTAATCATCAAATGCACAGCTTTTCTCACAACATGTACATAAACCAAAAACAGACTACAATGAAGGAAAAATATGTTGCAACTGTAACCCTTTCTTTCATCCTTGATGCTATCTCCACTTAGGTATGTATATTCAAAAAGGAAAGTTATTTGCCTTAATGGCCTTCATTTGCAGTTTCCTAGGAAATGTAGTATGTCCCAAAATAAAATGAATAAAACCTTTTCAGTTTCCTTGGAAGCACAACATATCCCAAAACAAATGCATTTTAATGCTATATTTTTCTGTTTTAAGCAGCTGCAGATGGTTTCTGTTTCCACTTTGAGCAATTTTTGTATTATTCAGGAAAAATTACACATAGTATACGATTTCCACCAGGACTGAAACTATTTTCCAAAATAGACAGGACTCCGACTTATTTAGGGTTTGATTTATATAACTAAATATAAATTTTAGTTAAATTTCCTCCCAAAAGTCTTTCTTCCTTTGTCTATCTCTTTACTGCTATGCCACTCCCATAACAACTCTTCTAAATTATTTATTTGTACCTTGGAACAACAAGATTCTGTTGGTGTAAGTTTTTCTTGCATAATTAGACAGTTTTACTATATTTTAATTTAGCATAAACTTCAATAAATAACTATCAAAATGTTTCCTTGATATAGTCCTTTGAACTTAGTTCTTCCATTTTGCATTACTGTGCATACTCATATTTGAATTTTCAAAATTATAAGTATGATTTAGTATAAAGTCCTCAAAATCTGCTACTTGCAACTGCTTATGCTTGTAACCTTTTCAGCAATCCATAAACAGAGCAGTCCTTCCCCACTTGCTAATTAAAGTAGCAGTACTGATAATCGTTTTCATCAAAAACTAACTCCACTTTCCTTTAACATCCCTTATAGTAATATCCCAACACAAACAAGAACTATATCATTTCCTTTAGAACAATTCTTCTTAAAAACATCATAAATTTGCAAAAGTTCAATGCTTGGTTACTCTGAACTTTCTCCATTTGCAAAAGAATCACTGACTTTCAGGATGCATAAGTCAATTAGAAACCAAATAGCCCTGATACATAAAATTGTGTAAACCAACAATAATTATAATGCAATTATTGAGATTATATGCTTAAAGAATGTATGAGATATTAGAGAGAAGCAATAAATAGAGGAGAGGGGAGAGTGGGGAAAAGGGTAGAAGAATGTAAATCATGATCATGGCAAAATAGCATGGTAATGATCAATTTTAATAACAATGAAGCCAAAAGAATGTTAAGGCTAGAAGAAGTTGGAGGGGATAAATATGGCAGCAAGGAGAAAGAAATGTGGTAGGGTTCTAGGAGGAAGTGAGCAGAAAAAGAAGGCTTTTTTTTTAAACACCCGTTTTTAATAGCGAGGCACCACAGGTCTTGCACACTGATGATACATCAAAAGAAATGATAAATTGGAAAGGATATTTTTTAAGTACCTCTCCGGCATATGCCAGTTATGAGGACTGAGGAAACTGGAGAAAACCCTAGTCGGGGAGGACAGTCCTAGTGGGATTCGAACCCCATACTTCCCATCCACAAGTCTGCGCTTTAACGACCTCGACCACTCATAGCAGTAAGAGGGAAGTTTGAGACTGTATTTATGTGCATGTAGTATTTTGATTTGATTTGATTTAATTTCTTTCATTTTTGTACTTCATGTGTTTTGCATATAGGTATAAAGAATTTAGAGCCAGTCATAAGAATCGGTCAGTCCAAATAAAAGAAGGGTCATGCCCACTAATTGTTTTGTGTGTATGCATTGTAAACTAAGGGAAGGCAATTGTTGGGTGCTTGCTTATGTAAAGCTCATATAAGATATTTTAGCAGAAACCTATCCAATTTTTATTTATTTAGTTCCATTGCTGCCAGTCCATTGTTTTATGAACTTTTGGACATTCCCATCTGGCATGGAAATATTGTTGTGAACTTGTGGGTCTGGCATGCTCAAAGGGCACCACTATGTTGACCCAGTAGAGAAGATGGTGAAGATGTGATAAGATGCACCAAGAGGGTCTTAGGCACCTTAAAGCTATCTGGCATTCAACTTCTCAGGGTAAGGAAAAGCTCCAAAAAACCTTGTCCCCAACAACTTGAACTAACTGGGAACTGAACCCAGAACCTCCAGACTATTAGTTATACTAGACCATGGAGGCAGTCTTCCTATCCAGTAGTTAGTAAATTATTTGACAATGTTAAAATGTTGCAATTTTTTGGGTGAAAAGCTGTGAACTCTGTATGCCATCAGTTTGAACATGAATATATAAGGGCAAAATTTGGTTAGTGTGGATTATTATGGTTATTCTGACTTGTGTGCATAAGTAACTATTCTGGTTTAGCCATGTGAGTGATTATGTATTCTGTTCGGGAAATAATTTGCTCTATTAACTCTCTGTTTTAAATATACTCTCTCTCAGCCCCTGAAATGCAACTTCTTAATCATTAGAAAATTGTTTAAATCATTCCAGTTATGGTGCCCAGTTTCTCATCATCTTGATCACAACCATAAGGGTGGCACAACAAACTGTTTCAAGGTATAGAAGAATAGGTTTGGAATAGTTTTCAGGATAAAAGTCCTTGAAGTTGTTTAGGATGATAAAAATGAACTGGGATAGGGAGAAATATGTGGAGTTGTGATTGGCAAGGGAGAGAAGGCCTCATTTACATGAGATCAAATGCAATGTTTATGAAAGGTTATAAGTTGAATAATGTGGAAGAATGTGTTATGTATGGTATAATGGAAAAATATTTATTGGGATGCAAGAAAATTTAAAGATGGAGAAAGGAAATCTGAGAACAAAAATTGAATAATGGCAAGAATATATAGCAAAAATGTTAGCAGACTAGGGTAGAGAAAAAAATAAAAAAATAGAGAGAAATTTAGGAAGAGGGCAAGAAAAAATAGTTTTGGAAGGTTATGAAAAGCATGCTGAATCGGGAGGACTTTAAAATATGTAATAAGAACTGTGAGGACATGTGAATCTGACCATACACAATAACTTAGGTGATTGGGTGTGACAGATATTTTATTTATCTATTTGGTATATTTAAGGACGCTCTTTAACATCTAAGATCTTCAGCATCCTATTCAATTCAGGGCATGAAACAGTCAATAAATTTTGCTTAGAGGCCTCTTCTTTCAGGCTTTGAGTTTCTTTTATGTGCTATGAATCTACAACATGGAACCCAAGCCTTTATTTCCCTTCCCACTAAGGGTATGACAAAGCCTTGTGTAGAACTGTGCTAGATCATTCAGGAACTATATTGATGTACAAGTTAATAAGGAAGGAAATGTTCCAGACCTCAGTTTAAAGTACCTCCCCGGTATTTGCATTTATAAGGACTGGGGAAAACCTGGAAAAAACCTAAGTCAGAGAGGACGGTTCTGGTGGAATTCAAACCCCAGGCCCTCTGCTCACAGGTCCGTGCGTTAACGACCTCGGCCACCCATGGCGATAATTGTATATCTGATGACATGAAAGTGGCCTGTGGTGAATTCATTATATCTTCCATTTTGACCTAGATAGAAAATTACCCTAATTTAATAGGAAAACTGCAGATGCTCAGATGATAACAACAACAACAACAATAATAATAATAATAATGAATATGGCTGTTTATTTTATTATATATATAACAGTTGAACTTCATCAATTTGAATGGTGAGTATGTATTTTTGTCATAGCTCTCAGGCTGTGGTGTACTGCATAGATGAGAGCACAGGAGGCCTAGAGGTGTCCCATCATATTGTGCTTTCCAGCAAGGATTACCCAGGTTCTCCTGGTGGTGTTGAAGCCATTCGGTGGACACCTGATGGTTGCGCAATGGCTGTGGCTTGGGAACATGGAGGATTATCATTGTGGAGTACATTTGGTGCATTACTTATGTGTACTTTAGGCTGGGATTATGGGCTTCATGTGGATTTAACAAGGAGTAATCCTTTGCTCATTCATTGTATGGTAAGTGTTTTTACAAACATATAAAATAGATGATTAATGTCAATTGACAGCTCCATATGGAGTTAATGGTACTGTTGGGTCACCTGAAGCAATGTTACTGAATAATTCACAACTGCATTTCCTGCTGTGAACTTAGCACATTATCAGCCATTAAAAATTTAGTTCAAAGTAGCAGCAGTTCTATATACTATTCACTATTAGTATAATTTTTTCCTCAGTCTTATGCATACATTATTGTTATATTAGAACCTTGTTAAGCTGGAATAAGTTGATCGGATTACAGAAAACTTGGACTAACAGTTCAAATAAACTTAAAGACTTTAAGTGCATAAAACTTTATTTACAGCAACAAAACAAGTATATATGGTACATTTAAAAGGCATAGGCCTTACTATGTTGTTGTATAAAATGTAAAGCAATACAATGCAGTATATTTTTGATATCCTTATTATGATGATGTAGCTGATGAACCTTGCTTTGCATCACTCATAACTCAGAAATTGGTCTGAAATACATGTCTGTATTCTGTTGGGATAGTTTGGAGTGATTTCCTTTACTAATAATTTGCAAATATCTCAAATATCATAGTATGCAGATATGTTTTCACTATCGTTTCCTTCAACAATTTGGATAACATGGTTTAAATGTTCTTTCACATCTCTCAGCTTATTTTTTGGCAATTTGCTGCTCTCTAATTCTTCATCCTTGGAACTATCAGCTGCTGTCATACTATCCACAATCTCCTCTTCTCTTAAAAGTTATTACCAGTTCATTTTCATCAGCTTTCAGTCATGCTTAAGCATTCTCCAATAGAACTTCCTTTTCACCTGCTCAAAGCTTCATGAAAGTATTGCATCTGATGTCCATTTGCATCTGGTTCCACATGTTCATCTAATAAAAATTTCTTCCAAGCATTCATCAAGATTGAAATTTTTATATCTTTTACAACATCAGTAAATTGTAGAATGCAGACTGCATGTTACAGTTTTAAGTTCTGCAGAGTTTTTGTCATGTTTTTGTCTTCTCTATTACTAGTATCTACAACTTCCAGGATTTTTAATAGCCTCTTTTATATAGTCTCTTGGTCATGTAAATGACACCTTTGTCTATCATTTGTTTTGGTGACGACATATTAGGGGGCAGGTACATATATTTTCTAATTTCAGCCTTTGCTTTGAAACCAATTGTGCATAATTTCTCTTGTAAACCAAGCATTTTTTGAATAGTAATAATGCATAAAAAATTTCTGCATTGATCATTCATGGTTAATGACTTTTTCCATCAATAATGGATTTTAGCATTTTGGCTCCCAACTGCATTTGCACACATCAAAGCATTCACCTCACTTTCCTTCCAGAAGTGGGATATTTCAATCTTACATGCTTGAGTACAGGCAAAGCTCACCAATAAAGGCTCTTTATCGGCATTGTACAGTTGATTCGGTTGTAAGTTAAGTTGATAAGTTATTCAATTTTTTTTTAATGTTCAACAGTTTCAACATTGGCACTGAGATTCTCACCACAGATTTTATAATTCACTGTTATTATGGCATCTTTGAAATCTAAAAAGCAAGCCTGAATCGCTGAATAGTTTGTTCTTAACTGCTTGCTAGTCTTTCTGTGGTAGCTTGAATTTTGGTTCTCTGACTGCCATTTCACTCAAAAATAATTTGTAAACTATTTGCACATAGCGCCATCTAGCGCTTGTTCTTTAGGTATTTTGGTTCACTTCACATTTTCTTTTTTTGTACATAATGGTTCATTCTTTTTCTTCCTACTGCTGAAGACAATTTGTTTTGCAACTCCTATTCAAATACTATTCAAGGGTGCATCCTCTTTAACTTTCATTATAACAGCTAGTTTTTCATGTATAGAAAAATAATTTATTATATCACTGAGTGAGCCCTTTTCTGGATAGAAAAATGCAAACACAGAGCTATTTTATGAATGTGATTGTTTACTTCTAGCCACTTTTAAAAACATACATTTTTTTCTGCAGTTCAGATTTAGCAGATTTATCAGGGTTTAAATTAACGAGATTTTATTATAGCCTTAATGACTGATGTTGAACTGTTGACAGTCCAGCATGACATGTTAGATTTGTCATAGTTTAGTATAATATTACTTCCTAATTTGACAATATATATGGACTCATTGCCAATCAGTGATGATACTCACTAAAAATTTATTTTATTTAATTTATTTAGAGATGTAAGATTTCTCAACGTTCTAAGATTCTTTAGCATTTAGGTGACAAATTGCTTGTTAAACCAATTATAGCTACTGTAGAATAAGGGTGTTAACTGCTTGTTGGAAATAAAAACCTGATATAAAAAATATTTGGAAGTGCTGTAGAGATGGATTAAATTTCTCCATTAAAATTTGAAGAGCCATAACCTAAGTATTTATAAAATGAAAAAAGCTGGCATGCAGCTTTAGCATCTGTTACTTTTTATTTGGGCTATAGAGATCCATCAGTAAAAACCTGAAGCCATTCTATGATAGGGAAGTCATGGTTTCCAAAGTTAATATTTTTAATACATTTACTGGGATATAATACTTTTTGATATCTTCTGCCAAATCCAGATAATGCTCTGTCTCTATTGATTGTGTATAGTTAAGCTTAGGAACTGCATTTTCTTTACTAGTTAGAAGTTTTATCTTTCTGTTAATGTTATAGTAGAAAGATTCCTTGAGGTTTTAAGTTAATTGTCAAATTTCTTCAATTTCCAAGTGCTGAATGGGAGTCCAATTAATTTTTTATACTAAATAACAAATTTTTCCAATTCATATTTGATAGGGACTGTATTAACATTTGCAATACAGGTATTGGCCTAGGTTTGACTGCCCCTGTAATTAATTTGAAACTTAGATTTTATAATTGTTAAATGTGTTTTAATATATACTGTGGTTATCATTTCTTTGTGATTATTATTTGTACTAACTACTCACTAGCTTCATAAATAGGCATAGTGGCATGCATAATACATTCCTAACAGTTTAAACTATAGCTTCTATTATCTAATTATCTACCTATGGATAGATGGATGAATGAATGAACGAACGAATGCATGAATACTTTATTTCTACATAATTAGCTTACATTAACTTTTACAAATTGTATAACTGTTCTTGCAGTGCTTGTTATTTTAGGATCTTATACACTTAACACTGTGGTTGCACTTTCCACTATCTCTCTCTTTCAATATTATCTTATAAATATCCTGTTCTTTTAATTTAATTACTTCCTTCCACCACTTCTCTCTTACCTTCCCTACACAGTTACTAAATTTTCTGAAAAACTCCTTACTGCCATTTCAAATCCACTTCTTCTGTACTTGTTTTTTGTGTCTGGACATTTAATTATACAATATAAACGCTTATCTATTTTCCACATAGTGGATGCTTCCTTTTTCATTTTTAATCTAATTGCCCTATTATTCCTGCTCTACCCCCTTGCAAATCCCTCCCCTATCTTTCTGTTGCAATTATTATCAGCCAACTGACTCTGCTCTTCTCCTACTCTGGCATTAAAATCTCATATAATCCAAATTCATATCTAAGAACTTATTTTCTAATGCTTCCATATGTAGCACTCTCATTTCGACGCTGCCCTTGTATTCCTTTTATCTGTACCTTATCTTTTAGACCGTCAATTTCAAAAATATTTCCCAAGGTCTGTGACACCATACTCCAATTTCCTGCCCCCAAGGCTGTCTGCTGTCCAGCTGGAGGCCCTCTTCAACTACTCCCCACCATAGCATCTTCCTCATTCAGCTGTTTCGGTGGACTAGCTCTCCTCGTTGGTGATGTCATCTGTGTTGACACATTCTCTGCTGTGTGCTAATCTCTTGGCTACAGGTTGTTGCCCTTTCTTCTGTTCTCCTCTCTTCTCCTCTGGCCATAGCTCCTTGCCCTTGTAGCTGAGTCATCGAAATTCTATTGTCAATGTCTGCATTCTACGCATAAAGGCTCTTCTTCCTTCATTTCTTTTATTTATTCTGCTCTTACCTCTCGTTCTTTTTTCCAGTAATCATTCTCAATAAATTCTAGCAATGGTATTTTTCATGGCAGAAGACACGTTAATTGGCTCCAGTGTGCTAGTATGAAATAGCAGAAGCTGGATTATATGTGCCAAATAATCTATAATGCATTGACCACTAATAATGTGCTGAAGCTTGACTTTCTTAGTTTTCCTTTTGATCTGCATTACTTTATATTACTGGGTGACTTTAGAGTTTAGTGTAGTATCTATATTTTATAGGCCATCACCATTTCACATTCCCATTATTTCAAGAGGAGAAACCATCAAGTATGTGGAACTAATATTTCTGAATGAAAGAAAAAAAAGGGAGGAGGGAAAGAAAAGAAAAAAATGTAATAATTTAAATCTATATCTTTTATCGCCTTTATATAATATTTGAAGTGAAAACATTCGTACTGTAGAATTAGTATATTTCAGGAATAAAAAATGTCTCTTGGGTTTTCCTTTAAACTATTTTTTAGATATTGTTGCATAATTAAATGATTATTTCTAGTTAAAATTTTGGAGTTTATTATTATTTAGCTTCAATGAATTCCTTAAATTATGTTTTAGGAATGGTCTGCAGAAGGATATCAGCTTTGGATGGTGAAGCATCAGCCAGATCACGATCCAGGAGGAGAAAAGCAAAATGGCACTGCTGGAACTGATTGTGTGGTTCAGCTGGAATTTGTCAAAAGTGCTCTCACAGTTAATCCTTGTATGGTATGGAACATCATGATAAAAAAGCTTATGATTTTCATGTGAAATAGGGAACTATTACCTGTTTCCAAAAGAATGCAATAATCATTAATATTAATGTTAGAAATCTTTGCAGTAATGGTATCATTTAATTTTCATTTAGGCTGCTGAGAGCTTTAAAATAGCTTACTTATATGACAATTCTTGTGTGATTGAGCCTAACCAAAACACTCATGTGGCTTCACTTACTTCTGTATATGTAGAACATGTTTTGTAGACACTTTGACAGGTGGCTGAGGATAGGAATAATGATATGAAAACATATTCTGCATTTAAACAAATAAGTGAAGCCATACAAAAATGATTAAATGATTCACATCACTGTGCAAGTTCCAAATTACACTTTAAGTTACGTAACATACCTAATATGGAATTTGGAGACGAGATAAAGTTTTATGCTTGGCAACATTTATAACAGTGGTGTTTTGGCTATAAATTATTTTATTTACCTGCATATTACAACTATTTTAATTAGGGGAAAGATCTAGGCATGTGTGTGCAGTAAAATTTTTAATGGGTTGTTTTCCAAGGAGACTGAGCCAACATACTGAAGATGTAGGTTATCAAATGAGGGGTATGATAACTGAAAGTACAAAGATGCCCAAATTGTTACACTAAAGCTTTTTTTCTTTCAAACAGCAGTATGCAATTGGTTCTAGGTGTAATAAAAAAAATTCCCAGAGCTTTACAAATACGAATATGATTATTTGGACATTCTGGTATGTTTTTAAAATGATCAGATTAATTTTTTTGGGCCGTGTATATTTATTTGGAAATCTGTTTATTTCTCATATATTAACATACAGAATGTTATAACAAAATAAACACAACTAAAACAAATATTAATTTTAAATATAACAATTAAGAGCATCCATCGGCAATTTCAGAACACTATCTTCGATCAAATTTATTCCAATTTGATTGGATTGGCCCCCAGTCCACTGTTCAGCAGCTACTGGAAGGCTATGCATATAGCATTATTGCTCACATTCAGTACTACATATGTTCATTTGTTTCATTATTTCTACTGCTTATATTTTATCAAGATTTTGTTCAGTGTACAAGTTGTTTGTAATATCTAATTGCAATATGATTGAGCTAAGGATCCAACTTCTTTTGTTTTGAAGATAACATTTTATCTTTTGCTCAAGAAAAATCTAGGTCAATTTTGAACTATGAGCAAGCTGAGGTTTGGGGAGAAATTTTTATTCATCATTGCAAAAAACTGATATAACAAGGACATTACTCTAGAAAAAGATGCTATACACAACAGAAATGGGCAAAAGATTACAATTTTTCAAAAGTCTATTAGAGAATTGCACAGTCTGCAGAGGATAATTAAGTATACCAAGTATAATGAAAGCAAAAATATGAAAGAAAAAGAATGAGTCCTAGGGAAATGAGAAAACCAAAGTAGATTATATTAAAGCACCTTGCAAAAGCAAGCATTGAATTAAGGAATCAATTATCTGGAGAAAGATTATGTTAGTATTGAACATTATATGATGTTGGAATAAAATCAAGGGGACCTCACTGGAAGGCAAAGATTACATCTAATATGGCAAATAAGAGGCTGGAATGGGCAAAGGGCCTCAGATCTGATCTGCAGAAGACTGAAGTATAGTATGTAGATAAAATAAAAAGCTTTCAGACTATTTTTTTAATATAGTAAGCTTTTATTTTTATTACTATTATTTTTTTTAAACTTTTTATTTTATTACCTTTTTATGTTACAAGTGAAATGGATAGTTTAGTATTTTCATTTAGAAAATTTATATGAAGATGTAATATTACCGTTTACTATAAATGTTTGAAATATACTGTATTTATGCGAATCTGATGTGCCATTGAATGTAATGCGCACCCCAAATTTGAAACTTAAAATCATAAAAAAAGATTTTGGCATATTGTTGCATGGCATCTTAGAGATAAGCATGTCTGCTTCATAAAATGATCAGAACATGGGATTTATAAGTGGGTTATTGCTACATCTTGGAGCAAGTAGGAAAAAATCCATCACTTGTCTGTTGCCAGTATAGTTGACATAGGTCAAAGAAGAAAAAATTATTTTTAATGGTGTCAATAGTCACAGGTTGCCTATTTTTCCTCATTTCATGTACAAATTCCAAAACATTTTCTTCAATGTCAGGATGTTTTCCTTTACCAGGAGCAGTGAAATTCTTCCAACTAGTTTTAGTTGCAAATAATGCCAATTTCTGTTGCTGCCACAAGCGAAGAATGTTGCTCTCAGCTAAATTGAACTCTCTACTTGCCTTTCTGCTACCATTTTTTTCAGTATAAAGATTACTTTGCACTTGCAAATAGCATCATAAGATGTTCTTCTCTGTTTGCCTTACATTTCATGACTATCTACTATTTAAATGCTTTTTAGGTCAATTATAAAGGTAACAAAGTCAAGAATTGCAGCAATGCATTATGATGTAATAAACTGTAAATTTGAATAAAGATACTGGCAAACTATGGAATGGATTTGCACTCGAATCTAATTGCATCACAATTTTGAATACTACATTTGGACAAAAAGGTGCACATTAAATTTTTTTTTGATTTGTTTTATTTACGGACTCTCTTTAACATCCTAGGTCATCAGCATCCCATTCTAATCAGGACATGAAATGGCCGACAAATTTTGCTCAGAGGCCTCTTCTTTCAGGCTTGAGGTTCTTTATCGCGCCGTAAATGTACGACATGGGACTCACGGCTTTACTTCCATTCCGAAGAAAGCCATACTTACGATTTTTACGCTCGAAAAAATCCATCGATCCTGACTGGGTTCGAACTCGCGACCTTGGGTTTAGAAGGCAAGTATGGTTACCACTACACCACCAGGACTGACTTTAGATTCATGTATATATGGTAATTCTTTGTATATATACTACAGTGATGAGTTTATGTTTGAAGTTTCGTCATAAAGAAGGCAATACATAAATAGAAGACCTAATGAGAAATTTTATTTTTATAGTGTTTTAAAGACACCAATGTACCCTATTAAAGTACTTTTATGGAGTATTATGCAGATGCATGGTATTGGTCAGTCATTCAATTTAATAATACAATGAAACAAGGCCAGTATCTAGTAGTAGTGATAGTATTGAGAATCACATACTGTCTCAAGTAAAAAACTGATTTCGGGAAAATCCAAGCATTTTCATATATGATCATGCCTCATATTACCAGGGTAAAAAAGTAAAAAATATCTTACAGATATTCAACAATTAGTGCTTCCATGACATGCTAATGATTCATACATGAATTCTATAGAAAATGTGTGATCTGTAATGGAGAAAAGGAAGATTATAACAAAAATAGATAACAGCAGGCAATCTCCAGTATTTGGAAAAGTTTCCAAATACTGATTTTGCAGTATGCGTGAAATATTAGAAATATTAATTTGTTTTACTATGTAGTTGCTTTATTAATTAAGTACCTAGTAAATTACAAAGAAATGATGTATCAAAATTCTGACCTTGGTCATTATATCTTTAACACATCCTAACATATAAAACAACACAAAAGAAATAAGTTATAATAATAGAAATATTAATTGGAACTTGTTCAGTGAAGTTAATCATATAATTGGGATCATTGTATGATTGAGTCGAACTACACGTTCTTATTGCTTCACTTACGTGTTTATAATATGTAGAACTGGTTTCACAAACACTCTTTGTCGGCATCATCAGCCAACCGTCAGCTGCTGGATAATTCATTATGCTGTGGGAATGTGTATTCTGCTCTGGTGGAGGTGTGATGAACTTAAAGTTTTATGTTTTCATCCCCGGAAGTGTCGAAGTTCATTAAACTGATTTTATATTTGTAAATGTAAATTTTCTGCTATGTTGCTAATTCTGTAGGTCCTTGTATTGATTTTAATAATTTTGCATTATTCACTATGTCTTGGTTTTCTGTAATTATAGACAATGTGTTGTTGATCTAATGTACAGGATTTTGATCCATCAATTTTTCCCTGGTCAGCCAATATAATTTGTGTATTTTTCTGTCAGGTGCAGCTTTCCTCAGTTCTGTGCATTCCAATAAGTGTTCTCCGTTTAGAATCTTGTCAGTATTGCAGATCTTACATGTGTTATCATTCATAAAACCAAATCTGTGTAGATGTTCAGCCAGACAATCATGTCCAGTTGCCAGTCTAAAATGAGCAATTGCTGCCTTCCTTGATAGATTTTTTATTTTTTGTACTGTTTCTTTTATATTAGAATAATTTTTATTAGATATTTCCACTTGAATATTATGTTGATATTTTTGTTCTATGGTTGTTTTGATATTTTTTAATTTTACATTTAATCCACAGGGCTTTATTGGTTTTGAATATACCACTGCTCCCTTATTGGCCAGAAAGTCTGCATTCTCGTTACCTATCACTCCCACGTGTGCTGGTATCCACAGTAGTATTATTTGTTGAAATTTTGTTTGGAGTAATCTATAATAAGATCTCGTGTCCCTTACATTGTAAGATTCATATGAACTATCATATCCTTCTATAGCTTGTATAGCTGAAGCTGAATCTGTAAGAATCACTACTTTATTTTCTTTTATATCAGTCCTATGGTATAACTGTTCCAACGCTTGTTGTATTGCCACCATTTCACCCTCATAACTTGTGGAGATTCTAGGCAGTGTGAAATAATGCAAGAAATATTTACAATATATACCACCTCCAACATTATTTCTCTGTTCGTCAGCAGATCCATCTGTGTAAATTCTAAGCCACTCTATTTCGGGGAATTGGTTGTGTAAATGTTCAAGTGCTATAGTTCTGCATACCTCTGTTGAGTCGTCTTGTTTATTTAATCGGTCTGTCAGTTTTTTTTATCTGTTACTATCTTAATATAATCCATTGGATTAGTTCTTGAAGGATATGGGATGTTCTTCTCTGCCAGGTTTAAATAATTGTAATTCTTCTCTAAGTAAGCTTTATTTGTGATCTGTGTTTTTAGTTTGTGTTCTTTGGGTAGTTGATGAAACCATTTGTTTTGTTTTTAATTTTATGTATAATTGTGCCGCTTGTGTTTTAATGTTGGTTTTCATTGGATTATTATTCGTTCCGGCCAGAAGTACATTTATTGGTGTTGTTTTTACGGCACCTGTAATCAGCCTTAAACATTGATTTTGGCATTTCTCAATCTTATTAATTTTTCCTTCTGTTGCTCACATCCCTGTTTTAGTACTGGTTTTGTATATCTATTATATGTTTTATTTAAAACTTCCATTGAGCTGCCCCATTTAGATGCAGCTAATCTTTTCAGTATGTTACTTCGTTTTATGGCTTTTTGTGTGATATTTTGTACATGGTCTTTCATTTTTAATTTCCAGTGCTATTCCCAAATATTTGATTTCTTCTGCATATTCTATTTGACTTCCATTAATTTCAAGTTTTAAGTTTTTTTTCCCTTTCTTCAAAGTGTTTCATAGTGTAGATTTGATATTTACTTTTGGCTGCATTAATGGTCATATTATTTAATTTTGCCCAATTTGCTAGTTTATCTAATTTTTTATTTTTTTTTCTAGTCTGATATATATATATATATATATTCTTATCATTTTTTTCAGCTCACCATATAACTACATCTGCATACATTGCACTGTTTGTTCCGGTTTGTTTTATAGTCTTTGGCATATCATTAATATATATATATTAAATAATAATGGACTGGATACTGCACCCTGTGCCACTCCGGTTTTGAGTTGGGTGTATTTGGATAATGTGTTCTTCCATTTAACTGCAATCCATCTTTGCTGTAGGAATCTTCTATACCATCTAATTATATTTTTTGGACAATTCATTTGTATTAATTTTATAATTAACATCTCTTTCCATACTAGATCAAATGCTATTTGAAAATCTATGAATACTGCAACTACTGACATATTGTTAGCTAGTTTACTTTTCACATCCTCTATTAATCTTGATGTTTGGTGAACTGTTGAATATTGTCTTCTAAATCTAGCCTGTTCCTCTATTAATAAGTTGTTTGTTTCAAGGTAATATATTAATCTATTAACTATCATTTTATCTGCTATTTTTGCAAATTGAGGTCAGTGATATAGGTCTGTAACTTTTTGTTTCATTTGTAGTTTTTCCTGGTTTTAAAATCGGTATTACTAATGCTGTACACCAGCTTGATGGCATATTCTCTTGTTCAAACCATATTTTATTAACAATTTCCAATAATATCTTTTTTGCTTATTCCAAGATTGTTAATGTACTCTGGCTGTATATGGTCTGGTCCTGTTTGTTTTTTATTTTTTAGTGTTTTCACTGCCTGTACTAATTCTTCCAATTGGAACTTCGAATCCAGAGATACTGTTGGCATTTTTTCTATTTCTATCATGTTGGATATTTTTTTTTTTTTAAATGTTCTGTTATCTTTTGTCAAGTGTTTTCCTAGTGTATTAGCTCTTATAATGATGGTTAAATTCATTAGCTATATATTTGTTATTGTATATGTCTTTATTACCTTTTTTTAATATATATACTTTATTACTATTGTCGTACTTTCTGCTAACATTATTAATGTACTTGTACACTTTGGTACAATTGGTTCTATAGTCCAACCCTGTTAAGAATTTATTGTAGTATTGTCGTTTGGATACGATTAATTCTCGCCTGTAGATCGCATCTTTTTTTTCCTCCATTCTATTGCATCTTCCCTATCTTTATTGTTTTGTGCTAAATCTCTAGCACTATTTCTTTCTGCTTTTATAGTGTTTCTAATTTTTTGTTCCAAAAAGGTTTATATATATATATTTTTTTTTTTGGTTTTCCTCTGGGGATGTTTGTCTTTGCTGATTTTAATATTATGTCTTCCAGTTGTGCAGAGTCAGCCAATTATAGACAATGTTAATTACAGCATTCCACAGGAGAAAAAAGCAGGTATTTACAAAATAAATTGTGCAGAACATGAAAATATCTACATTGGAAATACAAAGAGAAACGTAGGCACACGGTTAAAAGAACATTTCAGGAATATAAAATATAAGCAAATGGAAAAATCAGTTATAGCATCTCATTTCTGGACAGAAAACCATGACATATATATATATATATATATATATATATATATATATATATATGAAAAATAAAAATAAAGAAACACTATTAACAATGTAACACATTAACACTAATAATAAAAGTAGATAAAGATAAAACACAGAGAAAGAGTCACACTTGAAATTGCTATATTTCGAACTACTGCAAGTTCTTCAATGGCAAGAAGCTGGTCTAAAATCTCTCTATCTATATATATCTATATATATATCCATGATGGGAGAGATTCTCCTGAAATGTGTCTTACTTTTATGTAAGTGGAGTTTAGTGTAAAAAAAAAAAAATATGAATACCGTAGTTTATAGTTGACAGTGAAGCATTATTATTTGTTAATGCAGTTGGCAGTAGTGACTTTATACTCCACTTGTTTAAAATGTAGGACACTTTCAAGAGCATACGCTCCCATCATCAGCTGTAGATCAACTGACATCCCTTGGCGACGCAGAATATTGCCCAAACAATCCAGTTGCATAACCTCAAAGTTCTTAACAAAGTGTTTGTTTTTCAAATAAAAATCTTTTACCAAGTGAATAATTCTATTGGGCTTTTGGCTGTCTAAAATAATTTAAGTTCCTTTTTAATGTTATAATTTTAGACCAAAAATGTCCTGCAACTGCTGAGTTTAAGTTTGTTTATATTTAATATTCCTGAAGTGTTTTTTGGTTTCAATTGATGAATTTCACTTCATTTTTCATATATAGTCCTTGCAATTAATACTATTAATTCCAATTTTCTTTAAATTTAGCTCTGATTCCTTTTGAGATGATATACATACATTTTTAATGCTAAATTTAATTTGAGGTACCAACATAATGTTATACTCTCTTTTTACCTGCCTTTGAAGGTAAGTGAATTTCTTTAACTTGCCATTTTCATTAATTTTTGTAAGTATATATATACTTTAATTTTCTTAAACTTATTAATTAATTTTTTGCACCAGTTTATTGTTGAGCTGTGTTGTGAACATATTAGTATTTTTTCTATTCTCTTCTTTACCAAGTGGAATGTTCATCACTCAATGGAATGTTGTGGTTTGGAATTATAGCTGTTCTTAATGCAATTATCCTGCAAGAATTTTCTAAATATTCCTAAAGCCAGATTTTTACCATCTTTAATTATTTTTAGAGCTAAAAGGGTGCAAATACCATCCTCCTTGGTTTTCAAGGAGAATTTTATAGTTATATCTTGTATATTTAAAAGTTTTAAAGTTCCTTCAATGTTTTTTGGCAGTTATTGCAAAAATGTCATCCACATACTGGTTCTAAGCCTTAATTATTAACGATAAAGCTTTGGTAATATGTATTTCAAATGAACGTATAAACAAATGTGCAAGGAAAGAAAAGGAAAGAGTGATCTAGTCTAAGTTTGCTGATGAAATCTATTATCAACATATTCATCCCCATATGTGACAATGCAGCTGTGGACGGAATGTTTTCTACATTCATTGTTTGAATTGCATATTCTGAATCCCCATTGAACTGAAATGTAGTGGTGGTAACCATATGTTCAAATTTTTATATTGGAGGGAAGATACCAATTTAGTGCAATTTGCAGGATTTGTCCAGATTCACTCAGTCACTAAGATAAAATTACTTAGGAGGTAAAACATTTTAATCACTTCTTGTATTATAGATGGCATACTTTCATACATAATTACAGCTATACGTACGGAGTAATTTAATGATATTAATTAGACAATTCTTATTTGTAGACATAATCACTTTTATGGAATTTGTATTTATATTTCAGGGCTACAGATATTAGATTGTTGAACATATTAAATAAAGACTCATGAACATAGTGCTTTTGGAACACGAAAATGATTTCTTTCTTCTCATTGCTTGCTTGCCTACAGAGTCATCAGAGCCATTTATATCTGCAAGGAGAAGATCGTCTATATGTAAACTTAGGTGATAATTTAACCAAAGTGTACCATGAGCGACCGCGGGATCAACTTTCTTCTCTCTATGGTGCAGATGAAATGTTCCTAGATGTTGGCAATCTCATTGCTACCAATACTCTTACTGGTAGCAAACAATGGACTGTTGTGCCAATCCCTTCAGCATATTCTGGCACCAACTGGCCTATTAGGGTAAAGTAATTTAAGTTTATATACTATTGTTTATATTTGTTAGAGCTGATTAATCATCAAAATATTTATTTACAAGTAATTTATTCAAATTTCACTAGTTTTATTCCACTTACTTGGACATGTTTTGAAGGCTGTTGCCTTCACCATCAGCACAGTTACACTATACTACATTATATTTCACTGTGAAAATCCCAGCTATTTAAACCCAAATACTTGTTTTCTCCTGGTTTTGCAAGTTAACAGAGTTTTAGAAAATTAAAAATTATGGAATGAATCATAGATTCAAGGAAAATGTATTATTATTTTATTATATTTTGCTTTTTTGAGATATTACTATTTTGGTGTGTTTTCTGTATTTCACACAAATAATGCATAGGTATTATTTTATATATATTTATATATTTATTTTTACTCCTGGACATTGACTTGGAAACCATTACTCACACAATCAGAGTGTAAGGAACATGTTTATTGAACTAATTGAATTGAATTTATTTCCACAAACAACATTACATTAAATTTACATATATCAACAAAATATCCAAAAATTTATGATACCAAAACTAAGGTACCTTTTTGAATTAAAAGTAAAACTACTAAAATCATGTCAACACAATAAAACTCTCTTGACTTTTCTAAAGTTTTAATGTGAAACATCAAGAGAGTTTTATTGTGTTGACATGATTTTAGTAGTTTTACTTTTAATTCAACAAGATTTATGATAGTTTCACTGTGTGGATTCCTACATTAATTTTTAATTAAGGTACCTTTTAACATAACAAATTATTATTGAGGAAATCACTCAAATTTCACTAATTTAGTTCCACTTACTTGGACATGTATCAAAGGCGATTGCCTTCATCGTCAGCATGATCCCAATGTCCGCTTCCCCGCGTGGTATTCAGATGTTGCTCCGTAGATTTTATGAACTTTGTGATAAGGTTGCTATTGTTTGGAAAATCAAAATTAACCAAATTTTCTTTGTTTTTATTTATGAATATATTTTCCCACACTGTCAATTCTATTGGTTTTTGAAGAGCTTTTAAGAGTTTTGGTACCTTTTGGAATTCGTGGTTTTTTTGGCAGAAATGGTCTGCCACTGCTGATTTTTCCATGTGTTTATATTTTACATGCCTCATGTGTTCCTTAAACCGTATGGAGATATTTATATTAAATTTGAGTGATTTCCTCAATAATAATTTGTTATGTTATATTATATTTCACTGTGAAAATTCCCGCAATTCAAAAACTATTTAAGGTACCTTTGTTTACATTGCTCTTTATTCTGTAATTTATTGAACTAATTAATAACTGATTAATCAGCTTCCCTCTGAACTTACATAGATAAGTGGGAACCATTTATAGAGAAAGGTTTGGGTTCAAACAGGGACTTTGTGACCAGAATTCATTTAAATATATTCATGTTCTAATTCTTATAAGGCCTGCAAAGTAATTTGACCTAGTAAGGCCTTGTTTGTCTATTACAGAGTGTTAAATTTTTGAGGAAGGGGAATACAAGGAAGAAGGGACTGTGCAACTGTGACTTTGCTTATTGCAGTTAGTCATAGACATGCATTATTTGTGTAAAGCAGTTGAAATGTACAACTGTAACAAGGTAATGAGTAGATTTTTGTGGCTGGTATTAGATGTAGAAATATGATCTGGGCTGTTTCACTATGGTCAAATACAGCTATTATTCCAGATATTTTGTCAGTAATTGTGTCAGATATCTTCAAGGTACCTGTCTCTGTAAAGCACTAATACATTGATGTCACTGTTGATATTGTTGGATTCTTTGTAAACCTTTTTAGCTTTCCCTCCAAAGTAGTTTCCTTTATTCAATATGTTTCATTGTCATTGTTTTGAAACATTGAAGCTGATTTGAATATTTCTGATTAATCAAAGGCACCAAAAACATGCAAAAATGTTGTTTTTTCTACCTACAATATTGTTCTTTGTATATCTTCCTCAAATTTTATGCCATAATGTCTAGTATGTTTCAAATAATATTGCTACAGTTTTTGAAATATGATCTTCCAGGCTGTAAGCAATGATAAAAATGGAGCTCGTTACAGTTGTTCTCTGCAAAATATTCTCTTCTCAATCTTCTCTGCACCTGTGAAGGCCAAGAAGCTAGGAGGTAAAAACACCAGGGGCAGGTTTCAGCAACAGATGCTAAAAGCTAACAAGCTGTTAGACTGCTTTAGCATTTGAATTAACAAACATTTTATTTCATCAATCATTTTTAAAGTTCATGTTAAATTAATATCACATTTCCCTTGTGTTAAAAGTTTTAACAACAGTTAATGTTGGAAAATGGCAGCCATAAATCTGGTTGTAGACATAAAAATTCTATATTTGGATATATTAAGGGTCGCCATCAACAGATGTTAAAAATTAATGAGCTATTAGATTGCCTTAATATTCAAATTAACAAAAATTCTGTTTCATCAGTCAATGTTTACTTTAACAAAGTGTGAAACTTTGTGTTAGTTGATATCACCATTCCCTTGTATTAAAAGTTTAACAACTAGTAACAGTTTGAAAATGACTGCTGTAAACCCAGCTGTAGATGTTGAAATTTTATTTTTGGATATATTAAAGTCATTCTTAACAGAAAAAGGGCTCTAAGATGTTACTTTGAAATTTTTACAATATAGAATGTGAAAAACAGGCATCATAGGATTGTAGATAGGTTAGATCACCTTTGTGCTTATGCACGTTTTAACACTCCTTGCATGAGGCATATATTTTGGTAATTCTATGCAAACAAAAGTACATCAAAGTGCATTCAAAAGTCTTTTGGTCATGACACCACCTTGTAGATCAGTGCTATTTGTAATAATGTAGAACCTTAATGTGCTAACTAACAATATTATGGAAAAGCTTGATGGAACACAGAAGTTTAACATATTGTCCAAAAGTGATCTGCAACCGCTGATTTATCCACTTGTTTGTATCTTAAATTTCTGAAGTGTTCTTGGTTCTTGTCTCCAAATTTCGTATTGTTTTGCCTATATATATCTAATCACACTCCAAACAATCTATCCGATACACTCCTGACTTCTTACTGGGTGGAATAACGTCCTTTTTGGTGCTGTTCAGAAGCTTTCCAATACTAAATTTATTTTGTGCAGCCAAACATATATCATAATTTTTAAAGATTTTCATGAATGCCCTGTTTGCCCATGAATGATATGTGAATCTTGTAAAAACCATGTCCTTTTTTATCGTGGAGAGAGTTATGGTGTTTTTAATATCTTTCTGTCTTTTGAAATGTCTGATCTTCTTATCAACTAAAGAGCTGTTGAATCCATTGTTGAGGGCTGTTACTTACACGTTACTTAGTAAGTAAAAAACAAAACATTGCCAACCTAATGAATGCAGCACTGATAATGTGATTAACCTATCTAGATATTCTTTGGATGACGAATAACTACGGTTTTTTAAACAAAGGCTTTAAAACGTGGAACTGGCCCTAATTGTCATTGCTGACAGGGTAAGGGCTTTAAACTGTAATGATTTTGAATAGACATAAATAGTTTTTTGACAACCAATGCTATTAAACAAGAATCAGACCTTCATAAGCTTGGGGAAATAAACCAAATGAAAGCCAATCTGCAAATAAAACCATCATTCTTTGGAATTGTGATCAATTAATTATAAGCTAAGATTTAGTTCTATATCATCTAGATGGAAATGAATATTTAATGCACGTTTAATGAATATTTAATGTGTTTAGCACCTGTTTTTGCTACAGAGGCACCACAGGCGATGGACATTGATGATACATGAAATGAAATGATATATTGGAAAAGGATTTATTTTTAAGGAAGGAATCATTCCAGGCCTAAGTTTAGGGTACCTCCCGGGCATTTGCCACTTATGGGGACTGAGGAAAACCTGGAAAAAACCTCAGCCAGGGAGGACGGTCCTGGTGGGATTCGTACCCTAGACCTCCTGCTCAGAAGTCCAAGCCTTAACGACCTCGGCCACCCGGGGCGGTCATCTAGATGGGGGAAAAGCAGTAACTGCATTGTACTCATAATATAATCCACATTTATACAATATATATAGAAATGTCATTTAGGATCATGTTTCCAAAATATACTGTATTTTTATCTACAAGAAAGTGACAGGTCCGAAAACAATTTTAGAAAAAAATGTACTTCCAATGTATATGTAGAAGTTAGCTTTAGTGGCAAGATGTCTAAAATTATTTAAAAACATTCTTCTCCAGTATTCTGTCTGAATTTTATACAAGTAACCAAAAGAATATAGGAATGATCACAAGGGTATTAGCATGATGTGTGAATCATTGTATGGTAGGTATCCAAAATGTATGATTATACCTCAAAAACAATTACATATGTCCAGCCAGCTTCTATAAACATAAAATATTGGCATGGGGAATGACAGATTGTATATGAAATCTGGTCAGTAATCCAGAAACTGAACTGGGAAATTGTATTTATGTCATCAGAGTGCATTTTGTTATCCACAACTGACTGTCAGCTCCTGGGTATCATCCTATGCTGAATTATGCTTAGCACTCATTTGAGTTTATGGTTCTCATACTTGGCAGCTTTTCAAGAGTGTAATTCAGGTGGCATTTGATATCTCACCTGTAGAATGTGATTTTGAACATTGCTCTGATGCTCTTTTGCCTTGTATGCCATTTGCAATATTCGCTTCTGATTTAATCACCATGTGGAAGACCCTATTCAGCATTTTTGAAAACAAAAGACTGATCAATAGATACCAAAGAATGATACAATATTTGTTACATGGTCAAATAACTTTGCAGTCTTTGTCAGCATTGTAAGGTAAGTTGATGTATAAATTTTGAATAACAAATACCTGTTCAAACCAAAACCATTCCCTTATTGGAACTTGGTGCAAGACAAAAATACAGATATCCTACACTTAGGTATTCTCATTTTTTTACAATAAACTGCATTAATTACATAAAATAAGGTGTGCTTCAACAAAAGATATTACCAACAAGTTTCAAGCCTAACTATGGGAAACCCTTTGTCACCTTTTCTAACAGATTTATTCGTGAGTTCATTTGAAATACATATCACAAAAGCCTTCCCATTAATTTTCAAGTCATGGCATAGGTATGTGAATGACATTTTTGCAATAATACTGAAGAAATACTGAATAGATGCCGTAAAACTTCTTAATTTGCAACTTAAATCTATGCAGTTTACCATAGAAGAAGAGAGAAATGGGTGACGACCATTTCTAGATTTAAAAATTATAAGAAATGGAGATTGTTTGAATTTTGGAATTTACAGAAAAGAAACACACATAGAAAACTACATAAAAAATAAGAGTTATAACCCCATTCCACATAAATACGCAGTGTTTCACAGTTTGACACACAGATTGATGAATATTTCACTCACAGAAGCAGAGCAGCTATAACCAATGGTTTCAACAAAAACACAGTGATAAAAATTATTAATAAATCTAAAAGACAAAAAGAGATGAGGGTAGTTTCCAAACTGAAAAACACGAAAGAAGAATACAAATTCACCTACCATCCAATTTACCACAAGTTTAAGAAAATTTTCAAAGAACATTGTATCATGTTAGTTCCAAAGAATAGATATAACATCAAGAATTTATTTGGTTGTGCAGTAAAAGACTCCATACCAACAGAACAGAAATCAGGAATTTATGTAATAAAATGCGCAGATTTTGAACAGAGCTACATAGGCAAAACAAAGAGAAATTTAGAAATTTGAAGGAAAGAACACTTCAGAAATATTCAGCTAAAGCATGTGGATAAATCAGCGGTAGCAGCACACTTTTGGACCAAAAATCATGAAATAAAACCAGAAATTAAACTGCTGAAACATCTCCACAACCCAATGGAGTTATCCACTTGGAAAAAATTTTTCATATTAAAAAATAAAGAAAACTTAATGAACTTCCAGTTTCCTCCTATGGATGAACTCAGCAATTTCTTACTTCAGCCTACAGAGGCCAACACAGGAACATTCGGGTGTCTAGCCATCGTTTCGAGTAACTGCAGTTCAGTGAGCAACTGAAGATGGGAGAGATTCTCCAGAAATGCATCTTATTTTATGAAAGTAAATGGAGTTTAATGTAAGAAATGAATACCTAAGTTTGGGATATATTACCACTCCATTGTCAACAGCTTTGTAAGTAAAATAAGAATACAGATATTGCAGTAATTATTGTCCTTATAACTTCTTCCACAATATGTGTGCTTCAGAAAATTGTGTTACATGCCCATTTATGGCCCATGTCCTCATTTGTATTGTGATAATTGACAAATTTTGTTTAATGCTGATTGAGTCATTCTCTGTTGTTGGTTCTAAGTTACACCTATGTCATTTGAAAGTTTACTTACTGTCGATTCTCATTGTATTTATGTTCAGTGTTAATTTGCAATTTGTGTGTGTGTCTCCCTCCCTCTCTCTCTCTAACTTATCAAGCTCACCCAAAATAACTTTTTTCTGATGCATCAAATGAAAAATTGTTTTAAACAAAAGTTATATATATATTATATATATATACACACACACACACACATATATATATATATATATATATATATATATATATATACATGAGGTTATTTATTTATTCATGAATATCTATTTTGTCCCCTTCAAAGTAATCCCCACCAGATATTATACACTTGTGCCAACGTTTTTTCCAATCCTCGAAGCACTTTAAAAATCGTTTTTTGTCATCTTGTTCAGCTCCTCCTTCGATGCAGTCTTTATCTCCCCAATCGTGGCGTAGCGTCGTCCTTTCATGGGCCTCTTCAGTTTTGGGAACAACAAAAGTCGCAGGGGGCCAGGTCTGGGGAGTACGGTGGCTGCGGCATCATAAGCGTGTTGTTTTTGCCCAAAAATTCGCGCACAAGCAACGATGTGTGAGCAGGGGCGTTATCATGCTGCAAAAGCCAATTTTTGTTCTTCCACAAATCCGGGCGTTTCTGGAGGATTGCTTCGCGCAAATTGCGCATAACTTGCAGGTAATATTCCTTATTGACCGGTCTACCCTGTGGCAAGAACTCATGCACCACGCCCCTGCAATCGAAGTAAACTGTAAGCAAAACCTTCACATTCGACCGAACTTGGCGCGCTCTTTTCGGTGTTGGCTCGTGTGACAGCATCCATTGGGATGATTGAGCTTTAGTTTCCACGTCATAACCATAAACCCAAGATTCGTCACCAGTTATGACTCTCTGGAGCAAATTTGGGTCGTTGCGGACAGAGTTCAACAGCTCCTTAGCAACGTTAATGCGATGGTGTTTTTGGTCGAAATTGAGCGACTTTGGTACGAATTTTGCGGCGACCCGTCTCATGGTAAAAAGCGAATGATATGTCTAGGTCCTCAGCAACTTCTCTAACGGTGATTCGACGATTGGCCAGTACTATTTTCTTCACTTTTTCAATGTTTTCGTCTGTTGTTGACTAGCTCGGGCGTCCGGGACGCTTTTCGTCGTTCACATCTTCTCGACCCTCTGAGAACATTTTGTACCACCGATAAAGGTTGCTTTGGTCCAAGGTAGCTTCACCATATGCCACAGTCAACATTCGGAATGCATCCGCGCACTTAATTTTGTTTTTCACACAAAATTTGATGCAGATTCTTTGTTCCATTATTTGGAATAGGCAAAAATCGAAGACGAGCCAAAACACGTCCAAGCAAAATAGCTGTCAACAATTAACTGAACATTCAAAATGGCCGAGCTTGTCAACATAAGTGAGAGACATGAGTACCAACATAATGCCACAAAACAATCGAAAATCGAATATACGTAGCCCGCGGAAATTCAAAATTCGCGATACTTTTTGGAGAGACCTCATATAGAGTTACTTAAAAACCCTGCACCACCTAAATAAATTTTGAAGCATGTGGGCTCAATGACATGAAACTTTTTGGATGACCTAATCATGGTAAGTTCTTTATGCTTCCAGTTTGAGTAAATTTCTTTATAGTCCTTGTCATTGTTAAATGTGGAATTGGATTGTGATCGGGATACATATCATTAAATAAAAATATGCCACCTCTCAGAGAGGTTGTTTCTTGTCTCCATAGTCAACCATGATTAAAATTATAATTCTTTCTCTTTTGTTAAATATCAGATCGAACTATTTAAGACACTAGATGTCAGATTTAATCCATTAAATAAAGATGTTTCTGTATCAATAAACATAATTTTATGAATATAAACAAAGAACAATGTTTATGTCACTAATAAGTGAAAAAACACAGTAAACAAAAAGTGGATTGTTTGTTACACATTTTTGTTTTCTTGATTTAGCAAAAATAAATTTGTACAGCTGATTTATTGTGGATACTTTTAAAAAGCTCTTAATGAGCCTTATTCAAAAATGTAAAAATATATTTTATGTATGCCATTTAAAATAAGGGCGTAGGAGTTAACCAGTTAAACCAGAAGTAGAAAAAAGTCAGTAATATCATTTTTGAGTTCCCACTATATGATTATCCCAACATGAGTTTCATTTCACTAAATCACATGTTTCAAAAGTTATTAGGTGGTGCGGGACTTTTAACTAAGCCATATAATATTTATTTTTGTTATCTCCATTGCTTTCACTGCTACTCTACTGTTCTTTTCTTTACTTTACTCTCTATATAACAACAATGAAATGTGCACTTTGCCATTCTTCATTGACTAGAGATCACAGAACCACTTTTTGTGAACAAAATTAGTTTGTTGTTCAAAATAATAATTTGTTCTTATAAATTAGGTTAGATTGTTAATTTATTTAAACTGTAATGTTAAGACCATCCATCTTCTCTTCCACACTACCATATACTTTTTTCAAAATGATATACTCTTGAATAAAAATTAAAATAAACAATTTATAAGTAAATCCATTTTAAAGAATCTCAGGATATTTTAGTTTTTAGCAGCATATTAAATATGCATTCATAGTTCAGGCAATACATTATCATGAATAAACATGGAAGGTGGGAGGTTACTTCTCAGATTAACTAATTAAGAATACTTAATCATGACATAGGCGCACGTGACCGTGGTTTTTGGGGAGAACAGAGAAAATTTTCCATTTAAGAACTTTTGAAAAATAAGACATTTTTAAAAAATACTGTTGCAACACTCACAATGAAGCTTGTTAAATGTAAATTATATCTAATTTGTCGTCTAACACACTCTTTAATTTACAGAGAAAATTTTGTTTGTTTTGTCTCTGGTGGAGGTCTAATGAACCTCTGTATTAGTACATCACTTGGAGGGATTTCACAATTAAAAACTTTAAAAAAAATAAAATGGAATCAAATTTAATCTACAAAAAGTCATAATTAACATTAACAAAAATAAAATTATAAACAAAAATAGGTCTCTATAAAACCCATAACAAAAAATAGAATTTCTAGCTAAAATCATTAATGCACAAATTCAAAATCTTAATAAAACTAATCCAAAAGATAAATAATCATAACCAAACATGTATCTAATATTAACCCACCCAAAAAAATCAGTATTCACTACAAACATAAATAACACAAAAAACAATATATTTTGAATTAAAAATCTCATTATATTTTTGAATCATAAAGGGATTATAAACAAAACAAAAAATGCATATATTAACATTGAAGTAATCTAAAAGAACTAAAACAAATTATTCCCATATATACGAACTATAGATACTAAAACAGATGAACCTAAAGCTCCTTCACAAATAGAAAAAGTTATAAAAAATATTGTTAAAAACAACTCACCTCTTATTGTAATCACATAATAGTACATAATAGTATATTATAATCACATAATAGTACAAATTCATAAACAATTCTAACAATAAGTCTAAACTCAATAATATAACTAATAAATGTTTACTTCTAAAAATAAATACTCACAAACCACATATAAATAAGACACAAAAATATATTAACATAAGTTTTAATAGTTTAAAGAAAACATTGGTTTTTTATACCAAAAATATCAAAGTTTTAAAACTTCAAAGGAAACATAAACAAGTTTATCTTTAATCTCTAAAACTAATATTTTATTTAAACTACCCTTTGATATCAGAGTTATAATAAAAATAAGAATAACTCTAGGAATAATCTTTTTAATAATCAACCATCCCATGGCTATAGGATTAATCCTTTTTCTACAAACAATTTTAATTTGCATTATATGATCCTTATCAATAAGATTTTGATTCTCATGTATTTTAATTCTCATTTTCTTATTCTTATTCTTAAAGGTTTATTAATAAAAGCTGCTAACTTATTATTCAAGGGGTTAAAACCATTTACGTCTTAATTTATATAGTTTATTAAAACATTACATTTTCATTGTAAAGATAAATACTATTTTATATATTAATTATTCAAAGATAAATTCATCTAATTAACAGCTTCAATGTTATAGTCTATATAAGATATTTGAATAAATAATTAATAATAAAAAATCAAAATAACAAAAAATAATATTATATAAGATTATAAATTATTTATTTGATTTAATCCTCTAACCTTTATAAAAACATAATAAATATTTTGAGCCCCAAAATACTCACTCCACCCTAAGTCAATAAATCAATCCCTTTTACTAAACAATTTTTACTCGCTCTTTTAGTAAAAATTAAAGGTATAAATCACATTGAACCCAAAAAAAAATAACTGATTTATATGATTTAAACAGCAACATAAAATTATATTTAATATCACACTTGCTTGTTCTTCCAAATATAAATGTTTTCCCAGACCTGTAAGTTCAGTTTTCCCTTTAATATTTTTAAGTGGTTTGGGGTTTTTATTAATTCTACGTTGTTCTTTCCGAAAATGCTAGGCCACTGCTGATTTTTCTTCTTGTCTTTGGTTTATATTCCTAATGTATTCTTTAGCTCTTGTTTTTATATTTCTTTTGGTCTTTCCAGTATAAATTTTTTGACAATCATTGCAATTCATGTGGTATATTCCTGAATTTTCTTCTGGTTGTAAGTTTTCTTCTTTTTGTTTTGAGTTGAGGATATTTTTAATGGAATAATTATTTTTTTAAGCCAAAATAATGTTATATGTTTTAAAAATCTTTCGAAATTTATGAAAGGTTGATGGGCGGTATGTGAATTTTTTATATGTTCTGTTTTTTTCTTTGATAGGAGTAAGTGTAGTGGTGTCTCTAATTTTCTTTTTATTCTTTGCTTTGTCTATTTTCTTATGTACATCCTATTGTTTGAAGCCATTTTCTATAGCTATATCCACTATATTATTCATTTCCAGTTCATATTCCTCCTTTTTCATTGGAACATTAACCAGTCTGTGTGCAAGACTATTTAAAACTGCATGCTTGTGAGGAACTGAATTAAAACTGCTATATTTAATGTAATTATCTGTGTGTGTAGGTTTCCTGTATATGCCCAAAATTAGGTGATCTTCTTTTTTAATTATCTTAATATCCAAGAAAGGTAACTGATTATTGCATTCTCTCTCCATAGTGAATTTAACTATTTTTTCCTGTAGGTTGAGTAACTTTAGTGCATCATCCAAGTATCTTTCTGGTACTATTGCAAAAATATCATCAACAATGAGGTACCAAGTTTTAAATAGACAAGGGAAACTTTTTACCAGTCTAATTTCCAATGCACTCATGAAAATATCTGCCAAAATTGGAGACAGTGGACTACCCATTGTCAAACCAAAATTTTGTTTGTAATATTTGTTATTGAATGTAAAGTAATTTTTTCTAGACATAAGTTAATAAGTATAATGTATTCTTGAATATCCTCATTTGTTATTCCTATCTTTTGTAACCATTTTTTTATAAGAGAGTATAAATTCAGTGTAGGAATACTTGGAAAAAGTTCTGTAACATTGAAAGAGACCAAGGTATCTATTTTTTCTATTTTGATGTCTTTAATTCTTTGAATAAGATCCATTGAGTTTTTATGCTAAGGTATTCAAATTTTGGAAAGGTAGAAAATTTATAAGTCAACCAGGAACTGACGATAGGAGCGATGGCTCCAGAAATTAGTCTTCCTTTTTATGAAAATCTTAGTGATGTGTATGTTACAATTTCGACTAAACTTTTTTTTAATGTTAGAGAAAATCTTGTTTTTTTTTTAACACAGTTCAGCATACTAAGTTATAATTTTATTGGCATGCTAGTTGGGTGTTTTTTGCATGACCTTGGCAACTACATTGTCTGTTAGGTTGTGCCATATGCTCGACAAGCCACAGCTATGGTATGAACAGCTTTAGCCAATTGAGGAAAAGAATATGGCTATATTTATATGCAGAGTAATGTTAAAAGAAATGCAGTTAAAACAACATATTTATAAATTATATATGATATTACTTTAAGTATTTAAAATGATCCCAGAGACATTATTCTACTTTCATTGAAGTAGATAACTACAAATCACAAGTAAAATACCAATACTATTGTTTTTGTTAAATGTAAAATGTCTCATGTAGCATGTAAATATGATGTGCAACCTTTTTATCTAATAGAGTACTCTTTTTTTTTAATTGTGATTTTCACACAGAGACATGTGTTAGTTATGAACTCAGATCAGAGTCAGTTAGGAAAAATTTGAGGTTTTGACCTGAGCTTAAACCATGAATCTTTGGCTTACCATGCCAATGATCTAACCATTTTGCTCGCAGGTCCTGTTCAACCATAACCAAATTTTTCTCCTATTTGAATCTGTATAACTTGAAGACCTGGAAGTTTGAAATAAAGTTTGAAGTTATGGCAGGGACAGGACCTAGTAGTTAAAATTCTTAGAGAATTGGCATGGTAAACCAAAGGCCCAAATTTGAGTTCTGACCATAAATTAAAATTTTTCATATCTGGCTCCAAGTTGAAACAGTTTTTCTTTGTATAAGATGGAAATGAATTTTCCTATAAAATATTATCCCATATTTATGTGAAATAGTTCTAGGTCACAATAGGAAAATTATGTTTTGTTGTTCAAATTGCTGATTGAGAATGTTTACTTTTATAGTATACTGCCATTGACTGTGAAGGCCAGAATCTTGCAGTAGCAGGGCGGACGGGTTTGGCACACTATTCAATGGTTACACGTAAATGGAAGTTGTTTGGTAATGAGACGCAAGAAAAGGATTTTGTTGTTACTGGAGGATTGCTATGGTGGCGAGATCATGTAGTTATGGGCTGCTATAGCATACTGGATAATCGAGATGAGATTCGGGTGTATCCCAGAGATGCACGTCTAGACAACACTTTCCTCAAGGTTGCTCGTGTACCTGCACAGGTGCTGCTGCTCAATACTCTTCGTGATCGTCTTGTCACTTTTTGTGCCAATGGGCAGATTTCAATATATAGTCTTTCTATAAAGGAAAATCATTCCTGTAAGTGCTTCCTATATTAGCCTTTATGTACTCTAGTAACAGAAAATTTAAACTTACCAAAAAATTGTTAATATGGACTCCTAAAGTATTTGTTTGGATGAATTACAGACTTTATTTTAGACAATCTTTCTTGTGTTTTTATTTTTAACTACATGCAAAATGTATATGTATTAAGATTGAAAAATAATAATAAATTTGTGAGTTCAAATTTTCTGTTAATCAGTATGACCCTCTTTAACTTTAATAATAGCTGTACAAAAATTGGGCATTCTTGCAGTCAATTTATGTAACACTTGTAATGGAACTCCTCATGTTTGGGGGCCACATATTTTGCCTTTCTCTTTAACTTGTTCCACAAAGTCAATTAATGACAGATTCAGCTAAAGTTTTTGCACTGCCATTATTCTTGATGTCTTACTTACTATATTTACTTGTGTAAGTTCTCTTTTTGCACAATTTTCACCCTGAATGTTAACATATATTTGCAGAATTTTTTCCCTAGCATGATATCTCAACCTGAAAGTAACAGAGCAGCATAAACAAACTTCAGAGAATGGTGGTCATCAGAGAGGATAATTTTTATTAAGAAACATATGTTCACTTACACCTTCATCATGAGTTATGCTTCGTCGGTCCTGGTGGTGTAGTGGTAACCATACTTGCCTTCTAAACCCAAGGTCGCGGGTTCAAACCAGGCCAGGATCGATGGATTTTTTCGGGCGTAAAATCGTAAGTATGGCTTCCTTCGGAAGGGAAGTAAAGCCGTGGGTCCCGTGTCGTACATTTACGGCATGATAAAGAACCTCAAGCCTGAAAAAAGAGGCCTCTGAGCAAAATTTGTCAGCTGTTTCATGCCCTAAATAGAATGGGATGCTGATGACCTCCGATGTTAAAGAGCATCCTTAAATAAACAAATCAAAAAAAAAAATGAGTTATGCTTCAGTTTTAGAAGCACATTTCACATAACATTGCACCTGGGTCCATATCTGTTTTGTTACACAACTGTAGTAGTTCTGTTTGTTGTACATTTGTACATCTTATCATTTTTGTTACACTACAGCCATATGTAATACAGAATATATTTCCAGAACTGATCAGCAATGTGCCACTTTCAATATTAATTAAATTTGGAATCTAACAGTGAAGCATGCATTAATTAACTCTTGTGGGTCAAATTATTTAGAAAACACTCTTCCTGGCTTCACTTACTTGAGATTTAATCAGGACATGTTTCGTGGACCTTTGCCCACATCCTATGGGTAAGTATGCATATAACAGCTGAGGATGTGAACAAAGGTTTACAATTCGTTTTTTGATTAAATATGAAGTAAGTGAAGCGAGAAAGAATGTTTTCTAAATAAATTCAACTCACAAAAAATAATTTATGTACCATGTGTGTGCAGAAAATATGGTTCCATCTTCATTGCATTTCAGAAACATTTAATTGCAGAGTTTGTAGAACATTGGATAGGAATAGCAGAATGTTCATAGCTAGCTTAATTGCATGATATAATACCCCTTGGTAATTTTCTTTGGAATATGTTAAGAATATTATGTATATCATTTTGTTTGACAGCAGACAGAACTGAATGATGACCAAATAAAAGTTCAATTTGGAAAAACAGTATTATACTAAATTGTGAGAAAATGCATGGAAAAATTTAATTTCATTCTTGTAAAATGTTTACCGAAGGTCTGACTTTCAGATGCATAGGTCCTTAATGATGTGTCATCAGACATATGCTCCTTAAAAATGATTCTCTTTGTGTGACCCATCATTCCTCAAAGTTTGTTGGTGAAGCTCTGTTACTGTATAATTTTGGACATCTCTTTACTCTTGACTCTCTCTCTCTCTTTTTTTTTGGGGGGGGGGGTAAAGATTCCAAGATACATGTATAGAAAACCAAATCTTTTTGATCCATTCTATGAGCAGTGGTGGCTATTGTCCCCTGTATCTGTCTGTGTCAGTCAAACTCGTGTATTATGAAGCTATTAGCATTGCTAATTACTTAAATTGTACTTATGAAGCTGTAGACAATGGGTGGTAATATATCCTCCTGAGAATCAGTCAACCATTATGGGTGTTATTTGATTACGTTAATGTAGGATAGCATTGCTGAGTCTTGGAGCAGTTGAGTTGTGAGTCATATTATGTAATGTATGCAATGGGAAGAAAAAATAATAGCATGTGAGGTTTGTTTAAAAATTTTGGTAAATTTCTATGAAATGGTTTATAAAGTGTAAAGTGGCATCAGTGGTGGCATGTATCATTCTTTATAAGATTTCTTCCATATGCATTGTGCAGTAAATGTTAAACAGTTATCTTATTCTATCTCCATTGTGTCGGTCCTGGTGGTGTAGTGGTAACCATACTTGCCTCCTAAACGCAAGATCGCAGGTTCCATCCCAGACCGATGGATCTTTTCTGGCATAAAAATCCTAAGTATGGCTTCCTTCAGAAGGGAAGTAAAGCCATGGGTCCTGTGTCATACATTTACGGCATGAAAAAGAACCTCAAGTCTGAAAGAAGAGGCCTCTGAGCAAAATTTGTCAGCCGTTTCACATCCTGAATTGATGGGACACTGAATTTCATCTGCCATAAAAAGGGTGGGAGGGGGACAAGTTCATTGATGCAGTGATTAAATAGTTCTATTTAAAGAGGTGAAGTCTTTAGGGATCTGTGCTACATTGAAGACTTTTGTGACTGTATGCACTAAGGAATGAATGGATGCTCGATCAAAGTCAGCATGAAAGATATCATTGAAAAAACTATGGCGTTGTAATGGAAAACTGCTGATTGAAATTGTGCAAGATAGCTGAGTCATAAGCATTTTAACTGAATCAATGCATGTCATGCGTGAAAAATTGCATTTATAAAAGCTTTGTGAACAGTGATGCTCCAATTGAAGCTGTGAATTCCACAACAGCACAAGTTCACTTTTTGGCTCTGTATGAGTTTTATATAATCTGAGCTCTATCATTTGACATTCAAAACAATACAAGCTTCCAGCATTTTCCACATATTACTGACATACTGAGTTTCATAAGCACAGAAGCCCGTGGTCCTGTGTTCTGGAAAGCAGACAGGTAACATGAATTTAAACAGAAGTAGCACTATGATTAAGAATTTTAAAACCATTTTTTCTACAGTTAAGAAACTCCTTCTCAATGCTAAAAGGCAAGAAAAGTATAAAAATAGAAAACAAAATAATTGAACACAGATCAAATATTATTACATAAACTGAGACATAAGTGGATTAGTTGCAAAACATTTACAAGCAAAGAGAAAAATAAGTTTGATGAAACTATCCTGGAGAGAGCTTACACAAATGAAATTCCCTTAAAAGTTGCTTAAGCCAGGGGATATTAAAAATATCTTTTCTCATTTATGCCTGAAAAGCAGCCTCATTCTCAAAGACTTTAGGATCAGGTTCTTAAGGGTAAGGATTCAGGATATGAAGTGTGGATCTATGACTAAGCAAAAGGAAGATATACAAGCTAAATTTTGTTGTTTGTTGCATGATATTATTGAGAAAATAACGACTGAATCTATGCAAAGGAACTTTTTTTCCTCCCCTAAACATTGTTGCATTCTAAAGAGCATTATCTTAATATAAATTAAACTTTTAGTGTCTGAAAAATCAAATGTTACACACTATAAAGTTCCATAACAACCCAAGTCCAGCTGTTCATGAATTTATTATAGGTAAAATGCTTGCTGATCATTATGTTAATATTTGATGACATTTGTGTTTAAGTAAAGTTTTATTAGGTAAAATATTTGATTTTCAAGTTTCATTTAATACATGTATTTTTAATTACATTGATTTTTTTATCTGTTTAAAAATAGTTGTGTAATATAATGAGTTAACATAAATAATTTTATGGTCTTAATTTTTATAGTAGATATCAAATTAGTTTAGTTCAAAAAGAGGGTTAGTTCACAATTTTGAAACTTAAATTGAAACATTCTTTGCTCTGAAAAAGTATTTTTTAATCAAATACATATCAAAATTGCTCATAAAATTCAAACAGAGAAAATAACTTTAATATATGTGTGCATTATTACGTTTTTTTGCTTCTTTCTGAAAACTTTTATTGATTCATTAGTCTGTTTTAGAATTCCACGCTTCAATTTACATATGTAAATTTGTTTTTTCAGTGGGTGGGGTAGAAATTGGCATTCTGCAGACTGTTGACATTAGTGCATTGTGTGTTCATCCTGCATGTGTGGTGTCAGTGACGCTAACGACACTACGTACAGAAACTGGACGACATACAGCTAACAAGGAAGTAGAAAGCATTATGTTGAATGTGAGTGGTAGATTGTTGATGGTCCAGAGAGAACAGAATTATCGGCAGGATGATGATAATCTAGTAAGTGGAGAAAGTATAAAACATAGTTGTGAGATTTACTTCTTTCAGTAGCTTCTAATATGAATTGTGTTCACCAAGAAATCATCAACTGGTTATTTGTAATTCCCTGTAACAGTTGGTCCATTATTTAATTTGTGTGAAATGTTGAGCTTATTCAATATGTTCAACTTTCATAGCATATATATATTTATATATGCTGATGTTTTTCAATTTGAATGTACAAGGAGGAGGAAAAAAATAAGTGTGCATAGTGGAATAATATAACATATTCCTTTTTGGTATGGAACTATAGATATGTTGTAATTCAGTTAAATGTACATACGAAGCTGTTGACAATGGAGTGGTATATATATAAACAATGTATACAGTTTTTATCACACTAACTCCATTCACTTACATAAAATTTGGACATATGTTTCGGGAGCGATCCCTCCCATCTTCATCTTCAAACAGTTTGTCAACAGGCTGAAGATGGGAGGGATCGCTCCAGAAACATATGTCCAAATTTTATGTAAGTGAATGGAGTTAGTGTGAAAAAAACTGTATACATTGTTTATATGTTGTAATTATTTAATTATTATTTGCTCTTCTTTTTTCTCTCCTTGCATCTGCTTTGACTTTATCTTGTAGTACTGTTTGTTATAATATGAAGTGAAATGAAGAGAAATGGTATAATGTATGTGTATAATTCTAGTTTCAGTCTTATACCTGTGCTCCACCAACCGTCCTGGCATCAAGGGTAGAGAATGTTTGGGTACCACGCAAATCTCGACGGGAAAAGCCTCATCTCACAGAGGCACTCTGGCTTTTCTGTGGTGCACATGGAATGATGGTATGGCTCCCGCTTTTTCCTAGGGATGGAGACAAATCTCACTCCTTCATGTCCAAAAGAATAATGTTGCCTTTCCATCTCAGGATATATCCTCTGGGTAAGCGTATAATATCAGGATTCCTACATTAGATTTAGTACAATTGAGATAATAAGGCTAACTTTTAACCCATTCACAGCTATGGCTGAATATTAGATATCCAGTGAAAACATCTGCTGTATGTAATGGGTAAAAAATATTTCCATGCAGTGCTTAATAATTAACTTTAGATGGTTAAAAAATCACCAAAAATGCTTTCAAGGAAGGATCATAATATGTTTTCTTGCAAATTATATTTTATATATTAGCACAATTAATAGAGAAACATATATGCACCACGTAAATTGTAGTTGCTATGGTCTATTAAAACAGTAGAAGGGAATAAATACTATGACTATTGAGCAATCCTGTGGATTATTATGATACAAATAGATGACTTAATAGTCAATAATATGGCACGAAACACCTGATAGCAGAGTTTATTTACTTGACTAGAATATCAGAGGCAAAAAATATGCAAATCAACAATACATGGCCCAAGCATACACATTTCACTCAGTGTGCACATTTGGTAAAAGCATTTGGTCACAGTTCTTTCTGAAACACCCTTCCATTAATTCTCCTATTAAACAGTACTCCAAGGCTGTTTGAAATACACCAGGAAGGTCTTTGGCAAAACTGTATTAAGGGGGAAGGGGGGGAGAATTGATTTAGAGATTCTTGCTGCAAAGGACTGCAAATATACAAATATTAAAGGCATAAGAACTGGTCTCTGTGCATGGTTAATTTCACAATCAGAAGATACCATAATTGTATTTTGATACATTTAACAAAATTTTTATATGGACAGAAGAAGAAAATTTCAGCAGGCTGTACAGTGCCTGTACATTTTTCTAGAATCAGCTTCTTCTTGATCATTTCAATGCCTTTAGGAACTGTAGAGTTGTATAGTTGATCATCTCTTTGGCTGCCCAGTAATCAACCAAAAGATATCCTTTTGAAAGTTTTGTTTTTGTTTTTTCTTGGAGGTGATGACTGATTATTTGAACTGCTACTTCCCTAGACATCTGCCTCTAGTGACATTACTTCCTCTCTCATGGTACTATAATGTTCTTCAATGGATGCCTTCTCATTGATTAAAAGTTACAAATCTACTTCATAACATTTTATTCTTTAAAAAGCTGTTTCTTTATTTGTTCAAAAATAACACGCTCTTCTATAGGTACATCTTCTGAAATACTAAAGTAATCGACCAACAATTTCACAGTTACTGCCTGTTTTTATTGTAGAAGAACTCTATACTATACTAAATAACCAACTATGTAGACATACTTACACAGAACAAAAGACACTTTATCTACTCTAGCAGGCAACACACAACCTACTTCTGATTGCTGTGCTACTTGCAGTAAGATATGGGGAAGCCTACACCACCCCACCTATTACTCCCTCTTATGTTCATACCATTTCACTGTAGCAACTAAATCTTTGCAAGGATGATTTGTTTGTGAACCTTAACAAAATTTAATAGTTTTCTTCTATTCTCTGAAAACAAATCCATTGACCCTTCATTGTTAGTGTATTGTACTGGATACCAAATTGATAATTTTTCAAGAGGGGATCCATGTCTGGAAATGCATGGTTTGGGTGCTGTGGACATTAAAGTACAATGCCTCAGATATGGTGATGGGTGTGCATTCCACATTTTGTCAAGTAACTTCCACCACCCTAACAAGAGTATCACATCATAATTTTAACTACAAAAGTAATTCATTTGTCAGGTTACAGAACATACATTGATGGTGCAGAGATTGGCACACAACTAATATTTGTATAACAAATATTACAAACAAAATTTTCGTCTGACAATGGGTAGCCCACTATCACTAATATTGGCAAACATTTTCATGAATGCATTAGAAATTAGACTAGTAAATAGTTTCCCTTGGATATTTAAGACTTGGTACTGCCATGTTGATGATATTTTTGCAATAGTACCAGAAAGATACTTGGATGATGCACTAAAGTTACTTAACTTACAGGAAAAAACAGTTAAATTCACTATGGAGAGAGAATGCAATAAACAGTTACCTTTCTTGGATATTTAGATAATTAAAAAAGAAAATCACCTAAACTTTGGCTTTTACAGAAAACCTACACACACGGATTATTACATTAAATATAGCAGTTTTAATCCATTTCCCCACAAACATGCAGTTTTAAATAGTCTTGCATACAGACTGGTTAATGTTCTAATGAACAAGGAAGAATATGAACTGTAAATGAATAATATAATGGATATAGCTATAGAAAATGGCTTCAAACAAGAAGTTATGAACAAAAAATAGACACAGCAAAGAATAAAAAGAAAATTAGAGACACCACTACACTTACTCCTATCAAAGAAAAAAACAGAACATACAAAAAATTCACATACCACCCATAGCCTTTCATAAATTTCAAAAGATTTTTAAAAGATACAATAATGTTTTGGCTCCAAAAAATAATTATTCCATTAAAAATATCCTTAACTCAAGACAAAAAGAAGATAACCTACAAGAAGAAGATAAATCAGGAATATATCAGATGAACTGTAATGATTGTGAAAAATTTTATATTGGAAAGACCAAAAGAAACATAAAAACAAGAGCCAAAGAACACATAAGGAATATAAACCAAAAATAAGAAGAAAAATCGGCGGTAGCGTGGCACTTTTGGAAAGAACAACATAACATTAATAAAAACCTCAAATTACTTAAAAATATTAAAGGAAAAACTGAACTTACAGATTGGGAAAACATGTATATTTGGAAGAATAAAGAGAAAGTTTTTAATTTCGAAATCCTGCCAAGTGATGTACTAATACAAAAGTTCATTAAACCTCCACCAGAAATGAATCGATCTACCACAAACAGCGAGGCCGGTAGTTGACCAGGAACTGACGATAGGAGCGATGGCTCTCGAAACTAGTCTTCCAGTTTATTGAATTTTAGTGGTGTGTATGATACAATCTCAACTCAATTTTTAAAATGTTAACATTTGACACTACTTTTACAAAAGTTCACTATATTTTATATGTAAAATCAATTCATTCATGTAAACATTCTAAATATCTTTATAGGTCATAAGTATTGCATCATTTAGCATAATACAGTAGAACCTAGAATCACTGTTTTTGGAGGGACATGGTTAAAATAACGATAAATGTGGAAAATGATAGATATGGAAAGTGCATAAATCATGTTCATAGTCAGTATATAAGCAAGCACTATATTTTGCATCAATTTTACATGTTACTCTGTACAATTTTTACACTTTTTTGTTGGTTTTGGTAGTCTAGTGGTAACCACATTTGCTTTATAGATCCAAGATTGCAGGTTCAACCCTGGCAAGGGTTGATGGATTTTTTTTCTGGTGTAAAAATCCTAAGTATGGTCCCTTTGGAAGGGAAGTAAAACTGAGGGTCCCATGTCATAGATTTACGCCACATAAAAAAACCTCAAGCTGGAAAGCAAAGGTCTCTAAGCAAAATTTAACAGTTGTTTCATGCTCTGAATTCAATGCTGTTCTGATGATCTGAGAAGTTAAAGAGCTTCTGTAAATAAGCGAATGAAAACAAAAATCAAGACATTTGTCATTTTCTTTGAAAAAGGTTGTTAACTGTCATATTTGCTTCTTTTCTTTTCATGTGAAACAAATTTTCCATATTCAATGCATCCTGTTGCTTACTATATCCATACTGCCATTGTCATGTGCATAGAATATGCTGATACAGTTTCACATGCTCTCAGAGCTTCAGTAAACATCAGCATGGCTTAAGCTGTTGCATCATCTTTCCGCTCTTTCCCACTCCCCTCCCCTGTATCAAATGCACTTGAGACTCCTCCCACTTCGTGGCATACTTCATCAACACTTTGAAGGCCACATGTAACAACGTCCTGGTCAAAACTGATGGTAATGGCAACTCTGAACCTTTCCCATTGGCTATTATCACCATCCTGCAGCTTCAAAAGTATTGGCAACTATGAAGAGTTCAAGTCCTGCTTTCTCAGATTAAACGTGATGCAAACTTTGTACATGCAACAATCACTGCTTCACTATTCCAGTTTGAAAACGATCATTCGAGGATAGAATTTTTCTGGGCTGAACTTTTTGAATGAATAATGTGAGAAAAAGATACTTCCAGGAACAATGAATGCAGGTATTATTTATGTAAGACAGATATAAGGTAAAACATTTGGAAGTGAATAAATTGAACGATACATCCAGTAAAACAATGATTCTGGGAACAATAGATTGAGGTTCCACTGTATTGACTTATATAAATTACTTAAAACTAATTATAATGTTAGCATACCTGGAGGTAAAAAGGAGTTCTGTTATTTGGAGGCATAATAAATAAATATATTTCCACAACTGTATTAACTTATATAAATTAGTTAAAACTAATTATAATGTTAGCATACCTGGAGGTAAAAAGGAGTTCTGTTATTTGTAGGCGTAATAAATAAATATATTTCCACATTCATCATTTAATTTTTCTAAATATTTTCCTGTGTCTAACATTCTTCATACTACTCCTGAACCATTTTGGCAGAAACTCACTAGTTTAAATGCTCTCTGCTATCTTAGAATTTAATTTTACAAAATATATATCATACAGTCATTGTTTAAACATTTTTAGTATCTTCACTGCCTATAGAGATAATTTCTCTTCCAATATTTATTTAAAATGCATTAGTGAATTTTTATTATGCTACTCCATACAGATATGTATTTTTTGTTTTTTTGCAGCAATTCTGTTTGAAGATGCCATTTTACTTGGAGCAGAGAATGATACAATGCTGTACACTTCAGATTCAAACTCACCATTTTCTCTTCCGTTTTGTGTTTTGGAGCGAACAGTAAGCACTGCACATGATACAAGACAAATGTTTTAACATTTGTATAATTGATAGAAAATATAATTATACTAGGAGCATACTTCCAGGACAGAATTGGTATTTTTATTATTGATTTAAACTCAGTAATTCAGGAAAAAAGAGCAACTTTTTTATTATATGATTATTTAAATTTAATTTTTTTTTTTTTTTTTTTTTTTTTTTTTTTGAGTAGTGTTTAACGCCCATTTTTACTACTGAGGCACCACAGGCGGTTTAAATGTTAATGTCTTCAATTATAATTTCATATGTAAGTATAAATTCATTTCAGTGTTACAAAAATATTAGCAAAAACTTGTAGTCTTCAGTCTTCATAAGCCTAGAAATGTTTTCTAGTGGATGGTTTTCTTCTCTTATAGCTGGAATTGTTGACACTTGTTAGAATCTAGCATTAACCCCAATCATTGGACAATCTCTGCTAACACTAGTGTTCTTTTCATAGTGGCTATTTCCTAGAGAAAGTTAATTTGTCCTAAATATTTTATAACAAGAATTCAACTTTGCCTCAGCCCTGGATCTGTGCTGGTCATAATAAATAATGACAATATCTGTTGAGTATATAAATCTTAACAGAGACTTGCGCATAAATACACTAAAGTTAAAATGTATTCAGCATTTTGAAAGATCCAGAAGCCACTACCACTGTCCACCACAGGAAGCAGCAGGAACAATGGATGAAATGAATAAAAAGTATATATTGTACTTAAGAAGCTGTTGACAATGCAGTGGTAATATATTCTAAACTTAGGTATTCACTTTTTACACTGAACTCCATTTACTTACATAAAATAAGATGCATTTTGGGAGAATGTCTCCCATCTTCAGTTGCTCACTGAATAGCCATGGCTAGACACCCAGAAGTTCTTGTGTTGGCATCTGTTGGCTGAAGTAGGAAATGGCTGAGTTCATCTAAAGGAGGAAACTCGAAGTTCATTGGGTTTTCTTTATTTTTTAATATGAAAAATTTTTCCCAAGTGGATAACTCTATTGGGTTGTGAAGATGTCTCAGCAGTTTAATTTCCAGTTTTATTTCATGGTTGTTGGTCCAAAAGTGAATTGCTACTGCTGATTTATCTACCTGCTTAAGCGGAATATTCCTAAAGTGTTTTTTCTTCCAAATTTCTAAATTTCTCTTTGTTTTGCCCATGTAGTTCTATTCACAATCTGCATAATTTATTACATAAATTCCTAATTTCTGTTCTGTTGGTATGGAGTCTTTTACTTTGCAACCTAATAAATTCTTGATATTATATCTGTTCTTTGGGGCTAACATTATCCCATGAAAATTTTCTAAAGCTTGTTGTGGTAAATTGGATGGTAGAGGAAACTTGAATTTGTATTCTTCTTTTGTGTTTTTCAGTGTGGAAAATCCCTTTTTGTCTTTTAGATTTATTGATAATTTTTATCACTGTGTCTTTGTTGAAACCATTGGTTATAGCTGTCTTTATTATTTGTTGGTATTCTATTTTGTACTGTTTCTGTGAGTGGAATATTCAGAGTAATCTGGTACTACCCAGGCTTTATGCACTACTAAAATACATAAAAATGATAACAGCATGAGACCAGTAATAAAGAATATCAATTCACCCACATATCAGGTAGCAAAAAAATTAATCAAAGTTTTCAATTCCTTCAAGAGATTTCAAAGTTTGAGCATCAAAAATTCAGTTGACCTAGTCCAAAATATTAAAAATAGCAGAATTACAGCTGGAGATATAATAATATAATTTGACGTAAAAGCCTTATTCCCGAGCATACCAACAGAGAAACTTATAACATTTTAATATTTGACACCATTGTTACAAAAGTTCACTATATTTTATACAAGAGAAACTTATGCTTATGTTAAAGAAATGGTTAACATCAATAAATTTAAAAACAGAAGAAATAGACGACTTGTTGAAACTTACTAATATTTGCATTCAACAAAAGATATTGCCAACAAGTTACAGGCCTAACCATGGGAAACCCTTTGTCACCTTTTCTAGCAGATTTATTTATGAGTTCATTTGAAATACATATCATGAAAGCCTTCCCGTTAATTTTCAAGTCATGGCATAGATATGTGAATGACATTTAGGCAATAATACCGAAGAAATGCTCAATAGATGCACTGAAACTTCTTAATTTGCAGCATAAATCTATACAGTCTACCATGGAAGAACAGAGAAATGGGTGGCTACCATTTCTAGATTTAAAAATGATAAGAAATGGGGATTGTTTGAATTTTGGAATTTACAGAAAAGAAACACACACAAAAAACTACATAAAAATGAGAGTTATAACCCCACTCCACATAAATACACAGTGTTTCACAGTTTGGCATACAGATTGATGAATATTCCAATCACAGAAACAGTGTAAAATAAACCAGAGGAACAGTGAATATTTGCCAACAAGTATTCTCATTTTTATTCACATAAAACATGTACTAAATATTTAGTTGAAAAGTTAAGTTATTGCCAGAATTAACTCGTTTTTATTCACTTCAGCCATTGCTTTTGGATATCAGAAAGGCACAACGCCTCCCAGCATCCAAAACCTATTACTATATGACAGCATACTTCCTTTAACTCAACTCAGATTCCTATTTATACTTAGTCAGTGTAATAATGTGATAGTATAGGAAGTATTCTAATTCATTGTGACACCACAAATTTTCAGAAAACAAATTTTAATTCTAAATAGAGAAAATAAACTTTAGTGATATCCATTAAGTACTCCACTTTTTTAAAAACAGTAAATTGTTTGCTAAAATTCATATTGCTTGTCCTTCCTATTACATATAAAACACATTTTTAGGCATACTTCTTGTTGCGATACATTTTGCAACCGAAATAGCATTTTTTACTAATTTCATAAATTATTCATTTTAATTTTTGGTTTAAACCTTCTGCAAGTAGAGTAAAAGTATTCAAAATAATAATTAATAGAGCATCAACACTATAATAGACCTCTTATACTTTTTAAGCAGTGGTCTAATATTTAAACAGTAGTATTTAATTAAAAAAAAAGATTGGATTATAAGATTTTCATCTGGATTGAAGAATGTGTAGGAGGTAAGGAAAATGTATGTTACAGATATATCAATGTCATATTTCCAGAGCCAGGTGTATCTTCATCAGATTCTCCGGCAATTGATTCGTCGAAACTTGGGCTTCCATGCATGGGAAATTGCTCGTAGCTGTACCAATCTTCCGTACTTTCCACATTCACTAGAATTACTCCTTCATGAGGTAAGGTAATTAACCCATAGAATCTTATCATCCATGTTGATGAGCTGTGGTAATATAATTGTAATAATAATATTATAACAATAAAATTTTTGCTATTTACTTTAGGAAGTTCTAAAAAAATTGTAATGACATTTTATTTCTTAAGCTATGTTCAGAATGGTTTTTGTTGAAGAGCTTTTACTAAAGAAATTAATGTTATTTAATTAAATTAAATCTATTGTCTAACACTCTTCATGCTTCACTAACCTTAAAAATATTCGGTACCGGTTTCAAAGATACGTTATCTCCATCTTCCGCCATGGATGACTGGTGTAAAAGGCTGTTGTTACGTAGTATCAGAAGTAATGTTCGCTCTGGTGAAACTTTTATAAACTTAAAATTTATACTTTCTTCCTTCGGAATGTCAAAATTCATCAAATGATCCTTATGTTTGTAGATGTGAATCTTTTCCCAAATATCCAATTCTACCGGTCCCTGTACAGCTCTCAATAATTAAACTTTTTCCTTTATATCATGGTTTTTTGGTACAAAAGTGATATACCACGGCTGATTTTTCTATTTGTTTGTATTTTAAATTTCTCATATGTTCTTTTAGAGTATTCTCACATTCTTAGTTTTTCCTACGTAGATCTTATCACATTCAGCACATCCGATCTTGTAAATCCCAGCTTTTTTCTCTTTTGGGATATTATCTGTAGTATTGTCTTTCAAAACGTTGTTTAAACTAAATCTATTAGTCGGAGTCAATTTTATATTAACATCTTTAAATATTTTTTGAAATTTATACATCACTGTTGAATTATATGTACATTTTTTAAAGGACATTTTTTCTTTAATTGTTATAATGTAGTGGAATTTTCAATTCTTTTCTTTCTCTGGAATTTTTTAATCTTATTATGTATTAAATCTTCATTAAAACCATTTAAAATTGCTATTTCTTTTATTTTTTTATTTTCTATGTTATATTCTTCTTTACTGATTGGCAAATTGATCAATCTGCATATCAAACTATTAAAAATTGCATGTTTGTGAGCTATAGGATTAAAACCATTTTCTTTTAATGGTATGGTCTCAAAAACCATGTATGTCCAAAATTCGTAAGAAGAACAATGAAATTTAGTCATAATAGCACAGAGCAAAGCAGCAAAAAAGAAGGTGATAACGGATAGAAAAGGCCAAACATTATAAAACATTAACTAGCATAGATCTTCAAATGTATGAAAAATATTTTGTATATTATTAAATTTTTTTTCTTGTGTATGTTTACTTTTTTCTTTACTTTCCATTCAATATGATCAAGTGCTTTCTTTAACATATTATCCCAAATGACATAAGCTAACTTTTTGGTAATTACTAAATATTTTTCATACATTTGAAGATCTATGTTGGTTAATGTTTTTTAATGTTTGGCCTTTTCTATCTGTATCACCTTCTTTTTTGCTGCTAATTGCTCTGTGCTATTACGACTAAATTTCACTGTTCTTCTTATGAATTTTGGACATATATGGTTTTTGAGACCATATCATTCAAAGAAAATGGTTTTAATACTATAGCTCACAAACATGCAGATTGATCAATTTGCCACTCAGTAAAGAAGAATATAACATAGAAAATAAAAAAATAAAAGAAATAGCAATTTTAAATGGTTTTAATGAAGATTTAATACATAATAAGATTAAAAAATTCCAGAGAAAGAAAAGAATTGAAAATTCCACTACATTATCAACAATTAAAGAAAAAATGTCCTTTAAAAAATGTACATATAATTCAACAGTGATGTATAAATTTCAAAAAATATTTAAAGATGTTAATATAAAATTGACTCCAACTAATAGATTTAGTTTAAACAACGTTTTGAAAGACAATACTACAGATAATATCCTAAAAGAGAAAAAAGCTGGGATTTACAAGATCTCATGTGCTGAATGTGATATGATCTACGTAGGAAAAACTAAGAGGAATGTCAGGATACGTCTAAAAGAACATATGAGAAATTTACAATACAAACCAGTGCATATCACTTTTGGACCGAAAATCATGATATAAAGGAAAAAGTTGAATTATTGAGAGCTGCACAGGGACCGGTAGAATTGAATATTTGGGAAAAGATTTACATCTACAAACATAAGGATCATTTGATGAATTTTGACATTCTGAAGGAAGAAAGTATAAATTTTAAGTTCATAAAAGTTTCACCAGAGCGAAATATTGCTTCTGATACTACATAACAACAGCCTTTTACACCAGTCATCCACGGCCGAGATGACGTATCTTTGAAACTGGTACCGAATATTTTTAAGGTTAATGAAGCATGAAGAGTGTTAGACGACAGATTTAATTCATATGAGCTTCACTGTGTTAGTTCCATATGAAAATTTTTTTAAAGTTTTTACAATTTTTAAAAAAATTTTAATAAATTAATGTTATATCTCAGCCTGTTACAAATAGAATGATAGGTGTCAGTTTCAAAATGAAGGGAATAAGGTGCTACTTTGGCCCTTCTAGTATGCCATTTGAGGGTTGTCTGAAAAGTTCTCAGCCTTGACTATAAGTGACCGTGCAATTGGCAAATGATAGGTACATCTATGCATTTGAAATATCAAGTCAGTATTTAAATAATTAATACAGTTTTCTAAAGCAGATATAAAATGGATAAGTATTGTGAAGTGATGAAATGATGAAGTTTTTTTAAAATATAGTTTAACATCGAAGACAATTCATACCTAATTTATAAAAGATTGTGCAGACTCTTTTCCTTTACTTTTTAATGATAAAAAATGGGCTGCTGAATTTAAACATGGACATACCAGCTTTCAAAATTATCCACATGAAAGATGTCCTAAAAGAGCAACAGCAGGTGAATTCATTGAATAAATACATGATATTGTATTAAATTAAAGACTAATTTTGTGTCTGAATTAATGCAGCAAAGCAACTTATATATTCTTAACTAGAAATGTTAATTGGAACTTGTACAGTGAAGCTAATCATATAATTATGGTCATAGATTGAGTGGAACTACACCCTCTTATTGCTACACTTGTTTATAATATGTGACAAAATCTACTTTGAAAATACAGAGAGAAACATAGGCACATGGTTAAAAGAACATTTCAGGAAATAAAATGCAAGCAGATGGAGAAATCAGCAGTAGTACTCATTTTCTGGACAGAAAACCACAACATAGTTAATAAGGCAGAATTATTAAAATCAGCACAAGGACATACAGAATTAGCAACATGAAAGAAAATCTACATTTATAAATACAGAGACAGTTTAATGAACTTTGACACTTCTGGGGATAAAAACATAAACTTTAAGTTCATTGCACTTCCACCAGAGCAGAATGCAGATTCCAACAGCATAACGAATTATCCAATAGTCGATAGTTAGCTGATGATGTGAACAAAGGATTTGTGAAACTAGTTCTACATATTATAAACAAGTAAATGGAGCCAATAAGAGTGTGTAGTTGAACCCAGTCATCAATGATCTTAATTATATATTCTTAATTAGTTGGTGAGTCAATTTAATAACCTTATGCTCCACTTACCATGACCTGTGAAACATGTTCTATATAATTTAATGGCAAGTGGATCATAAGAGTATTAAATCAACTCATCAGCTAATTAAGAGTACAGTAGATGAACATTGAATATAATTGTGTGAAATTGCTGACACTATAGACATTTCTAAGGGATGTGTAGGTTATATTTTACATGAACTGCACACGAAAAGGCAGATCAAAAATGTATTCACTTGAAAATATTGCAACAGTGTTTAGAACATTTTAATATCACCTTTGTGTGGCTTATAACTGTAGATAGGACTTGAATGTACCATCATGCTCAAGCTCTAAACAGAAATGAAAACACTGGACAGAAGCTGGTTGTTCAGGGGAAAATTTTATGTACAGGAAAGATTATGGCATCAGCCTTTTGGGATGCTAAAGGAATTTTACTAAAGCATTTTCAGAAGGGCATCACCATTAAAAGAAGAGTACTACTTCAGTCTTTTAAACCAATATATGAAAAAATTGTGAGGAAAGACAATTTTTAGAAGAAGAAAATATTAATGAAAATAAATTACCTGCTCACAGAAGTATTTTAGTGACAGGAAAATTCGAAGATTTGAAGTATGAATTGAATTATTGGAATATGCACCCTATTCACATTTGGCTCCCTCTGATTTCCATCGATCTCCAAAGCTCAAACTCTTGCTTGCTGGTTTTTCATCAAATCGAGAGGAAATTGCAGTTGTAGAGGCATATTTTTTAAACATTTTGGAAAACCACTTCAAAGACAAGTTAATGGTGTGCTAGCATCACTAGAATGAATTTATTAACCTAGAAGGAGAGAGACTATGTTGAAAAATAAAAATGTTCAAGTTTAAAACTTGTCCCATCATTGTTAATCTGTGAACTTTTCAGACCACCCTTTTATCATAAAATGAGCCAATTAATATCTTAAGGCAGCTGTTAAGTGAAACTCAGCATTATTGGAAACTTATAAGTAGTCATTTGTTGGCCGTCTTGGAACCTTCTAAAATTTTTTTTTTAATTTATTTATTTGGTTTATTTACGGATGCTCTTTAACATCTCAGGTCATCAGCACCCCATTCAATACTGGGCATGAAACTGCCGACAAATTTTGTTCAGAGGCCTCATTTTTCAGGCTTGAGGTTCTTTATTATGTCATAAATGTATGACATGGGATCCAGGCTTTACTTACCTTCTGAAGGAAGCCATACTTAAAATTTTTTTGCCTGAAAAAATCCATCGGTCCTGGCTGGGATCGAACCCGCGATCTTGGGTTTAGGAGACAAGTATGGTAACCACTGCACCACCAGGACCAACCCCTTCTAAGATGATGAACAATGCAATAATATATATAGTTTTATTTCCTGAAAATGTACACTCAAGATAATAAAAGTTTCTCTGGTCAAACTATTATTTGTTGCACTGTATTTTTCAGGGACTTTAGGCTGAAATACTTAATTTTCCTTGTATCCCAGAGTAACTTATATTGAAAATTGACATTAACGCTCTCCATTTTAACTGGTAAAAGGTTAATGGTTGGATAATGAGATTGCTGTTGCTCTAAAAAGTAACCTAACAATAGAGGTGCTGTAGCTCATGTGAATTAAGAATGTGAAAAGAGAATCATATCCCATTATGTTAAACATGTGTAAGGCAATTGAAAGTTCTGCTAACTGTAAATTTTAGTGTGTAATGTTTTTGAAGGCAAGGAATGTGTGACAAAGCACAATTCATCAGAATTTCTGTGAAGTTTATGGAAACAATGCAATGCATGTTGGCACCATTATAAAATTGGCAAAGAATAAAAGAATTTGTTTGATTAGTTGTAATCAATTGCTGATTTGTTATGCTCATTTAATTTGATTTGGATGGAGATAGAATTCCTACAAATAGTTCTTGAAATATTTTTATGAATGAATATTTATTATTTCTACACTTTTACAATATTTTCTTGATCCTTGAATGCTTGTTATTTGAGGATCCTATACACCTAACACATGGTTGTTGTGTACATGGATCTTACATTACTCTAGCTATACATATTATTGAGTGAACTTTACAAATACTACCTAAAGGTGATCCTTTTCCCTCATTGTTGTCTTATTACCAGCTTCCTTTATCTTGATCACTTTCCTCCACCATTTTTCTATTACTTTCCCTACATAATTTCCAAATTGATTCAAAAATTCTTTTCTGCTAATCCCAAAAATCTTTAATGCTAGAATGTCTGCCTGCAAATTTTCCCACTTTTTGTTCCATATTTCCTTGCTCCATCCTTTGGTTTCTGTACATTCTAATATATAGTGCAAGTTCTTGTCTACTGTACCACAAATGGGTGCAATTCTTTATCAATTTTTACCCCCTAGCATCATTGTTCCTGTTCTTGCCCATGCTATACCCTCCCTATCCATTTGTCACAAACCTCAATATATTTTTTCGTGCCCCACACTTTCTTAAAACCCCTGTAATATATCAGAGTACTCTTATCTCTTAGGCTACCAAATATTTCCTGTTTCTCTATATCAGGACTCCTTGATTTCACTTTATTCCATGTGCCTTGCCCCTTTTGTGACATTAAACTCTCTACTCTCCCAAACCAATTTCTCGTACACTTTTCTAACCAGCTTACACCCAAATTTGGAATTTTTTCCAAGCATGTTCTTATATTATTGGTAGCTAATTTTCTCTTCCCTAGTGCATTCTTCCTTTGTTCTGACCATTTTCCATTACTGTTCAGCCTTACCCCCAAATAATCAAATTTCCTTACCACTTCAATTTCGTTCTCCTCTTGCTGAGTTTATTCCCTTTTTTACATACCAAAATTTGTTAGTTACATTTATTTATGTTTAAGCTCCATTTTTTACAATATTTTTCTTTTGATTCTATTGCTTTTTTTAAAACTGCACTTGTAATTGCAGCTGCTAAATCATCCACAAAAAGCAAACATGGAAAGTCTTTATTATTAATTGATGGACGGTGCCTATTCTCCCTCTCTATTTCTTTGACTTTCTCATTTATTAACAGATTGAATAATACCAGACTTAGTTTACACCCCAGTCTTAAGCCAATTTTATTTGGTACCCAGTCTGTTACTTTGTTGCTTTGAAGCCTAATGCAAAAATTATTGCCTGAATACAACCTGTGTATTAATCCTATAAACTCCCCTTTCACTCCTATTTCTTTCAGCTTAATCCACATTGCCTCTCTTTTGATAGTATCAAAGGCCTTTTCAAGATCTGTGGAGAACAAATACAACTTCCCTCTTTTTATACTCAGGCATTTATCTATTAATGTTCTTATTATAAAGATGTTGTCTATGTACATTTTCCTTTTCTGAAATCCCTTGGAAATTCGATAGATTCCTTTCTTCCTCCACCCATGACAGTAATCATTTTGCTAAAACCACTGTAAACACCTTACCTATCACTGCTAAGAGACTAATGCCTCTTTAATTGTTTGGACTATTTACATCTCTCTTCCCTTTAAAGATTGTTACATCACCCCCAGTTTCCAATTCTGTGATAACCATCCACCCTCAAACAGTGCTATGCTGAAACCACACTTGTCATACCTTGTCATACCAGCACTTTTTTAAAGATTTCATCTGATAACTGATTTTCATTGTTTTCCCAGCTGACTTAACTACAGATTCTAGACACGATTTTGCTTCATCAGTTTTACCCTTCTCAATTAATAGATGATTTCCAGTTTTCCACATCTTCCTCTGTTTGACTTTAGATTCTCCCTATTATTCTCTTCTTCCTCAATACGCCAACTATAGCTTTCTATAGATTTTCCTTCCTCTTTGCCTTCTTTCTGATCCCCATCTTTACTGTTTGGAATTTTGCTAATAAAGGAAAATAATTATTCAAAACTATCTGCATAACCTTAAAGTCTACAAGACTATTATCAAAATTCTTTGAACAAAGCATATAGACAATGAAACTTTGTCCCCTTTGGTTAATAAACATGTGTTCTACCCACTAATCTGACCCTCTTATACCTTTGCACATTATTAGATCAAAATTCAAACAATTTTTTACCTTCTCTATTACTCATCTTATCTCTACCATATCTCTCTATTTAGATTTGCCTTTTCTAGGCTGTTATCTGCTTCATTTTTAAAGATTTGTTCTTCCCCAACTCTAGCTTTGAAGTTTCCCATTATCAAGCGGTCTTTATTATCATATTTTTGGTTCAAAGTTTCAATACCATTTTCTAGATTTTTATAAAAACTGGATCGTAAAAATCTGAAGTCCCTGATGAGTTGTACACCATCCCCATGGCTAAGATTTATTGCTCTCAGTACCCATTTTATATCTCAAAACATCACTGTGTCAGATCCTACACACTTTATTTCCTTTATCCTAAGTTTTCTTTCCTTTCTAATAAACACTCTTCCTTTCCCTTTCTTTTTTATTCCATTTCTTCCAAAAAACTCAAACTCATCCCAATTTATCACTGCACTCTTAGTTAACCATGTCTTCACCAATGCTACTATATCTCCTAACTTCATCATTTGTGTTATTTCACCTTTTTTATTTTATCAATCAGCTCTTCAACATTTCAGCACACCACCGCCAGGGGATTCCCACCCTATACTGAGCCTGTCCTCTCTTTTCTAAAATCAAGGAGTTTTGCTCTCATTCTTGTTAGCCTCCCCTCCTGAAGCTCCATTTGCCTCCCGAGATTGTGATCTTTTATTATCAAAATGCTCCCTTCTGGTCTTGTCACTACACTCAAACCTCTCTAGGCTCTCTCCACCACTCTAAGGTTGCTGCCTCTCTGGTCTGTCTCCATTCATCAGCTGCTTCTGAGGACTAGTTCTCTAAGCAGTTGACATCATCTGAGCTACAATGTTTGCTGCCACTATTTCTTCCATATTCTTCTCCATTTTCTGTTCTATTATCACCTCTCTGCATTTGATTTCTTTTATATCTTCCGCTATTAACTTGAACATATCTTTCACTTCCTCCATCATTGGTCCTGAATTTTGTTCTACTCCTCCAATTACTAGTAAAACTACCAACACTAGCACCTTCCAAAAGCTTATCATCTGCAGACCCTTTTTCTTATCTGGACTTTTGAATTTTCATGTATTAAACAGTCCAACACTTACTTTGTACAACTATAGTGCTACACTCATCTTGATCTTTCTTGTGAGCATTCACTCTCCACCATCCTCTCTGCATTCATGCAAGCAGCTCCATTTTTTTATGTAATAGAGTATTTACTTTCTGAATACTTCTCATTCTAAGCTTATTTTATTTATTTGGTTTATTTAAGGATTCTCTTTAACATCTCTAGTCATTAGCATCACATTCAATTCAGGGTATGAAATGGCTTATAAATTTTGCTCAGAGACCTCTTCTTTCAGGTTTTCTAAGCTTGAAAATGCTTTATAAGCATTTATCAATTGCAGATATTTGATGAATAAATAGTAGTAAATAAATAAAAAAAACATTGAACTTATGCACTTTTGTTTTCTTTCACTGTGTATAATAAACCTATTTTATTGCTTTAAGATTAGGAAATTTTTACAGGTAAATGTATTTTCAGGAAGCAAGACATAGAAATTGTTTAACATCTTGTATATAGGTCCTGGAGGAAGAAGCCACTAGCAAAGAGCCAATTCCCGATGCATTGCTTCCTAGTGTGATTGAGTTTATCCAGGAGTTCCCAGTATATCTACAGACTGTTGTACAGTGTGCTCGAAAGACAGAAATTGCTCTCTGGCCATATCTTTTCTCTGCGGCTGGCAAACCCAAGGATCTCTTCCAGGAGTGCCTTGTAAGCAAGCAGCTGGACACAGCAGCATCATATCTCATAATACTCCAGGTAAGCTTTGAAAAATAGCAGTTAAATTTCATTTAAAAAGCTGTGACCAGATTAGAGTTTCGTTTATGAAGCAAATTCAATTAAAGAGATTTATAAATTTGCAATACTTGTTCACAATTGTCATGAGCGAAAACTGAATAAGTGGCATGCAACTGTTATGAAATTTTATTTCAGTGGATAAGTTCCCTATCTCAAAATGCTTGTCTTGATCTCTTTGCTGTCCTGGAATTTGTGTACTTGAATTCTGGAACACACTGTATTTGCATTCAGTACTACATAGAATATTGCCAAATGCTTCAGTGATCTGAATAATGAAAAATTCATGAAGTTGTTTTGAAAATTACTGTTAGTGTGATAAATTTGATTATGCATTATTAAATGTCATATGACTGGTTAAGGTTAGAATATTGCCAGACACTTCAGTGATCTGAATAATGTAAAGCTCATGAAACCATTTTGAAAATTACTGTTTGTGTGACAAATTTGATTATGCAGTATTAAATGTCATATGACTGGATACCGTTCTTCCACATACATATATTTTAAGATTGAATTTGAACTCAGCTTTCAAATATATCAATTCATTAAAAAGCTAACCAGTATTCAATATTGATGCTAGTTCCATCTTAGGGATTTCCAAACTATGAGCCCTTCTACTGACTTATCACACAAGTACAAGGTGACTGGTACATGCAAGGGTGGAAGAAAATAGCACTGTATAACCATGAATGGCAATTATATTTTTTTGGAATTTATCAGGAGAAAATGTTCTTTTAAAACAAAACAGTTTGTTTCAGAGTTAAATATGGAAAGTCCAGCATTGAAGAAAAAATATTTTTAAAATTCAAGATTTAAGAGGGTATAATATGTAATGGGGATCCTATTAATAGGGAAATACTGTAATTAAAGCGAAAAAGAAGGTTAAAAATACACAGTAGTCACAGGCCACAAGGAGTTAGAAGTAGATTATTTGTGGTTTCTGTAGTGATTAGAATTTATTTATTACATCTCTGCAATTCCAAGGTAAATTTCTGTAGTTAAATCTTTCTATATTAATATTAGAACAGTATAAGACAAATTTCAGGGCCAATATTTCACAGTAGCAATTTCCACTACCATTGCAACCACTGCATTGATCTGACTTCCTTACTTTCATTAAAATAAATCTTATTTAATTGATATTATTGTATGATTTAGTTGAACTACATACTCTTAATGCTACACTTACTTGTCATATGTATTCTATATATTATGACAAGTAAGTGAAGCATTAAGAGTGTGTAGTTCAACTAAATCATTCAGTAATATCAATTATATGATTGGCTTCACTGTGCAAGTTCTAATTTACATTTTAATTAAATCTCATTTAAATATTGTACTTACGAAGCTGTTGAAAATGGATTGGTAATATATCCTAAACTTAGGTATTTGTTTTTTATATAAACTCCAATTACTTACATAAAAATAAGACGCGTTTTGGGAGAATCTCTCCCATCTTCAATTGCTCACTGAACCGCCATTACTCGAAATGATAGCTAGACACTTGGATGTTCCTGTGGTGGCTTCTGTTGGTTGATGAAGGAAATTGCTTAGTTCATCCATAGGAGGAAACTCTAAGTTCATTAGATTTTCTGTATTTTTTAATATGAAAATTTTTTCACAAGTGGATAACTCCAATGGGCTGTGAAGATGTTTCATCAGTTTAATTTCTGTTTTTATTTTGTGATTTTTGGTCCAAAAGTGAGCTGCTACTGCTGATTTATCCACCTGCTTAAACCGAATATTCCTGAAATGTTCTTTCCTCCGAATTTCCAAATTTCTCTTTGTTTTGCCTATGTAGCAGTAGTACAGTGATTCACAACTGAGGATGCAGGCAAAAGCCTTGCGAAACTAGTTTTGCATGATTCAACAGTAAGTGGAGCATAAGATTATCAAATTGACTCACTAGATAATGAACAACATAATAGTCGCTTCACTGTAATCATTCCGACATGAAATTAAATGTTATATGTAAAGCAGTTGGAGTTTGGTGTAAAAAATGAATACCTAAGTTTAGGATATATTGCCACTCCATTGTCAACAGCTTCACAAGTACAATATTTATATACAAGAGAAACAAGTCTAGAAGCAAAATAGAACACCCATTGGTTAGAAAAAATGGCAAATATAGACGCAGACAATTTCACAACTTATGACGTAAACATTAATAATACAAAATGAGAGATTAAAACATATATTAAATTACAAACCAGAAAAAGACACATTGCATCCAAAATTAACTTCCTAAAATCATGTTTCAAAAGAAAAGTCACACCAATATTAGTGAGAAAAACCATTAAAATAAACAATAGTCTGCACCAGAAGGCAGCAGAAACTAAGGTAATTGAAATTGAAAAGAGTTTACAGTATAAAAGACTACATGAAATAGGCTTCTAAATTTAGGAACTGTATTTAAAACTAACGAAAAAACTAGGGTTTCACGAATGGGAAAATTTGCAACACCACCTATATGAAAATAAAACAAGAACTGGAAATTAATAAAGAAACTCCAGAACTTACAAAAACGCCAAATAAAAACGGTTCCACCCTCATGCACACACACAATAGAAAAGGTAGTTAATCTTTTGAGTGCCACATTTTCCGAAAATGAAATCAATCTCCTAAACAAAGGCCTGAAAACTTATATAGATATCTCAGATAAAATATAAGATTACATAGCCTACATAGACATAGCCACCCAACAACTGAACAAAAGAGAAAAATCATTTGTTAAAAAGTTTTAGAGAACATAAAAAACCTAAAGAAATCGATAAATTATGGGACGACATTAAAACAACTAAAAGAAAAACCAGTGATATACATAAAAGCACACAAAGGCATTAAAATAGCCATTTTAGATGAAAAGGAATACAAGGAGTTGAAACTATGTGAAAAGGAAAACACTACAAACCAACTGAAAAGAATCCGCTGAATAAATGCAATAAGATGTTAAACAAAACATTAAATGAAGTCAAAACACTATCCACTTCTGAAAAACCGAATATCACACAGAGTAATCCAGTACTTCCCAGGCTTTATGCACTACCTAAAATACATAAAAATGATAACAGCATGAGACCAATAATAAATAATAGCAATTCACCCACATACCAGGTAGCAAAAAATTTATCAAAGTTTTCAATTCTTTTAAGAGATTCCAAAGTTTGAGCATTAAAAATTCAGTTGATCTAGTCAAAAAACTTAAAAATAGCAGAATTACGGCTGGAGATATAATGGTATCATTTGATGTAAAAGCCTTATTCCCAAGCATACCTACAAAGAAACTTATGCTTATGCTAAAGAAATGGTTAACATCAACAAATTTAAAAACAGAAGAAAAAGAAGACTTATTAAAACTTAAACTTAGGTATTCATTGCGACTCCATTGTCAACAGCTTCTTAAGTACAATATTTATTAAAACTTACTAATATTTGCATTAAACAAAATTACTTCAGCTTCAACAAAAAATATTAACAACAATAATCAGGCCTAACTATGGTAAACCCTTTGTCACCTTTTCTAGCAGAGTTATTCATGAGTTCATTTGAAATACATATTACCAAAGCCTTCTCTTTAATTTTCAAGTCATGGTTTAGGTATGTGAATGACATTTTTGCAACAATACCAAAGAAACACTCAATAGATGCCCTAAAACTTTTTAATTTGCAACATGAATCTATACAATTTATCATAGAAGAAGAGAAAAATGGGTGGCTACCATTTCTAGATTTAACAATTATAAGAAATGGAGATTGTTTGAATTTTGGAAATTACAGAAAAGAAACACACTCAGAAAACTACATAAAATGAGAGTTATAACCCCAATTCACCAAATATGCAGTGTTTAACAGTTTGGCACACAGATTGGTGAATATTCCAATCACAGAAGCATAGTACAAAATAGAATACCAACAAATAATAAAGACAGCTATAATCAATGGTTTCAACAAAGACACAGTGATAAAAATTATTAATAAATCTAAAAGACAAAAAGGGATAAGGGAAGTTACCACACTGAAAAACACAAAAGAAGAGTACAAATTTAGAAGTTTCACCTACCATCTAATTTACCACAAGTTCAAGAAATTTTTCAAAGAACATGGAATAATGCTAGCCCCAAAGAACGATACAAACTGAAGAATTTATTGGGTTGCACAATAAAAGACTCCGTAGCAACAGAACAGAAATCAGGAATTGATGAAATAAAATGTGCAGATTATGAGCAGAACTACAAAGGCAAAACAAAGAGAAATTTGGAAATTCGAACGAAAGAACATTTCAGAAATATTCTGTTTAAGCAGGTGGATAAATCAGCAGTAGCAGCTCACTTTTGGACCAAAAATCATGAAATAAAACTGGAAATTAAACTGCTGAAACATCTTCACAACCCAATGGAGTTACCCACTTGAGAAAAATTTTTCATATTAAAAAATAAAGAAAACCCAATGAACTTCAAGTTTCCTCCTATAGATGAACTCAGCAACTTCCTACTTCAGCCAACAGAGGCCACCACAGGAACATCCATATGTCCAGCCATAGTTTTAAGTAACGGCGGTTCAGTGAGCAACTGAAGATGGGAGAAATTCTCCCGAAACGCGTCTTATTTTTATGTAAGTAATTAGAGTTTAGTGTAAAAAATGAATACCTAAGTTTAGGATAAATTTTATTTGTTTCTTTTTAATGGTATATATTAGCAAAAGTATACTAAAATGTGATTTTTCAATTTTATTCCAATAGAATCTTGAACCCTCCACAGTCAGCAGACAATATGCAACACTTTTGTTGGATGCAGCCTTAGACCAATGCAAATGGGAGTTATCCAAAGATCTTGTGCGATTTCTGAGGGCCATTGGTAAGGCTTATGTTGATAACTTTGTAATTACAGCAAGAATTTCAGTATTAAGGCAGCTAATACCGTTATGGTTGTTATTCATTATAGATCCAAATGATGTTGAATCTCCAAGGGCATCTTTCATTCTACCGTCCAAATATGGAATGAATCCCCAGACACCACCTGTTAGTCCTAATGAAGAGGATTTGTCTCTTGTCTTAGGAACTATGCAGGTTAGTAACTGTGATTTTTATGTATTGTGCATAGGTACATTTTTATTAGCAGATACAAGATGAAGTTACCAAAGAGTTAAAACACATTTTTAGCAAGACAGATAATAAAAATAAATGTTTAAAAAAAATGCTCAAAGAATGGAAAAATCGATAGTCCTGCTACAAGAGAGTTATCTTTGCTTCAATCTTCAGCAAAGTGACACCAGATTTTTATCATATTCAATTCATTTCTGCATGTGCCAGTTTTGGTAGTTATTTTGAAAGATTCCATACTCAAAACAATAATGATAGAAGGCATGAGATAGGTTTCATAAGATTCTGGCCTGATTCAGTTGTAGTTATATGAGGGGTGTTCAACATATAGGCTTCCCTTTGGTGATACTTTAAAACACAGACTTACACATCTAAAATTTGCATTAAAACATAGTGCCAGTTCTCCTATACAGATGACAGTGCCTACCATAGGTATGGCATGACCATTGGCACAAGCATATTAGCTTTACAAAACACATGCAGCAGTGACAAAGCATTGCCAGGCTCATTATACTTAGTCAAGTGAACTCAAGTGAGTATAAAAGCTGGACACTGCATACAGATTTAAGGAATATGTGAGGGCAATCATCTGTTACAAGCATGCTTGTGATTTATTGGGATGCGACATTCACAGCAGTCTTGTTGAAGTGTATGGCAATAATGTGATGTCAGTACCGAGTGCGCAAATTGTGTCGGATGTTTGCTGAAGGATGAGCAAGCATCTGTGGCAACTTTCGTGCCTGTAGTCCTCCGGTCATCAGTTCAACAAGGATGCATTGATTTTAGAGAAGACTCACGGAGTAAGATGCGAGATGTGGCCAAAGCACTGAACATTCATTTGCACAGTTTATTGCCTTATTCATGATGTGTTGGGATACCAAAAAGTGTGTTTTTTTTTATTTGATTTATTTACAGACACTCTTTAACATCTCAGGTCATCAGCATCCCATTCTATTCAGGGCATGAAATGGCTGACAATTTTGCTCAGAGGCCTCTTCTTTCAGGCTTGAGGCTCTTTATCGTGCCATAAATGTATGAAACAGGACCTACGGCTTTACTTCCCTTCCGAAGGAAGCCATACTTAGGATTTTTATGCCCAAAAAAATCCATCAGTCCTGGCTGGGATCGAATCCAGGATCTTGGGTTTAAGAGGCAAGTATGGTAACCACTACACCACCAGGACTGACTACTCAAAAAGTGTGTGCTTGTTGGGTACAATGTCAACTGACTCCTAATCGCCTGAAGCAATAAATGGGTCCCAGTTTGCAACATTTGCTTTAGTTTTACACATAGGGAGATAATTTTCTCATTCATATCGTAATGGGTGATGAAAGTTGGGTGCCCATTACTTTCCTGAGGCAAAAGTGAGGTCAATGAAATGGAAACTTGGCACTTTGCCATTAAGAAAGAAGTTTTATACCTCTCCCTCTGCAAGGAAAGTCATGGTAATGGTCTTCTGGGATTCCAAAGGAGCTCATCTTGTTGACTTTCTTGAATCGCGAGAAATAGTAATTCCTGATCGTTATTATACAATCTTATGATTTCTCAAATCTGCAATTCATCACAAGCACCTAGGTGTTCTCATTGATGTCCATATTTGCCTGTTAAACTCAGGATTGCCAGTTCGATGGATTTTTTGGGGCATAAAAAAATCCAAGTATGGCTTCCTTTGGAAGGGAAGTAAAGCCATGGGTCCCATGTAATAGATTCATGGCATGTAAAAGAACACCAAGCCTGAAAGAAGAGGCCTGTGAGCAAAATTTTTCAGCCATTTCACGCACTGATGCTGATGACCTGAGATATTTAAGACCATCCCTAAATAAAACAAAGTAACAACATCTTTGATGACAAAGCTGAACCTCATACTGCAAACCAAACCTAACTCCAAATTGCAAGGTATCATTGGGAGCGCCTTCAACCTCCATCTTACAGCTCAGATTTGGTGCCAAGCAATTTCCATCTGTTTCCTGTATTGAAAAAGGATTTGGAAGGTCAGCTTATCCAAGACAATAGGCAAATCAAAACAGTGGTGCGACATTTTTTTGTACAGGCAGAGCTATAGCTTCTTTGAAGTTGATACATAAATGAGACAAATACCTTAACATCAAAGGTGGTTATGTGGAGAAGTAGTTCATGGATAGAGGTAAATGATGTGTAAAATAGGTGAATGTAATGTAATAACAATAAAGTACCCAGCTAAGGGAAACTTATTTATTGAATACCCCTCGTAAATCAATAAATTTATATTCCATCTTAATTTATATTAACTCGGTAAATAAATTGACTTGCTAATTTTGTAACATATGTAATCAGTATGATAAGATCATGATGTGGTATTGAGGCGTAATCCTAAAAATTTATGACTGTTCATATCTTTGATGGTATGTGATGTTACATGTAAATTGAGATCTATATAATTTTTGTCAAATTAATATTCCATATTAATATATATTCCTGCTATTTATAGCAGGAAATTTTACAGTGAAATATAGTTTAATATAACAAATTATTTATGAGAAATTCACTCAAATTTCATTAGTTTTGTTCCACTTGTTTGGAAATGTTTTGCCTTCGTAATCAGCACAGTTCCACTGTCAGCTTCTGTGCATGGCATTAAGATGTCACTTTGTGGATTTTATGAATTTTGTCATGAGGTTACTGTTGTTTGGAAGATCAAAATTAAGTAAATTTTCCTTTTTGTTTATGAATATATTTTCCCATGCTGATAATTCTATTGGTTTTTGAAGAGCTTTTAAGAGTTTAGGTTCAATTTGGAATTTGTGGGGTTTTTTGCTAGAAAATACCCCACTACTATTGATTTTTCTGTGTGTTCATATTTTCTCATGTGTTCCTTAAACTTTAGTGTAATGTTCATTTTTTTATCTATATATTTCTTATATTACTATGTAGAGATGCTAGATAGGAATATAACAGAGAGAGAAGTAGAGAAACAGATTAAAAGAATAAAAAGAAACAAAGCACCAGGAATAGATGGTATACCAGGAGACTTCCTTAAAGAATGGAGTAGAGATAAGAATCGACTCAAGGTACTAACACTGATATTTAATACAATAAAAGCTAAAGGGTACACACTGGAAAGTTGGAGAAAAGCAATTATACAACCAATATACAAAGGTAAAGGGAACTCGAATAAACCTAGTAACTATAGGGGTATAGCACTGTTGTCCAATGTGGGAAAAATCTACACAGGAATATTGGCTGATAGGTTGCAGGAATGGGCAGAAGAATGTAACATTCTTTCGGAATTTCAAATGGGATTTAGGAAAGGAAGGCGGACGATTGTTAACATATTTGTTATAAAAACTATAGTGGACAAATATTTAAAAGGTAAAAAAGGTAAAATTTATATGGCTTTTGTTCACTTAGAAAAAGCTTTTGACCAAATATAGATGAAACTATTGTGGCATAAGCTATCAGAGAAAGGGGTGAGTAAACAAATGGTCACTATTCTAAAAGGATTGTATAAAAGGAATACCTTTTGCATAAAATATGAAGAAAGGGCAATAACAAGGGCAGTACAGCAGGAAAAAGGATTAAGGCAAGGTTGCAAGCTAAGTCCAATGTTATTTAATTTGTTTATTGATGACATATTTAAGAATATAAGCGATAATAATCATCTTTTGCTGGTAATAAATAAATTGCAAATCCCTGGACTTCTCTTTGCAGATGGTTTGGTAGTAGGCTCCATTACTGTAAATGGGTTAAAACGGTCATTACAAGAGGTAGATAAATACTGCATAGAATGGAGTTTAAAGATAAATAGAGAGAAAACCCAAATTCTGGCATTTAAGAAACGTGCTAAATTGAGTAAACATGAAAAGTGGAAGAAGGGAAATAAAGTTGTGAGCGATTGTACATACCTGGGTGTAAGAATAAATGCAGGGGGGAAATGGCAAAAACAAATGAAATCAGCACTAGCAAAAGGAAAATCAGCTATGATGACTGTAAGGGGGTGCCTATATAAAATGCCTGAGATGGAGATAAAATGGCTGGAAAGGGTGTACAATTTGATGGTTGAGCCCCGAATGCTCTATGGTATTGAAATTTGGGGACTTGAGAAAGGTTGGGAGGTTGTAGATCACATTCATAGGATGTTTTGTAAGGAAGTTTTAGGGCTGGCAATAGCAACAGCAAATGAAGTTACGCAGATTGAAATAGGAAGAAGTACAAGAAAAAGAATAGTTATGGTAAGAGCTTTAAAATACTGGCATAGGATTTTAAACTTATATGATGATAATTTATTGAAACAATGCTTACAATATCAAGAAACAAGTTTACAAAACACAGGTTGGGTTAGTAACTTGAGATATAATCTAGAGAGTAATGGATTAGGGGATATATGGAGAAAAAGAGGAATAAACCACAAAGGTTTCTGGAAGGAAGTTAGGAAAAGATTCGAGGACATAGAGATCCAAAAATTATTTAGTAAATTATCTGAGAAAAGGTCACTAGTCTTTTATGTCTCAATGAAAAATAGCTGGGGAAGAGAGAGGTATGAAGATAACACTAATAATGAAAAAAGAAAGGGGATAGCATGGCTAAGAGCAGGAATATGGAGGTTAAAAGGTCAAAGAAATGGATACCCACAAGACATGTGTCCATTATGTGAGGATAAAGAAGATGTAAAACATATAATTTATAAATGTAAAGAAACTGAGACTTGGAGAAAAGAAAGTATAAGATTAAATATTAGGGAGAAAAGTAATGTTAACAAAATAATAGAAAAAAAACTGTAAAGATATGGGGAAATTTTTAGAGAAAGTAAGAAATAAATGGAAATGGATTGTGAAGAGAAGAAAGGAACAATAGATTAGGAGAGTGTTCTAGAATCTGGTAGTAAGCATATGTTGTAGTGCTTTAATAAAATTAGTATTAGTGAGAGGTGGGAATCGGTAAGAACTTGGTCCCCTGGAATTCCAGTAGGTTGCTGCTGATGAACTGGGTACTGAAGTAAACAGCATGGAAATTTTGTATTTTGTTTCAGTTTTATTAGAATTTAGATAAATGGGATAATACAAAATTAATTATTGTATCCAAACTTTTTTAAATATAAGGGATCACACCTAAAATGGCCTGGGCCAGATGGGTGGAAGCCCCTTAATAATAATAGTTTGTATTTATAATGTACTTTTTCTTGGCATTGCAATAAATTTAATTTAATTTAATTTAATTTTTCATATAGCAGTCTTTGCAACTGATTTCATAACTGTTTGTTTTCCTGGTGCAATTTTGTCTTTCATATTGGTTTTTAGACAACAGCCTTTGAAACATGTTCAAGTAATTGGAACAAGTGAAATTTGAGTGAATCCCTCCTAAATAATTTGTTATATAATATGGCATAGTTTACTTTACTGTTTATTTATAAAATGCTTAGCTTGCTACAATATTATCTCTTTCCTTGGACTAACATTCTGCAGCTCCCGGCATAAAAAGATAGCCTTGCATTACATGAATACATTTTAGATTGATCCCTATTTTTCATGCCTTTATCAATCACTATACACACATTTTTATACTGTGTGTGTGTCTCTCTCTCTCTAAAAGAAAGTTCATTGCTTTCATTCAATTATAATCCTCGGTTTGGAGATTTGGACAAAGAAAATATTCCTGAATTGAATTTGTGAAATTCAAATAAAATGATTATGATGCAGATTCCTATATTTCATATATACTTACGTTTAAGGTGTCGTGGGGCTACTTTTAAGGGAGGCATTTATGCACTCTCCTTCCTCTGAAGTGGAATAGCAACTATAAGAGTTGCTTATTTCCTGGGCACACTCTACACAATATCTGTAATTCACTAACTCAAGAATTGAAAATTTAACACTACAAAGAATTCACTACACTAATATAAATACTGTCAAAGAAATAAGCAATTTATTAGCTCACTGCCGCAACAGCAGGAAACCTTTTACTTATAACAAACATGTCAACTATTGACATTGGCAATAATATGATAACATTGCCCCCAAGCTTGGGCGAAGAGAGCAGGGGGCATCGAATATGATTGGTTACTTCCAAGGCTAACTTTTGTTGCCATGACCTGTAAACCATGTGTCTAGTGGGCTGTCAGATTTTATTTATTCACCTGAGTAGTATGGTAGGTATTTACTGTTTCATTATTTTTACGAGTATGAATTGAATTGAATTCATTTCCACTTAATAATAAAACAAGCTTCCACAGTACTCTTTTACATTCGTTCAGTCATACAAGAAAATACACCATAGTCACTCTAGTAAATCTTCCCAACTTGCTGCATAACCAGGTGGCCCGAATAGTTTCAACCTTGCAGTTACTCAAATATCAGGCAACTTACATCTACAAAATTAACTAAATCAAAAACCAGCTTAAATTATATAATATCAATTATATGATTGGCCTCACTGTGCAACCAGCTTAAATTATATAATATCAATTATATGATTGGCTTCACTGTGCAAGCTCCAATTTACATTTTAATTAGCTTAAATTATGTTTCTGCCCGATTTGGTTCTTCATTTCTTACCTATTTTCTTTTAACCTTACCTAAATAATTCTCAAACTCCAAGATTTCTGCCTTGTTTTCATATTCACCAATTTGTTTCCCCTTATCTTTATTGGAAAGTTATCCCACTTCACAAGCCTAAATTTTGCTCTCATTTCTTTAGTTTCTATACATTCCACAATTGCATGCTAGTAACTATCTTGCATTGCATACATTGGACATTCCTCTATATATAAACCTCCTCTTATTTCCTTCAGATTCATTACCCCTGTCTGGGCCCATGTAGTTCCCTCTATGGTCCACCAGTCACCTTCATCCACATAATTCTCTCTACCTCATATTTCCTTTAACCCCCTATAAACCCTCAATGACTTTTTACTTATAAAACTACCTGTCTTTCCATATCATCAATTCTTTGTTTAATTTCTCTCCAAAACCTCTCTCTTTAATTTTTGTATCATGCCACAGCATGCCCATGCCAATTTTTTTTCCATAATCTCATTGATTCTACTAATCTAAGTGTTTCCTCCCCTTAGTTTCTCTTGCATCACTAGACAATGTTTCAAAATACAATTATCTTCTAAATTCTTAATCCTAAACCAATATTTCAGAGTTCTTGTTATTATTTTTACTTTACTCCCTACTCTACCGAATTCATCTTGTGCAACCCCGTTTGGCGAGCTTTTTGGTAGGCCCATAATTTGTTTGCAGAAATTCCTGCGAATCAAGTCTACATTTAGCCATCCCTCATCACCATCCCAAATTTCTACTCCAAACATCATTTTAGCCCCTACTACTACTGTATATATTTTCTCCAGTCACTTTATATGCATTCCTGGTACTTTATACCTACAGGCAGTAATAACTTTCAAAGCTAGCATACCTTTTACTAGAACCTTTCTTTTTTGTTCCCTCCACCCTCCATTCTTATTAAGCCTAATACTCAAATAGTCAAATTTAATAACCACCTCAATTTCTGCCCCTTCCCATTACCATTTCTTATTCTTGCATAATTTGTATCCATTCTTAAATACCATGATTTTTTATTTTCAAATATTTATTCTTAGTCCTCACTTCTTACAGAATTAGGGATTACTTAGATTGATTTTGTTAGACCAATACTAGTAATTGATTGTCCTATTAGTAATTAATAGTACCAGAATCTCAACATTTTCAATTGTGGGTATGTTGTTATTAACTTTGCTAACTACTTCTAAAATATCATTAATAAATAGATTAAACAGTATGGGACTAACTTACATCCTTGTCTTAGACCTATTGTGTTCAAACTATTTGGAGTCACCCTATACTGGGCAATCTTAATACAGTATTCATTTTCACATTATAAATTTTGCAATGCTTTTATAAACTTATCAGTAACTTCTATCCCATTCAATTTTGACCATAATGCCTTGCGGTTAATGGATCAAATGCCTTTTCAAAATCCACAAACAACATATTTAGTCTCCCTCTTTTTTGGCCTAGATATTTCTCTACCATTGTGTTCTAAATTATCTAGTGAGTCAATTTGATAATCTTCACTTCACTTACTGCTGAAGAGTAAGCGTAAGGTTATCAAATCAATTCACTAGATAATTAAGAACATATTAGTCGCTTCAGTGTAAAGGTTCCGACACAAAATTAAATATTATATCATTGTATTAATAATGAAGACATTACCCACTATTCTCTTATTTTTCCTGAAGCCTGCTTGGAACTCGGATAATTTATTTTCTTGTTCTGCCCAATTTTTCTACAGGAGCGCATCTTCCTACTTCTGCCATCCAGAAGATGCATTCTAACCTTTCATTACTATGGCTATGACTCAAAAAGTTATTCCATGGTCACTTGCGTGTGAAGTATTTAAAGAATTCAGGGCACCCATCTTGCTCTGATCTTATACACACGTAAATGTTAATGAAAGTTGCAAAGCATAGTTTATTACAAAACCCCAACCTTGCAGCTATTTCTTTCGTCTTCAGGCACCTGTTACTTAAGAACTTCCTTAAGGAGATATTTTCTTGTGCCAACTTATCCATTGATCTACCTCATGTTTGTCATCTTCAAGGCTCCCTCTACCCAAATGAAATAATTTTCAGCACTACTTCACTGTGCAATTCAAAGCGAATGCTTCCTCATTCACACCATTTAGTGTTAATATTACAGGGTGAAAGTCCTTCTTTAGTTAAAAATTCTATCATTGCTCTGTATTCAGTTTTTAGCATGATGCTCTATTATGCAATACATTTGAATTAAATTCTCTAAGCAAATGAATGCCATGGTCAGAAAGAAAATGCAGTGTTAAACTCCTGAAAAATGTAAGAATCAGATATCAGAACTTCACAACAAAAACAAATCATGGCCTTCTATGTCAGGTCGCAAATTTGTGGATTGTACCTCATAGAATGTGTGTGAGATGAAATCTTATTACTACTCAAAGCTAGAGTTAGATGACATCCCTCATACTTGTCACAAGATCAGTGTAACATGGAAGCACATCCAGTTAAGCATAAATGTTAAGGGGCCAATTGTATAAAAGTTACTAACTGTAGATTACTTTTAACTGTAATTTAAAAAGTAACTAGAGATTAGTCATCATTTCTGTTGCACAAAAATAACCTCAAACTATGTAACCTCAAGTTTTGCAATAACCATCAAATCTATGGCAACATCCCGAAATAAAAGGGATTTTCATTTCTAGAGCAAGTTGATGTTTAATTGTTCATCCTAAGAAAAGCAATAATTATTCAGTTTTTCTGCCTATAGACTTTTTTTTTGTCCTTAATAGGTCTTCAAACATAGACAAGGAAAAGTCAAAGCAAATGTGAGTGGCAAATTTTAGCAAATGTGAGAAGGATATTACTATTGATCTGGTGCTAAAATATCAGGGCTAAAATAGTGGCATTTTAATGAACTGAGCTGTCAGAGCTACTGTTGTTCTAGTACCTTTATAAATGGTTCTACTGGCTGTTCCTTTCTCCACTGTGAATATATCTCCAATAACTATTTGGATGATCCCTGTTGCATAGAACCTTAAAGTTAGTACTATCATGAAAATCGAATTCTAAGCATGATTTTACTAGTTCGTGATTGTAATCCGGGACGTAATATTTATTCCTATTCTTCGAACATCTTTGGTAAGCAAAATTGCATTTTGAATTTTGTTGTTCAGTTCTAGGAATGAATTATTTCTTTCATGAAATACACGAGGAGCATGGTGAAATTCATCTTTAGGCGAGATATCAGAAATCAGAAATATGTACAATATACTGCTTGTAAGGTTAACCTAACATAATCTACAATTGTGAAATCTGTCTGTTGTTATTATTCGGGAATTAAAAATGAAACATTGAAGAAACTCTATCCACATGAAATTAATATAAACAGAACTATTTGAGATCATTGTATGATTGAGTCAAACTAACACACTTTTGCTCTATACTTGTTTAAAATAAATAGAACTGGTTTCACAAACCCTTCATTTGCATTGTCGCTCATTGTAGATTGGAGGATAAATCGTTATGCTGTGGGAATGTGTAATCTGCTCTGGTGGAAGTGTGATGAACTTACAGTTTATGTTTTTGTCTCCGGAAGTGAGATGAAGGGAAGTTCATTAAACTGTCTTTGAACTTGTAAATGTAGATTTTCCCCCATGTTGCTAATTCTGTAGGTCTTTGCACTGATTTTAATATTTTTGTTTTATTCAATATGTCGTGATTTTCTGTCCAAAAATGAGATGACAATGCTGATTTCACCAACTGCTTGTATTTTATGTTCCAGAAATGTTCTTTTAACTATATGCCAATGTTTCTCTTTGTTATTCCAATGTACATTTTTTTACATTCTGCACAACTTATTTTAATAATACCTGCTTTTTTTCTCTTATGGAATACTGACATTAACAATGTAAATCAGAAGATTTTTAACCTTAAATCTGTTTATAGTGCTAACCTGATATTAAAATCTTTAAGAATGTTCTGAAATTTTTTGTAGCCCATGGATGATATGTGAATTTTTAAAAATTAGCTTATCCTTTTTTGCTGAAAGCATTGTGGTTTCTTTAATAAGTTTTTGCCTCTTGAATTTCTATATTTTTTTGTGTACTAGTTCTTTTTTAAAACCGTTTTTAACTGCTGTTCTTTCTATTTGTTTGTATTCTTTAAAGTGTTCTTCTTTGCTAATTTTTAGGTTAATTAGCTGATGTGTTAAGCTGTTGGTAACTGCATGTTTGTGTGTTGTGGGGTTAAAACTGTCAGTGTTGATGTGATTGTCTGCATGTGTATTCTTTCTATAAATTTCAAATTCCAGGTTTCCTTGATATTTCATTATTTTTATGTCCAAGAATAGTAACATTATCTGTTTCTGTTTTGTATGTGAGTGACATGTTTTAATTTTGTATATTCAGAAGTTTTTTGGCATTATTAATTAGTTTTTGTTAACTATGGCAAACATATCGTCGACATATCTGTACCATATTTTAAACATGTATGGGAAAACTGAGTTGATGTGTGTTTTAAATCTGCTAATGAAGAGGTTAGCTAGAAATGGAGGTAAGGGGCTGCCCCTAGTAAGTCCTGATAGTTGTGTATAAAATTTGCCCTTGAAAGAAAAGTAGGATTGTTTTATGCAAATTTCTGTGAGTTTAATGTATTCTTTTATGTGTGCATCATTAATTCCACTTGTTCTTAGCCAATCTTGCAGATAAATTAGGAGTTTATCTTTAGGTGTGCTTGGAAATAAGGATTCTATAAAAGACAATGTGTCAGAAGGATTGCGATTTTATGTCCTTAATTTTTTCTATTAACTGAAATGTATTATTTATACTCCTGCTTTGAAATTTAGATAGTCTTAAATCTATCAACTAGCCAGCTAGCCATAATTCATAAGACTGGAAATGGTATGCGACCCATCATTAACAATATCAATACACCTTCATACTATTTAACAAAATGTCTACCTGTTGATTTTGAAATACCACCTAAATTTCAAAGCAGGATTATAAAAATACATTTCAGATAATGAAAAAATTAAGGACATAAAATTGGAACCTTCTGACGCATTAACATTTTTTGATGTAAAATTGCTAAATTCCAAGCATACCTAAAAATAAACTTGTAATTTATCTAATATTGGCTAAGAACAAGTGGAATTAATGATGCACACATAAAAGAATACATTAAACTCACAGAAATTTGCATAAAACAACCCCTACTTTTCTTTCAAGGGCAAATTTTATAAACAACAATCAGGATTTATATGGGCAGCTCCTTGTCTCCATTTCTTCTAGCTAACCTCATCATTAGCAGATTTGAAACAAACATTAACTCAGCTTTCCCATACATATTTAAAATATGGTACAGATATGTGGACGATATGTTTGCCATAGTTAACAAATCCTCATTAATGATGCCATAAAATTCTGAATATACAAGATTAAAACATCATTTACATACCAAACTAAAACAGATAATATTGACCATTCTTGGACATAAAAATAATGAAATGTCAAGGAAACCTGGAATTTGGAATATACAGAAAGAATGCACATTCAGACAATCATATTAACGCTGACAGTTTTAACCCCACAATGCACAAATATGCAGTTATCAACAGCTTAACACATTGACTAGTTAACCTAAAAATTAGCAAAGAAGAACACTTTAAAGAATACAAACAAATAGAAAGAACAGCAGTTAAAAACGGTTTTAAAAAGAACTGTACACAAAAAAATACGGAAATTCAAGAGGCAGAAACTTATTAAAGAAACCACAATGCTTTCAGCAAAAAAGGATAAGCTAATTTTTAAAATATGTTAAAATTCACATGGGCTACAAAAAAATTTCAGAACATTCTTAAAGATTTTAATATCAGGTTAGCACTATAAACAGATTTAAGATTAAAAATCTTCTGATTTACATTGTTAATGTCAGTATTCCACAAGAGAAAAAAAGCAGGTATTATTAAAATAAGTTGTGCAGAATGTGAAAAAAATTTACATTGGAATAACAAAGAAAAACATAGGCACACAGTTAAAAGAACATGTCTGGAACATAAAATACAAGCAGTTGGAGAAATCAGCATTGGCATCTCATTTCTGGACAGAAAACGATGACATATTGAATAAAACAAAATTATTAAAATCAGTGTAAAAACCTACAGAATTAGCAACATGGGAGAAATCTACATTTACAAGTACAAAGACAGTTTAATGAATTTCGACACTTCCAGAGATGAAAACATAAACTGTAAGTTCATCACACTTTCACCAGAGCAGATTACACATTCCTACAGCATAATGGTTTATCCTCCTGTTGACATTGAGCTGACAACGTAAACAAAGGGTTTGTGAAATCAATTCTACATATTTTAAACAAGCAAGTGGAGCAAAAGAGTGTTAGTTTGACTCGATCATACAATGATCTCAATATATAATTAGCTTCACTGTGCAATGTTCCAATTAACATTTTTAGTTAATAACTATTATATTTATTTATTATGCTTCTGTACTCTTGAGAAATGTTTTATTTAACAACTACTAAACTCTCAGTGCTTTAACTTGAGTAACTTTTTGAGTTCGATTTTAATTTGAGGTAAGACAAAATAATCGTAGATTAGTATTTTTATATAACCAAAACTTACAAGTTAAGCATAACTGATGCTTATCTTTATGCCTAAACTCAAGTTAACTTTTTATACAACTTGCCCCTAATGATATAATGGGTCTAAAGTAAACAGGTTGCAGAAATGTGTAATGTTTGGAATGGAAAAGGAAAGATGCAGAACTAACCAAAGCACCCTGTGTAGCAATGCACACAATGTTTCCTGTGAATAGAAATTTTTAGTTATAAATTGTTCTTAGCTTAAGTGCTACTAAAAAAGTAGCACTTAAGCTAGGTTGTACAGAACTCTTATAATTCTGATAGTACCATATGATACATAGTGAACTGAATGTTACCTATAGAACTTATGGTTTCTTTGTTTATTGTTTATGGTGCAGGTGTCAAGGGGACGTAGTTATAGCACGACAACAAATCCCAAAGTTCAGCAGATAGAAACTGGAACACAGTCTGTGTCTGGACATCATCGCGAGATGATTAGGTCCAATAGCAGTGGTAGTGGTGAGGGTAGTAAACCAGTTACTTTGAGGCGCAAGAAGTCTGTTCCTTCTGGTGGTCGTGGTGATTCTAGGTAAACTGAAACCAAAAAATTATTTCATTATAAAAATGTAGACTTCATGTAACTTTTAATACTGCAGCAAAGGTTAAACTCATACATATCTACTGGAAACTGGAATATAGGGAAGTTCTAAAAGCAAAGATCCATCTGTTCAATGGCTTATATTATATCTTATATATATATATTATATCTATAATATATATATATATATATTATATCTTAATTTTTGGCAAAACTTTTATTTGTTTGTTTTTAGTGGGTTTAGAAAATACTTGTGTGACTCACATAAAGCTTCTTAATTGCATTATCAATTATTTTATAATAAAAATAATTTTACTCCTTAAAACTAACTTTTATGTTAGTTTTCTTTTATGTGTGCATATTTTTTATTAATGTTGTATCATTAATTTTTTACACAGGTCATTGCTTATAATTGTATGTTTTTGTAAAGGTGAATAAGTTTGAAATGTTCAATTTGATAAAACTAGATTTACCTTTTTATATATCAGAAAAATTACTTAGTCTTATAAATATTGTATTAAGGTTTGCTCGCTTATCTCTCATTCCCTGCAACTATGCAGCGGCTGCTAGGGCTTTTACATACTTAGCGGTATTAAATATAGCTTTTCAATATTCATCTTTATTTCAAGATGGAATTGTCTGTGAAAGAGAATTGTGTAACTGTAATAGTGTTAAGTAAGTGACTTTTCTAGTGTTAATGACAAAATGATCTGGCCATCTTTACTAATTTCTAATCTCAGATGTGTGGTTTTTTTGGGAACTTATCAGAAGAATTCCGTCAAGGTACAAAAAATAATGGCATAACAACTTCAAATATGAGAAAATGAATGTCTCCAGGCCATTACATCAGAACCTAGGACTTTGCACAGACATATGCTCAATGCTTGTCTAAAAAAGAATAGACTGCAGAGCTCATGTAACAATCTTCATCGACATGATAAAAATCAAAATCAAGGAATTCTTTTTTTAGATGAAAAACATTTTTCACAATAAAACAGAAATGTAAGGCAGAATGACAAAGGGTTTGCTTGAAACTGTGAAGAATCTTCCCAGGTTCTTCCTTGAGTTCTGCATGGCATTTATCTAGCACCAGTAAATGTTGGTAATATCCTACAATGAAACCATGGAGGTTCATTTTTGCAAAAAGGGGCTCAAAATTATTACTAATGTACACATTAAGGAACTCCTGAAAAAAAGTTGTTCAATAGATCTTCGAACAAAACAGTGATCCAGATCATAAAGCTTGAAAAAATTGGCAGTGGCTCAAGGGCATTGTGCCAGAGCTCATCTGCCATATGGATTGGCCATTGTTCAGTTCAGACCTGAATCCTCTGGACTATAAACTGTTGGGACATTTTGGAAACAAAGACTAGGCTTCAAGCCAGCTATCTTAAAAGTTTACAAAAAAACTCTGATTGTAACAGTGGTGAATTTGAATATAAATGTCATGCATGTCACAATGCACTGCTGGCCAAGGCATCTAAAGACATGTATGAAGACTAAAAGTAGACATTTCGATTCATTAAACTTGTGCTGAAAAATTGTTTCACATAATTCCCATAATCTCTGATATAGTAAATTTGTGGATGCTGCTCTGCCATTGAACTTGCAAAAGCTCATCAATAGCAGTACTTTTTTTTTGTACATATGAGATAATAGTTTTGTCACCCACACAGTATACTTCTATACCTTAATTTAGCTAATATATATTGCCAATCTTTCTGTGCATGTGCTGGAGTAGAATGGCAGGGAAGATGGAAGAGAAAAGACACTATGATTGGACATGGGCAGAGGTGAAGGGAGTAAGACATGTGACATTGAAGGAAACATCTCTCTATTACATTTAAGAACTTTCGAAAAATGAGATATATTTAAAAAATTCTGTTGGAACTTACACAGTGAAGCTTGTTAAATGTAAATTATAATTAATCTGTCGTTTAACACAGTCTTATGCTTCACTTACTTTTAATTATGATGGGACTGGTTTCGAAGAGACATCCTCTTCATCTTCAACCAACTTAACAACTGGTACGAGAAACTAACATATATGAGGACCTATGGCTCCATCCTGGTGGTGTTTTTTCTTTATAAACTGGAAATTGGTATTACATTCTGCTATAATGTTGAAATTCATAAGATAATCCCTATGTTTATGAATGTAAATCTTCTCCCATGTGTCCAATTCTGTACGTTTGTGTGCTTCTTTTAGTAACTTTATTTCCCTTTTTATGTCGTGATTATCTTTCCAAAAATGGTGTGCCACTGCTGACCTATCAATCTGTTTGTACTTAATGTTACTGAGATGTTCCTTTAACCGTGTTCCTATGTTCCTTTTAGTTTTTCCAACATATATCTTACCACATTCTTTACATGTTATTTTGTAGATGCCTGACTTTTTCTCCTATGGAATGTTATTAAAATTGTTGTACACTAAAGTATTTCTCCCACATCTTCTCAAATTCTTTTTTGTACTCCTCGTTACTGATTGGTAAATTCACCAGTCTATGTGTTAAGCTGTTGAAAATTGAGTGCTTGTGAGCTATGGGGTTAAACCCATTTGATTTTATATAGTTATCTGTGTGCGTATCCTTTCTATAGATTCCAAATTCTAAATTTCCATGATTATCATCATTAATTTTTATATCTAAAAACCGCAACATTCCCTTTGTTTCTGTTTCCAGTGTGAAGGATATATTCCTATTCTTGTATATTTAAAAGCTTCAAAGCATTTTCAACAAATTCTTTTTTCACTATACTAAAAATGTCATCAACATATCTGTACCAGCATTTAAAATAATGTGGGAAGCCGGAAATTATGTGAGTTTCGAATGTACTCATACATAATCTGCCAGAAAGGGGGACAAAGGATTTCCCATTGTGAGTCCTGTTTCTGTTGCTTAACACATAGACTGGTGAATTTACCAATCAGTAAAGAGAAGTACAAAAAGAATTTGAGAAGATGTGGGAGATTGCCTTTATAAACGGTTTTAACAAAAATTTAGTAAAAAAAAACTAAATAGATTCCTAAAGAAGAAATTGATCAAGAATACCACCACACTATTAACTGAAAAAGAGAGACCGGTTTTTAAAAAATTCACCTACCATCCAGTAGCTATGAATAAATTGCAAACAATTTTTAAAGATATTAACATTAAATTGGCACCTATTAACAGATACACTCTGAAAAATGCTAGAGGACAACAGTTTTAATAACATTCCACAGGAGAAAAAGTCAGGTATCTACAAAATAACATGTAAAGAATGTGATAATGATATATGTTGGAAAAACTAAAAGGAACATATGAATATGGTTAAAGGAACATCTCAGAAACGTTAAGTACAAACAAATTGATAGGTCAGCAGTGGCACACCATTTTTGGAAAGATAATCACGACATAAAAAGAGAAATAAAGTTACTTAAAGAAGCACACGGACGTGCAGAATTGGACACATGGGAGAAGATTAAACATTCTATAAACATAGAAATCATGTTATGAATTTTGACATTATAGGAGAATATAATACCAATTTCCAGTTTATAAAGAAAAAAACACCACCAGGACGGAGCCACAGGTCCTCATAGAAGTTAGTTTCTCGTACCAGTCATCAAGTTGGTTAAAGATGGATGTCTCTTTGAAACCGGTCTCACCATATTTAAAAGTAAGTGAAGCATAAGAGTGTGTTAGACAACAAATTAATTATAATTTATAAATAAAAGAGTACGAGTTAACAGAACCATGGCTTCAGTTTTTTGGAACATAAACGGAATTCTCTTGATTGAGAACTTGGAGAAGGGGAAAACCATTACTGGAGAACAACACATCACTTTAGAGAGACTGAAGGCAGCAATTGTGGGGGAAAAATGGCCAAAAAGAATTTTGTTTGATCAAGACAGTGTGCTAGTATATTCAAGTTATCTTGCCCCTTCGGATTACCATTTGTTCCTGAAACTTGAAACTTTCCTGGCTGGACATAAGTGTAAATGAAATGATAAGATTATATGGGAGGTAAATGAGTATTTTGAGGATCTCAAAAGAATCTCACCTCCACAAGGGAATCAAGAACCTGGAGAAACATTGGAGCAAGTGTGTTGAACTGGGAGGAGAGTATGTCAAAAAATAAAGTACATTGCAAGACTGAACTTGTTCTCCTTAATATCAAACCACCCTTCTACATAACAAATTAGACATAGTTTAGAGTTCAGTTGACTACCATATTTTTCATTAGGAATGATCACAGGAATGCTTGATACTCAACTAAATGACTATGTTATTAAGGAGCATTATTAAAAAAAGGAACACACTCTTTTAAAAGTTTTTCATAATGTGATATCTGTATTGATACTGGAAGCCATTTTATCAAATTTTGATTTATAGGGAACCATCAGGGTCAGCAGAAGAGTTCTTCATTGATGTTATTCTTCAAAGGCATGCTCGTCGTTTGTTGTCAGCACATCGACTTACAGACCTTGGACATTTTGCTGCTCATTTGGACTTCCATTTAGTGGTGTGGCTGGGGCGTGAGAGGGATCGTGCAGCAAGGGTTGACGATTTTGTAGCAGCTCTGAAACAGCTGCATAACGATTTTGCATGGCCCTATCCTGTTTTGCAGCATCCTGTGTCTTATTATCTACAGAGAAAAACATCAGCTTCAGGTATGACTGATCCCTTCATTATTTGAGGAAATGGATGAATAATTTATGAGTAACATTATATCTGCTTATAACTATTTTGTAGAATATTAAGAGATTTTAAAATAGTTTAATATTTATCTTTACTGCATTTTATAGCTTTTTGTTATTCATTTCATAATAAAGTATTTGAATATATAATCAGATAGAAAAAAACCTATCATGTCCTTTAGAATGACTCCTAGAGCACATAACATCATAAATATGTAAAAATTTAATGCTTGGTTTTAAAAAATTGAGTCGATATTGTAACATACACACCACTAAAATTCAATAAAAAAGGAAGGCTAGTTAGTTTCTGGAGCCATCGCTCCTATCGTCAGTTCCTGGTCGACTGCCGACCTCACTGTTCATGGTAGATTGATTTGCCTCTGGTGGAGGTTTAATGAACTTTTGTATTAGTACATCACTTGGCAGGATTTCAAAATTAAAAACTTTCTCCTTAGAAGAACCATATTCTTGCAAATATAGATGTTTTCCTAGACTGTAAGTTCAGTTTTCCCTTTAATATTTTTAAGTAATTTGGGGTTTTTATTAATGCTATGTTGTTCTTTCCAAAGGTGCCAAGCTACCGCCAATTTTTCTTCTTGTTTTCTGTTTATATTCCTAATGTGTTCTTTAGCTCTTGTTTTTATGTTTCTTTTGGTCTTTCCAATATAAAATTTTTCACTATCATTGCAGTTCATCTGATATATTCCTGATTTATCTTCTTGTTGAAGGTTATCTTCTTTTTGTTTTGAGTTAAGGATATTTTTAATGGAATAATTATTTTTTGGAGCACAAACAATATTGTATCTTTCAAAAATCTTCTGAAATTTATGAAAGGCTGTGGGGTGGTATGTGAATTTTTTGTATGTTCTGTTTTTTTCTTTCATAGGAGTAAGTGTAGTGGTGTCTCTAATTTTCTTTTTATTCTTTGCTTTGTCTATTTTCTTATATACATCCTCTTGTTTGAAGCCATTTTCTATAGCTATATCCACTATATTATTCATTTCCAGTTCATATTCCTCCTTGTTCATTGGAACATTAACCAGTCTGTATGCAAGACTATTTAAAACTGCATGCTTGTGAGGAACTGGATTAAAACTGCTATATTTAATGTAATTATCCGTGTGTGTAGGTTTTCTGTATATGCCAAAGTTTAGGTGATTTTCTTTTTTAATTATCTGAATATCCAAGAAAGGTAACTGTTTATTGCATTCTCTGTCCATAGTGAATTTAACTGTTTTTTCCTGTAAGTTAAGTAACTTTAGTGCATCATCCATGTGTCTCTCTGGTACTATTGCAAAAATATCATCAATATAATGGTACCAAGTCTTAAATAGCCAAGGGAAACTATTTACTACTCTAATTTCCAATGCACTCATGAAAATATCTGCGAATTTTGGTGATAGTGGACTACCCATTGTCAAACCAAAATTTTGTATGTAATATTTGTTATTGAATGTAAAGTAATTTTGTTCTAGACATAAGTTAATAATGTCCATAGTATAATGTACTCTTGAATATCCTCATTTGTTATTCCTATTTTTGTAACCATTTTTTATAAGAGAGTATAAATTCAGTGTAGGAATACTTGGAAAAAGTGCTGTAACATCAAACGAAATCAAAATATCTGTTTTTTTCTATTTTATGTCTTTTAATTTTTTGAATAAGATCTAATGAGTTTTTTATACTAAGAGATTCAAATCTTGGAAAAGTAGAAAATTTGTAAGTCAACCATTGGCTAGTTTATAGGTTGGAGCATCTATGTTATTTATGATAGGTCTCATTGTTATTCCATGGTTTGTGCACCTTTGTGAGACCATAGATTGTAGGTATTGTAGGGTTATCTACTTTAATTTTATAATGTTCCTTTTCATCTATTAATTTGCAATCAGTAATTGTTTTAGTAAATGTGCTTTTGCATTGATTTAGGGGATTTTTTTTTCACATACCACCCATTAGCCTTTCATAAATTTCAAAAGATTTTTAAAAGATACAACATTGTTTTGACTCCAAAAAATAATTATTCCATTAAAAATATCCTTAACTCAAAACAAAAAGAAGATAACCTTCAACAAGAAGATAAATCAGGAATATATCAGATGAACTGCAATGATAGTGAAAAATATTTATATTGGAAAGACCAAAAGAAACATAAAAACAAGAGCTAAAGAACACATTAGGAATATAAACAAAAAACAAGAAGAAAAATCGGTGGTAGCTTGGCACTTTTGGAAAGAACAACATAGCATTAATAAAAACCCCAAATTACTTACATCTATATTTGGAAGAATAAGAAGAAAGTTTTTAATTTCGAAATCCTGCCAAGTGGTGTACTAATACAAAAGTTCATTAAACCTCCAACAGAGGCAAATCAATCTACCACAAACAACGAGGTCAGTAGTCGACCAGAAACTGACGATAGGAGTGATGGCTCCAGAAACTAACTAGTCTTCCTTTTTATTCAATTTTAGTGGCTTGTATGTTACAATCTCAACTCAATTTTTTAAAATGTTAACATTTGACATCGCTGTTACAAAAGTTCACTATATTTTATACAATTATTTGGTTCTTTGGCTTATTGAAACCACCAGTGTCTCCTTTTCATCCACTAGCAACATAGTCTGCCCATAGCTGATGATAGGAACAAGAAACAAGGGTGCTTGAAACATGTTCTACTAAAAATATAAAATGAAGCATAGTGTTATTCCAAATATTTTCATTTTATAGAACATATAAAGAGTTGGACATACTATACAGCTGTAAAATTTGTCTTGCATAAATATTAATTTGTTAAGTGTAGCAATCTTTGAAATGAACGTGCATATCGATAATACATATATGAAGTTGAATCCGTTATTTCTTTTTTGAAAGCTGGAAATATTACACCTATTGACATTTATCACAGATTTGTTGAAGTCTACGGAGAAGATATTCTGAACAAGTGTCAGGAAGTTGTGTATAATGTTTAAAAATAGGAAAACAAATGTACATATCACAAAGGAAGCATCACAAATGAGCTAAAACAAAAGATTAATCACATCCTTCAAGAAAATTAGTGAAGTGCTTGCACATTGCCTGGAACCGTCTTATGCAATTTATGTGAAACTGTCGATGAACATTTACAGTACCACAAAATCTGTTTAAAATGGGCATGAGGGTGCTTGCAGATGAGCACAAAGTTGAGTGAATGATGCTGCATTGTCATCATTATAGTGACAAGCTTGATCGAATGGTTATAGGGAATTTGTTAGCCTCACTTACATGAAATCTTGTGCCACTTTATTTGTGTGAGAAATTTTTATTTCTGTTGAGTATACCACAATCTCATGGAATAACAAAAGGCTCAAGCTGGAATGGTGTCAGAAAATGATGCATTGTTTTGACTTTTGGAATTTCAGGCACTCATTACACATTGTCAGAGTGGACAAAAGTTGATCTTGCTGTGGCCCAGAATTGATCAGTGGGGTGGACATGTAATTTCGAGTACTACCAGGCTCTAAGACCAGGGGTCGTAACACAGAGGTCTGTGCCACCCAGTGGTTTTTTGTATTGGGACGATACCTTGTTTCCTAAAACGACCCGCCTTTCGGCTGCAGGCGATTGCGTCGCCCAAGCGCACCGAGTGAACTGCAGCTACAAAAGCCGAGCGCACCCAGCTACCAGAGTTTGACTGGCTGATAGGTCGTACTAGCTTAGACCTACTCCTTTATAGGGGTGAGTGACCCCAGCATTAAGGAAGCCACCACCGCCTCACAAAAACGGAGATTCCGGCACACGCTTGCGCACCGGCCCCCAGGGTACACGCCTTAGGCACTCCCCTGGGACACTCCGCTCTTGCGAGTACTCAATTACCCGTGAGTTCCGGGAACCACTGCCACGCCGAGTCCAACCCAATCTGGACAACTCCCTTTCGGGAGGGGCAGTGGGGTGGACAGTGACAATCCATCAATCAGAACAAGCAATCCTAAATTTAGGAAGAGGGTGGCTATTGCAACATTCCATATCAAGGACATTAACTGCCAATTGATATACAATGGTCTACTTGCCTAGATTCCTTTAAATGGAGACAAAAAGAATCCAAGCTAGGTTTGTTGCTTCCTGATGGCATTTCAGCATACTCTGCAAAAGATAATATGCTTCTTGAAAGGTTCAGTAGCAAAACTGGTGAATTAATCATATGCAATTCCAATTTTACTCTTTTTGACTTTAGACTGTTGCTGTCAAAAAAACTGTACAGTAATCAGTTTAGCAATCTTAACACATTCAGTGTTGGCTTCTAGCAGGGAATTTAAATGCCTGGACCACCCTTTATACACCACTTCATAAAATTTAGCATTGCTCCTGAACTACAAGTAAAAATGTGAAATTTTGTACATTTTTTTACTCCTAGTCTGTCTGCAGTATCAGTATCACTGAAGTGAAGAAATGAAAGAATGTGGGGAAAGCATGTTCGAGCTATTTTCAAAAAAAAATTGGAGTTTCAAAAAAAGAGTCTACAGTCCAGTACATTTTTAAGGCTGGCTCCTGAACGATTCCTGTGATGAACATCATCTTTAGTTCAGGAATATGTTTCCAGGACTGCATTATCAACTTTTTTAAAGGCCATGGTGCCCACTTTCATTTGAATTGGGCACAGATTTGTCTGTTCGCATACATATTGAAAAAATCATCATTCAAGAGAACATTTACATAACTCAGGATTTTACTTTCATTTTCTAATTGAATATTTAGGCCTGAATTAGATGTAAATGTGGGATATTCTGACAATAACTAGGATTGAATGGAATCATGCTGAAGATGAAGGCAACAGCCTTTGAAAAATGTCCAAGTAAGTGGAACAATTGGTTGTGAAAAACATTACAGAGAAGACTAAGAGAAATATGGGCATTAGGTTCAAGGAACATGTGAAACATCCGTTACAAACAAATAGATAAATCAGCTGTGACAGCACGTTTTTGGAATGAAAACCATGAAATAGAGAAAGGCATCAAGTTATTAAAACTGTTCAACAACCAAAAGAACTGAACATATGGGAAAGGATTTATATAAAAAAAAACACGAGCATAACCTTATGAATTTTGACATCCCGGAAGCAGACAGCACTTTATTTAAGTTTATCACTAGACTACCAGAGTCATCCCGGATGCCTACCTACCCAGCTCCTACGAATGATTCAATAGTCATTTAACAGCTGATCTGATGATGTGGACAATAGCTCCACAAAACAATGTCCTGAGTAAATCTTATTTAAGTAAAACCATAAAGAGTGTTTTAAACGTTGAACTCAGAAGAGATTGTAAACAGAGTTATTTCAAGTGTGGCATTAAATCTCGCACACATCCATGGCCCATAGCATGAACGGAGATTTAAATATCATTTCCTATCTATGGTCGTGAATGGGTTAAAGAAGCTGTGTCAATTAAAGAGGAAGTTAAGCCACCTCTAAAGATCTGTAATGGGGAAGGGACATTAGTGATTGGTTCCAGAAGACATTTGGGGGAAAGTATTTCAAAGTGAAATAGGTGTTGTTGCTAACCTGTAATTGTTCATAAAATTGGATAATATAATAATGACTGTCATATAAATGGTTGCTTTTTAGAATTTCTCTTTAATCTTTCATTCTTGCAATTTTTTGTCATATTACATTTTTGAATAATACTAAATTGTAATGCAATAAGTTCTGCTTAATTGTACATTTATTTTTAAAATTTAGAATTTGCTGTTGTTGTTTACAACTTAAAAACACTAGGCATGTTTTGTTTAGGATCATACCCAGCTTCACCAACAATTGAGGATCGGATGAAGAGTTTAACAGTGGATGTCATAGGCCCTGGTGGTAATGGAGGAGGTAGCAGGATAGGAGACAGTGGGTACATGAGCTATACAGGTGGCCACATTCCAGAAACGTTCCTCTCAAGTTTTGCTGCTCCTCCCTCCAATTACCCAGTTCTACAGAGCGATTACCGTAGCAGTTCTATTGTTGAAGCTCAGCTGATGCCCCATTTACTGCAAGGTATTAATAATAATATGCATTTCTGTAGCTGTGTATTCCTTTTCAGAATTCTGCTGTTTAACAAGATTTTCTGGAAAGTTTTTAAGGCATTTATGAGCATGCAGACATTGCTAAGTAACTTTCCAACTACAGTGAAACTATTTATCTGATTTGTTAAATAAAAATCCTGTTTTCTTTAAATTAATATGTATGTATATTTAATTGCTAATATGTCTTTTTCATAATAATTTTCTTACCAAAATGCAGCAGGAGCATTTCTTAATAATATGGCTCATAAAAATAAGATAGGTAATATTATTACTCCTTTTATTTTGGATATCTATCATACTAAAAAGTTTAATATATTTATATTTTATGCCAAAAAAAATGAACATTTAAATGACCTGAATGATTTAAATGTAATAGGGTAAGCTCAGTGTTTGTTTGAAAGATACAGTAGTTTACCATACTCATTCCTTGTGTTGTTCTCCCACACTCCTTCATTAACAATAGGATGCTTTACCCAACTGTTATCTACAAAACATTTTTCTTTCATAATTTATCCTCTGGCTTCACCAACATTGGACATTATTTATTTGAATGGAAAATTCTCACACCATATTTTCAGCACTTATATGTTTATTTTAAAAGAAACTGTCAAAGAAATGCAATGATAGCTCGCCATTATGTTGCTATAAATCTGCATCTCAGATGCATCCAAGTGCTGGCTTATCAAGTTATTATTCATGGAAGTGTTATGTTAAATGAATGCTCCCCAAAGAAAAATTGAAATTGGATAGAGATATTGTATTTTGCAATATTTTAACAAAGAAATGTTTTCCCTTGAAACTAAGACAGATAGTTAATATTTAACAAAGTTACTATTAGAATATATAATATTCTAAAATATAGGGAAGGGATATCATATGTAATGGGGTTCTTTTGGGGGAAGGAAGCGTAAAAATCTCAGTGCTTAAAAAGATAATTTCAAAATATTAAGAAGCAAGAAGGAAATTAATTTTATTGATTTGAATTGCCTTTATTAATCACTGACCTCTTTACATAACCAACATTATAAATTTAAATAAATTGTACTTAGAAGCTGTAGAAAATTGAGTGGTAATATATTCTGCATGTTCACACTAGTGTTATGTAAGTTGAGTGGAGTTAGTGTGAACAATTCGAATACAATAGTATAGAATTATAAACTTAGTTTATTTAACTATACATGCTATAATGCGAATGCCAATTGATTAGTGCATTAATCTAATTTCTAAAAAATATAGCATAGTTCTATTCCAGGATCTGTCATACCCAACCCCCAATGTTATCAGTGTGTTTAGATCCCCATGATTACACTAATCTCAAACTCTCACTGCTCTTTAATATAGATTTAAATAGTATGGATTTTCACAGTGAAACATAGTATATTATAACAAATTATTTATGAGGTGTAACAATGCTGATGATGAAGGCAACAGCCTTTGAAACATGTCCAAGTAAGTGGAACAAAGATAGTGAAATTTGAGTGATTTCCTCGTAAATAATTTGTTGTATCTTACTGCATTTTTTAAACTATCTTCCCATTCATTCTCCTTTCTTAACTTTCTGAACCATTTTTCTACTCCACAGTCTGCTAACAGTTTTACTAATACATAATCTTCTTGCCACATATCCTGTTTATGTTCCCGAATTTCCTCTCTCCATCATTCAGTTTCTTTTCATTCCGTTAAGCAATGCAACATTGCATCTCTTAACACCACACATAGCACATTATATTACTCCCCATATAGCATTTCAAAAACATTGCACCTGTTCTCATCCAAGCAAAGCCTATCCTGTCTCACAGTCCTTCCTTCCACAATTCTATCAGATTCCTCTCTCCCTTGCTACCATATTTGCTCCATTCCAACTTCTTTTAGTCTTTTTTCCACACTCTCCCTATGCTACTTACTCTCTCCTCTTTTCTCTCTGATATCTTACACATTCTGTAAGTATGTATTATCCTCTAACCTCCAATTCCTAAACCAATACTTCATAACTCTCTCTATAACTTAACTCCCAGCTCTCTTCAATTCAGTCAAAGCTAAACCATTTGATGAAGTTGTAGCCAATTCCAACACCATCTTACATTCATTGGATTAAATCTCTCTTTGATTCAGCCCTTATAGGACCATATATTTCACCTCCACCTACTTCCAAAACTTCTAACTCTTACCTCTGTCAAATTCCATCATCACCTCTAACTGCTCTGCATTTAGAAAAAGTTTTCCATTTTGATATACTACCTCTTTTGAATACTATCACTTTCAACTTTCTGGATAATTATATTATTAAATCCTGAGCATTAGAGAGAGAGACAGACAGAGAATGGCATACACATGCTTTTTCATATGCACACACACCTTTTTGTGACTGAATACAGTAAAAGTGTCTATGCAAAATAGAGGCATTTAGTTTGCAATACAAATTTCATTCAGTATTATTTACATGTTCATTATAACACATATGCAGAGATTCACACATTTCTTTATTAAGTAATTTAAAGTTTAAGAGTCCTAATTGAAATCAAATTTATATACTGTGGGCACTGCTCTAGCTATAGCCTATTCATGTTGTTTTAGTCAGGTACAGGTGCATATTTAGCCTTGGATTTGTTAACGCATGTCAACTACAGTGAAAAACAAGTTGCTAGTCAACAATAAAGCATTGCCAATTTTGACTGTAAAATTATTGATATACATTATTTCAGGATTACTAGATATGTGTTCCATATATAATGTACAATTTGTTGTACTTATGACATACATTGCTATAGATTATGTTTTAAATGACACAAATTTATAAAGTTGTGCTAATAATAATATAAGTTGATTTAATTTTATGTCATCTAAACACTCTTAATGCTTCACTTACTTGTCATAAAATGTGGTACATGTTTTGAAGATGTTCGTCTTCATCCTTGGCCGCAGGATGACTGATTGGAGACTCGATTGGACCTGTAGATGTACGGTTTTGCCCTGGTGGCACCTTGATGAACCTAAAGTTTGTGTTTCCTTCTTCCGGAACATCAAAGTTCATTACACGATCTCGGTGTTTGTAATTGTGAATTTTTTCCCATGTAGCCAATTCTGTAGATCCCTGTACTGCTTTTAACAATTCTACTTTTTTAATTATGTCATGATTTTCTGTCCAAAAATGATATGCTACAGCTGACTTTTCTATCTGTTTGTATTTTATGTTCCTAAAATGTTCTTTTAAACGTGTGCCTATATTCCTTTTTGTTTTTCCAATATAAATCTTATCACATTCTGCACAAGTTATCTTATAAATACCTGCTTTTTCTTCATGTGGGGTACTTTCATCAACATTGTCTTTTAGAATATTTTTCAAATTATATCTATTGATAGGTGCCAATCTTATATTGTAATCTTTAAAAATATTTTGAAACTTTTTCATTGCCCTTGGATGAAATGTAAATTTTTTAAAAACCAACTTATTTTTATCTACTGAAAGTGTGGTGGTACCTAATTTTTTAAATAATATTAGTATTAATAGTAATTAATGTGGACTGCTATATGCAGTTGTTTTTTTATATTTAAAGCCCATTGAATGTAATATTTTCATTTAAATGGTTCTCCACTATGGAAATTTGTATTAATTGTCCCTTGTTTTATAATGAATATGTTTAGAATCAGAGAAGTTTTATTTACATAAAGTCCATACACTGTTCTCTGAATCAGATCAAAATTGAATTGATTTATTCTAGAAAACTCCATTTTCCAAATTTTAGGATGCTTTTGTTTTATAAAATTTTATAAAATGTTCTTTCTTCCTGGTTTCCAAAGTTCTTTTCATTTTTCCTATGAATTATAAATCACTCTAAGCATTCTATTGCATATATATAATATTGTATTTATTTTATGCCATGTTTTCTGAAGATCTGCCCAAATTTGTGATGATGTTCTGAATAAGTGAATCAACTGTGTGTATAGTTCTCTTTGATATTATTAAGTGTATAAATGTCTTTAATAGATTTTTGTCTTTAGAATTTGTTAATCTTTTTAACTATTTGTTAGTCCATATCCATTGATTATTGTTGTATTGAATATATATTGCAATTTTTTTAGTATTCTGTTTTTGCAAGTGGGAAATAACTAGTCTCTATATCGAACTATTAAAAATGGAATATTTATGTGGAATTGGGTTGTAGCTATTGTTTTTTGATGTAGTTATCCTTATGTGCAGTTTTTCTAAAAATACCAAAGTTGAATGTTTCTGCATTTCTAATGGTTTTTAAATCTAAAAATGGAAGCTCTCCATTTTCCTGATTTTCTATGGTGAATTTTATGGATTTCTCTTGTAAATTGAGGAATTTTAGAGCATCAGATAAATATTTCTTTGGTATTATTGCAAATATGTCTTCTACATATCTGTACCACATCTTAAAAATTAATGGAAAATAATATATGATGTGTGGTTCAATAAAACTCATAAATAAGTCTGCCAGAAATGGAGAAAGTTGTTTCCCATTGCTAGTCCTGATATTTTTTGGTAATTTTTTGGTTGAATACAAAAAAATTTCGCTGTATGCATAAATTTGTAAGTTTTATTAAATGTTCTATTTCTTCTGTTTTTAAACGTATAGATTTTAGCCATTTTCTTAAAAAGTGTGTAAATTTTCCTGTAGGAATGCTTTAGAATAAGGCTTTGACATCAAAGGGTAGCATTAGGTCTTCTGTTGAAATAGTGAAATGTTTTAATTTTTCTACTAGTTCAAATGAATTTTTAAAAGTCCAACTTTAAAACTTTGAAAGAAGTTGAATTTACTATTAACTTAACAGAATAATAGAATGACAGTTCCCAAAACATTTCCTAAATAACCCTGCAAGTGAAGTCTGTGTCAACATTTGGAAATATTCAACCTAGAATATTTCAGTTGCAGGTACTCAGTAATCCCATCTATTCATGGCGCTCATGGGTAACACTAAGCAGATTATAGATATGGCAAGTTTCCCAAGATGTAAGAGCAATACACAACAGTGCTTTTAAATGCTACTCTGGAATGCCAATGGCTTATCACACAGCAAAAAGTTACAAATTGAAATACTATTACATAAACATAAAGTAGATATCTTTGTTATTCTTGAAGTTAATATTGACCTTGAAAGCAAAAAGTTTTAAGTTTTAAAAATTACAACATATATTGTGTACATAAACATCAACAAGTGGCAAGTGGCAAACTAGTAGGAGTTAAAACTCCCTATTAAGTAAAACAACTACACTGAAAACCATGAACTCCACAGACTATGCTAAAATCACTTGATCAGAAGTATGGTTACAGAATGTAAAATATACAATTTTTGGTATATACAGTCCCCCAAATAACTGCCAACTAAATCTTGACTTAATAGAAGTTAAACAAAATACCCTAATAATAGGAGACCTGAATGGACATTCAAAACAGGGTGGTACAATTACTCAAATGCAGTAGGAAAAATGATTGAAGAAATATTGGAAGCAAATGCAGTCAATTTAATATACAAAAACAATGATCTCAAAACTTTTATTCTCCATACTGGGGACTCAACAAATCCTGATGTGGTTATTGCCCCTTGAGATATTGCAAATCAAACCGCTAGAAGAGTATTGGAAGACATAGGTAGTGGCCATAGAGTCATCATAACTGAAACCATCCAGCCACAAGTTAGTCATTTAAAAGCTAGTCAACTGAAGAGATGGACCTTCCAAAAAGCAGACTGGATAACTTTTTGAAAACTCTCTGACAAAAAATTTGAAGATATTGACATGGAAAAAAGTCCTCTGAAACTAATCAATGAAGTTAACAAAAAACTGATTAATGCTGCTAAATAACAATACCCAGAGGAAAGGGTATCAGGTACAAATCTTTTTGGAATCAGAGATAGCTGCATTATAAACAGGCCGAGATAATATCAGAAATATGGCAGAAGCAACAAAAGATCCTAACTTAGAGATTGGAGGGAAAAAAAAAACTGCATTTCTAAACAGAGAAATAAAAAATATTAAGAAGAAGATATTTAATAAATTCCTGAGTTGCCTTAACTATAGAAGTAATGGCACAAAAGTACATAAATATATTAATACACTAAACAATGTCCAAGAAACAAAAAAAGAACCTCTTATTATTAACAACAAAATCTTCAATCACAATAAATACATAGCCAACAGATTTGCCACTTACTACAAATTTGCCCATAAATTGAATAGGGACAATGGGGAATTAAACAAAATATTAAAAAAGCATTAGCCTGAGGTATGCAGGCCAACAACATCTGTTTTTTGAAAACTTTACAATTCAAGAACTCAACCAAGCAATATTATCTCTTAAGAACAAAAAGAGCCCTGGACCAGACAAAATTCATAGTGAATACATCAAGACTTTAGGGTACAGAGCCAAGAAGGTGCTACTGAACAAATTCAACAAGATCTAGAACAGTAAAGATAGCATTTCCTGCTATATGGAAAAAAGCCATGATCATACTAATTAAGAAGAAAGACAAACCAGCAGGCCAGTTAGACATTTATAGGCCTCTATTGTTAACCTCAGTACTTGCTAAAACAACGGGGAAAGTGGTCACTACAAGATTAACTTATATCTGGAATCTCAAAATCTCATTTTAGACCATCAAGCAGGTTTCAGAAAGCACTATTGAACAATTAATCAGGTTTTACATTTAACACAAGATATTCAAAATGCCTTCAAAAAAAAAAAAAAAAAAAAAAAAACACAATGCTTACTCTCTTTGTTAACTTCAAAAATGCTTTGAAAAAGTATGGAGAGAGAAGCTTATTTGAAATTGAAATTTATTGATATGCTAAGAACAAATACAAAAAATATGCACACTACCAGGGGGCCTCCACCTATCTGGCCTAGGCCATTTTAGGGTATGCTCCCTAACAATTACAAAAAATATAAATACAATAATTGGTTTTATTCTATCACCTTTAACAGAGTTCTAATATAATTCAACAATATAATATTTCCACCATGATTGCATCAGTCCCCAGTCCCAGGTTTATCAGTAGCAGCAGCCTACTGGAATTCCAGGAGACCAGGAGAAGCTTATTTATAAAATGAGTAATGTTGGGATAAGAGGAAACATGTTGAGATGGTTATGGACCTATTATCACAAAGGTATATAGTTGTAAAATGGAATAATGTCCCCTCTAAATGGCATACAACTAAAATAGGCCTTCCTCAAGGTGGTGTTTCCAGTCCAATTCTTTTTAATTTTTTCATAGATGACATCAACAAAATACTAGCTGACTTCCCAGAAGCAAATATGGGATTGTTTACAGATGATATCGCCATATCGATTACCAAAAAAATCAGCAGAATAAACAACACTACAAAAAATGAATATTTAAATTTAATGAAATGCAGGAAATTATCAATAGCATGGAAATGTGGGCATCCACCAACTATATGGAAATAAACACTAAAAAGACAGTTTTCCAGCTTTTCAGTATTAAACACACTACAGATGACTTAGAGCTTAAAATCAATAATGAACTACTACAAGAGAAAGAACATACTAAATATCTGGGTATAACACTTGACAAAAAGCTTTCCTTCTCTGAACAGATCAACATTATAACTAAAATAGTGAATAAGAAGAACAACATATTAAAATACTAGCAGGAGTCAAATGGGGAGGATCCATAGGTCTCCTAAATACACATACAAAAGATACATAAAGCCCAATTTGCTCTATGGAAGTGAGATAATGTCCACAATAAACAATCAACTTAAATTCATTTAAGAACTTTAAAAAAAAATAAGACATTTTTAAAAAATTCTGTTGGAACTCAGACAGTGAAGCTTGTTAAATGTAAATTATTAATAATTAAGTAAAGCATAAGAGTGTATTAGATGACAGATTAATTATAATTTACAACCAACTTAAAACTAAATTGGATACAATACAATCTAGATCCTTAAGAATAATTACATGAGCCGTTAAAACAACACCAATTGCTACAATGCAGAGCATAACTAACAACCTGCCAATTAAAATAGACTAAATATTAAAATGGCTATACTGGGACAGAAATTAAAAAGTAATCAACACAGGAATAAATGGTTTCAAATTCCTGACAGCACACAATGATTAAAAACACAACAGACTTTCAAAAATTACATACAGAAAGAAGATTTAGACAAATTTTCAAAAATAAGCACTAAACTTGTCATTTACACCAAATGATTCTTTAAAATATATAGATATTAACGTGAAACTAAATCTGGATACAATGGTCACCAAGAAAAACGACCCACCTGAGGTATTAAGGTTGATAGCACTTAGTACACTAAACAACTTTATCCAACTAATACATGGTGTAGAGTGTATACAGATGGATCTCTTAAAAATGGAGAAGCAGGCTTTGGAATATATTGTGAAGAATTCTCTCAATATACATCTTTGGGACAATGCTAACAATTTTGATGGTGAAATAATGGTCATTAGAGCAGCTTTACAAAATGTACTGTACAGACCTAAAATAAATTAAAGAATTGTTATCTTAAGTGACTCTAAAGCAGCACTACAAAGTATAATGAATTACAGTTACCCACCGACATACGCTGTAAATGAAATAAGAAAACTATGTCCTACAATCCAGGTCAGAAATGCAGAAATAGTTTTACAATGGATCCCAAGCCATGTGGGATTGAAGGGGAATGCGATTGCTGATACTTTAGCAAAAAAAAGAGCCATCGTAAAATTAAAACCCTTTTGAACTAGAACTTCTCTGGAAATTGAAACTCATAAAAAGATTAATGTCTAAACAAGAACAACAAAATATCAAACAAAAACTTAAAGGAAGACCATATGAAGATCTAAATACTTTCAAACATCTTTTATTGAAACCAAGAAAAATTGGAGTTGCCCAATTCCGCTTAATTGTTGGGCATGATTGCCTGTCAGAACATCTCTGCAGGATGAAATTAATCAAGGACAGCCACTGTCCACTGTGTAAGGATGTGAATACTATCTTAAATAAAGAACATCTACTGAAATGCAGCGAACTAGATGGCAATAAACAAATGAAAATTAATTTGTAAGCTCTTTATTAGGAAAAAATGATAAAATATCAGCATCCCCATTAGCCACTAGCAACCAACCAACCATATTTTAGTTCCTTCACTGTCAATAGCTTTTAAACACATTGAATAATAAACTAAGCTGCTGGACTGAAATATACATATGAAACAGGAAAAGTCAACATTAATCATAATACGTACTTTAATTGCACTTAATCTAGCTTTTTCATTATACTCAAATACTGAATAATTTATACATATTCTTACTCTCGTCATCATCACTTTTGTCAATACTCTGCATATATATAGGTCAATTTATTACAAAATTATTAAAAAGATATGAATGCTTATACTAATATTTTTGTAGTTACCAATATTCTTACACTTGTAGAGAAATATATACAAGTTACAAGTACATGAATAATACTGATACTTCTATGAAACAAAGCAAGGAAAAATCACTTGTACATTGTAAGTGTGGAATTGTAAAGTACAAGTGTAGCATTTTTACCCTACACTTGTAATATATTAGATCAACAGGGAACAGGGCTCTGCAATAAATTATAAAATGAGCAACTTATTTGTAGCTTTGTAAATTGGTAAGACCTTATAAATGGATTCCTTTTTGTAGTTCATTACAACAGAATGAACAGCAAAGGATTACTGGTATGTCTTATGTCCAACAAAATAATGGGTAGGCATTTATGTTATTACATATATTATCTTATACTTTAGCTTATCCCCTTTTGACAGAACTGAATTAAATATTAGGAGGAAAGCAGGTTAATCTATACTCTTGCTGTAGCATTAAAGTTGATTGAATATAGTGTTATGTGAATGAAATTGTCACCTCTCTCTGCAGATGAAAGCAGTATGATGAGTGAAGAGAGTTCTTTCTGGGGAGATGAGCGTGAACAATATTCACCAGATGGAAGTGATAACAGATGGCATGATATACCTAGTGCATTTATGCTGGAGCAGCTTTCTCAAGAGTTGGCAAACAGAGGTTCACCCAAGGCTGAAGTTAAACTCAGGTAAGTCCAATAAAAAATTTTGCTTTTAACATTAGGAATTTTAAAATTATACAGTATTCATTTGCTATGTGGAAAATAAAATATGGTCAAAAAAAGAGCAAATAGAGAATCACTTGTGGCACATTTATCTGGAGGTCAAGAAGGAACTATTTTACTAGAAGATATTGTATTTCAGGGGTTCTCAACCTATGGTATGTGAGCTACTACCTGTGGTATGTAAACATTTTTGTAAATAGATAAATTAAAATTTTTTTACAAATATTTAACACTTCCACTATAACTAAACTGAAACAATAGATTTTACATTATCATAAAAAAACTTTTGTGTAATATTGTGCAAAAATAATATGGAAATTCAATTTTAATTCTACGACAATGACAGAGCCCAAATCAAATATATTATTTGATCAGACAACAATGGGATAAATTTTGTCTTTGTTTAGCCTTGAGATGCAATTACAATTAAGAAAGCAGTGGAGTTACGACTGTTAGGAAAAATCTACGCATCTTAATAACATGTGTCAATAATGGAAACGCATCTTCCTTTCTATTGTTGGATGCTCTCTTAAGTGAAAATGAAATTTCTCCTCATTGTGAACTGGCAGTGAATATTAAGGAGCACCTTGGGAGTCTCATCTCAGATTTCAATGTCCCTGAAAACTTGACTTTTGGATTAGATACCCATTTTCTATTGCCAACACCTTACCAGAAACCTAAACTCCTTCTGAGAAAGATGAATTGATCCAGCTATCAGGTGAGGAAAGCCTCAGGCAAATGATCTTTGAAAAAGCTGTAAGATTTTTTTTGGTGTTTGTAGCTACTTACCTTTGTGTAAGTAGCCAATTACCCAATTGGTGTTTGTAGCTACTTACCTTTGTGTAAGTAGCCAATTACCCAAATTTATATCAAAATAAGTACAGAAATAAGTTCGATATTGATTTTGATTTGACAAATTTAGTTAAAATCAAACATTAAAGAACTGTTTAGCTAAACAAACACAACTTTTGCACTGAAACAAAAGTGTGAGTCAGAAATTAGTTAACATTGTGAAGCTTTTACTGATTGTAAGTCTGAGTGTTTGAATACCACTATCAGGAATATATGTTTGTCTAAGTGTTTAAGTATTCAGTAACTGTATTTCAACCATAACAAAATAAATTTTTATACATTTCACAGTTTGTTCTTCAATAAATATCTAATTCTAAATACTACGTACAAGAAATAACTAAATAAATCACTAGTGTTGTTATAAATATAGTAAAATGCTTATTTTGATCCTTGTATAGTAGATTTATCATTTTTGGGGGACCAGGTTTAACAAACAATGAATGCAAGAAAACGATAGACAAGGGATAAGTGCATAAATCATGTTTAAAAATAAATAAACGCAGTAAATAAGCAAAAGCTTTATTTTGTGTCAATTTTACACATTACCGTGTACTATTTCACACTTTTTTGTCGGTTCTGGTATAGTGGTAACCACACTTGCCTCATAAACCCAAAATCTCAGGTTCATTTCTGGCCAGGGTTGATGGATTTTTTTTGGGCGTCCTTTGAGAGTGAAGTAAAACAGAGAGTTCCTTGCTGTAAAACTTCAAACCTGAATGCAAAGGTCTCTAAGCAAAATTTATTGGTCTTTTCATGCTATGAATTTAATGCAATGAGTATGACCTGAGAGAAGTTAAAAAGCATCCGTAAAAAAACAAATGAACAAATATCAAAATAAATATTGTACTTAAAACCCTGAAACTTCTTAATTTGCAACATGAATCCATATAATTTACTATAGAAGAAGAAAGAAATGGGTGGCTACCATTTCTAGATTTAAAAATTATAAGAAATGGAGATTGTTTGAATTTTGGAATTTACAGAAAAGAAACACACACAGAAAACTACATAAAAATGAGAGTTATAACCCCATTCCACATAAATATGCAGTGTTTCACAGTTTGGCACATAGATTGATGAATATTCCACTCACAGAAACAGAGTACAAAATAGAATACAAACTAATAATAAAGACAGCTACAATCAATGGTTTCAACAAAGACACAGTGACACAAGACATTTATTTTTTTTTATTTTTGATTTTGATTTTTATTTGATTTTTATAAAAAAAAAAATAAAAAGATTTAAAAATAAAAAGGAAATTAAACTAATCACTACACTCAGTTCTTCACTTAAAGAAAATACTTATCAAAAATTCACATATCACCCTTATGTTAACCATATATTCCAAAAAAATTTTCAAAAAGTATTACATTACTCTGGCACCAATAAACAGATATAGTGTTGGTAAACTATTAAATCTAAATAAAATTAAACAAAAAAAGAAGAAAGAAGAAAATTCAGGTATATATAGAATTAATTGCAAGGATTGTGACAAAATATACATAGGAAAAACAGAGAGAAATCTGGGGATAAGATTAAAGGAACACTGGAGAAACATTAGACACAAACAGGTAGAAAAATCAGCAGTGGCTGCAAATTTTTGGAATGAGAATCATGAAATAGAGAAGGACATAACATTACTAAAAACAATTCAACATCCGAAAGAACTTAATATATGGGAAAAAATTTACATAAAAAAATATGAATACAAACTTATGAATTTTGATATACCAGAAGCAGACAACATATTGTTTAAGTTCATTAACAGACCACCAGAGCAAGCATAGTAACATACATACTTTGCTGAAATTGACTCCTCAGTCGTCGTTTTGGTTGACAATGTGAGGAATGTACCTTACGAAACATGTACCAAAATTACTTTTATAAGTGTGTTTGTGAAACTTAAAGAAAGTTTTAATGTGATGACATAGTTTTTAGTGGTTTACTTTAAATCAAAATAAGATTAACAAAAGTTTCACTGTGTGGATTCTGACATTCCGTAAACATACTTCATCAACCATTTGAAAGCCACATGTGACAACATCCTCTTCAGCTGTCTCATAGGTGTCAAAACTGATGGCAACAGCAAACTGGCCCATTTTCCACATTATCAGTCGACTCCCAAGGTGGCCTATACTCCACCTTACAAAAATTTCCAATTTATGCATTAATCTCTGCTATTTTCCATAAATGTAGAAAAAAGCTGTAATTATTTGCATTTTGAAAAAAGGGAAAGATCCAGTCCACCCTCCCACCTACTGGCTAATCAGCTTGCTCCCCATGCTGTCCAAAGTGTTCAAATGAACACTAATGGGCCCACCTGAAACTGCTGTTAATTCAGCTGATTTCAGAGCACCAGTTTGGCTTCAAACCAAAACACTTGACAACTCAGTTATTACTGAGAATGGTGGAGAAGGTCTCACTGGGATTCAGGCAGTGCATGTTCCTCTCGGCTGTGCTGCTTGTCATCCAGAAAGCATTCCCTAGCACTTGGCATGCAGGACTTATTTGTAAGCTCATGTGAGCTGGGCTGCTGAGTGGAGTTTTACATGGTGTTTTGGAAATATTATTACAAACTTTGGTAGTGGGCTCCTCAACCAAAACTAGAATAAAATTTACCAAAACAAGAAAAAAATCCATATAAACATGTCAGGAAATAATTAGTTTATGATTATTAAAGAAAGTTTACCAAAACAAAATAGTCCATATAGACATATGTCCAGAAATCCAGAATTTTTTAGTTATTAATGAAAATTTACTTCAACGCCTTTCAAGGTGCAATCTAACAACTTAAGTTTGTAACCAAAAATAAAATTCATTTTGTTAAGTAATCGAATGAAAATATTATTTGCAGAAAAGCAATGCTGAAGGTTATCCATTTATGCGATTTGTTAATAACCTTATTAAAGATATAATAGAAATAGTCATTTTAGCTTTGGCATAAACTTTCATTAATAAATCAAAAACTAAGGATTTCCGAACATATTCCTCTTTTGGTAAACTTTCATTAATAACTCGGACATATGTTTATATGGATATTTTTTTCTTGTTTTGGTAAACTTTCATTAATAACTAAAAAACCAAAGACTTCCAGACATATGTTTATATGGACTTTTTTCTTGTTTTGCTGTGAGGAAACAGCCACCAAAGTTTGTAAAAGTTCCAAAATACCCTGTATAGTTAATTGACAAATTTCTCTCATACCATGTGCTCTATGTCAAAGTTGGTCAAACATTGGATACACAAATGACACAAATGGATTACCAAAAGCAGTATGTTGTCACCAACACTCTTCTTTGATTACATGTCCGATTTTCCTTCAAGACATAGTATTAAATTAAAAATTAATTTCATGTCGGAATTAATATAGTGAAGCACTTAATTTATTCTTAATTAATTCATAGCTAGTGAGTTAATTTATTACTCTTATGCTCCACTTACCATTGAATTATATAGAACATGTTTCACAGGCTTTTGCCCACATTATCAGCTGTGAGTCAACTGCTGGATTTTGGATGGACTTGGTGTAGCTCTTGTGGACATTTTATGAACTTTTATCAAATTACTGAAATTCATAGATAGACCCTTGGAGCTGGAATATGGGAAAAAATATTATAAAAAATATGAAGATAAGGTTATGAACTTCAAGATCCCAACAGAAGACAAATTAATCCAAACTTACTTGGCCATCTTCAATTTCTATGAAAGTGAGAGGTATTTATTTCTTGAACATTTTGAAAATGACCACATAATTTTTTTACATTTGTATTTGATAAGTTCACTTCCTTGTTTTTCACTGAGAACTCTAGTGAATTATGTTTGTATGGTACCAATGTTACTATTACATTAGTACTAATTAAAGTACCTAAACAGGATTTTACAGAATGTAAGTGCATTTTTCTTTCATTTCTAGCTACATCATTAGCTCCTGAAATTATTACAGCAAAATCATTTTCTTTTAAATTATTATTTTTGTTCAAACCTACAACAGTAATATCTGTGTTAGTGCCTGGTTTCAATACATCCACTTTTTACATTTGGATTGTTACTTTCAGCCTTTCAGCGATGCCTCTATCACTTTATCTATAGTAATTTTCGACTGTGAAAGGTCGACATTGAAGTTATTACAGTCTGACCAGAGATAACATTGGTATCTTTGTTTAAAGCAATTCCTCAGTACTATGTATCTGTTTGGATTTGCAAAAGTTGAAGTGCTTTTTGTTTCGATCGCTGCTTCAGATTTCTTTTATGCATAATGGATTTCCATTCTTCATTTCTGACACTGTTCCAAATGCCACTGGCATTAATTTCATTTCATTTGTTTGCAGTAATTTGGATTATTTCACTCTTTAAGCTTAAATTCTCCTCCAATTACTTTATTTAATTTTTTGTCTCTATTAGATCTTTGTTTAGTGTGTTAATTACCACATGTAATGATGCTATGTTGGTGTCATTTGACTTAAATATATAAAATTTTTGCCTTTACTTTTTCTCCTCCATTGCTATCTTCAATTGTTAGCATAAATTATGATATTAGATTACTCTACTGAATCTACCATTGCAAACTATTCTGTTTTACTGTAAATTTTGAATTTTTTTTACTGGTACATAAACCCATTGTACAAGTAGTTGCCATCTTGATTCGGAATATGTGCTTGTATAGTTTAGTTTATTTAGCATTCTATAATTTAATACAACTGTCATATTAGTGCAGAACTAGTGAAATTAAAACAAATTTATAATATAGAACAAAAATGTATGTGTGAAAAGGGACTAGGTGGATGGTGATTGAACACTTTTTTTATATATATATATATATATATATATATATATATATATTTATATAAATAATGTTTAATAATAGGTAGTGGCACTGATGATACATGAAATGATAAATTGGGAAAGAAGTATTTTTTTAAAGGAAACATTCCTTGTCTAAGTTAAGGGTACATCCGCAGCATTTGTCCTTTATGAGCACTGAGAAATCTTGGAAAAAATCTCAGTCAGGGAGGTAGGCCCTGGTGGGAATCTGAAATATTGGTATAGATTCATTTAAGAACTTTCAAAAAATAAGACATTTTAAAAAAATTCTTTTGGAACTCCCACAGTGAAGCTTGTTAAATGTAAATTATAATTAGTCTATCATCTAACACACTCTTGTTAGTGTGAGTGTGTTAGACGACAGATTAATTATAATTTACATTGGCATAGATGTTTGAAACTAGACAATAATGTTGTGCTAACAGAATGTCTTGTGTACTTATAGATGTACTGGGAAGAGATTGTTGACTTAGAGAGGTGGGAAAACTATTAGAAAAAATTAGAGTGAGAGATGTATGGCGATTGGGTCAAAATAATGTTTGTGGATTTTTGAAAGAAACGAAACAGAGGGTAGAAGACATAGAGAGGCAAGAGATCTGGGCTAGCTTAGAGGAAAAAAGTTCCTTATATTTATATAAAGTAGTTAAAAGAATTTGGGGACCAATTTGGAAGGATAGGTTTTGCTTGGGTGCATACAGGGGTATTATTTGTAAAAGGATTAAGAATAAATTGTAAAGAAATATGCATTATTTGTAGGAAAGTCAGTTCCATTGTTTAATTGAATGCACAGTGATAAAAAAAAGGTGGAGGTTTAGTATTTGGAATGGAAAATGGGACAAATTACAACAAGAAATAGTAGCAATAAAAAGGTTATCAGTTAAAAAAGTAGAGCAAATAAGATTGGGTAATTTTTAGGAAAATTAAGGGATAAGAAGTATAAGGAAGGGGCTTGGTGGCACATGCAGTGGTGAAAAATAGTAATCTATGTTAGGGGTTCTTTACCATACATATAACCTGCTGATTAAGAGATGGGAGAACCTCAGTTTTGGTACTGCCAAACTTTTAGAGTCCTTGTATGTTTATGTAAATTAAATTGTGGTGTGGTCTGCTGAAAATGGATTGAAAATTAACAAATTGATATAATTATGAAGTTGTGTAAATGATTGCAAAGGTAGTGAGAAAAATGTAAATTTGAATGTATAATTAATTGCTGAAATAAAATCATTAATTCATTCAAACAGGCTGAAGTTAATATACTTAAAATTTCCTAACTTATAAGGAATTAATAAAATATAATTGGACAAAGTCATAGACTATATTTCAGATCTCTATATATCATGAACTTGTTATTTTATATTAATTTGTCTGCTTATTAATGCATACCATTAATAGAGATTTAATTTTTAATTACATGGGGTGAACATTTCCAAACTTTGTGTTGTGGTTAATATTGCTAATGTGTATTTACAAATATCACAAAGGCAGATTGCCCCCTCCCCCCAATATACAACAGAAGTCTGCTCCTATGTTCAGTAATGAAGGAAGAAAAAGCCATAAGTGTATGTTTCATAACTCTTGCTTATTAATTTCTCCATTAACCTTTTGTCTCTTTTAGCAAGAGTTTTACTTTGGACCATGCAAGCTAAATGGGGCAAATTTAATGCTTCATGCCCATGTAATTTTAATATTTCGTTAGTGCAGAATAATTTTTCTTGTCATTTATGGAGCTCTATCAATATGTAGAGTTTAGATTTTCTCATGTCTATTGAAAAATGAGGAATGCTATTTGGCAGCCATAATTACACCTCTTCTTTTATATTTTGGAAAGGGTTTGTTTTCCTGAATATTGCTGAGCATTATTCATTACCACAACACTCTTCTCTGGGAGGTTGGAAAGAATCTGATTATTAATGTAAAGCTCAAAGTTTCTGTATTTCATTTGACCATGATAATCCCCCAAGCTTTTGTCTTCTTGAAAAACTAATAATGAATTCTTCACAAACACCATTTTGAATCCTGCATAGACAACAATGAGATGGTTACTGAAATTTGGCTTAGTCAATATGCCTGGTTGACTTTCATTTTGACAGCATTTTCCAATTGCTAAATTATTGTCCACCCAAGTCTCATTACGGATATATAAAAAATTGAAAAATAAACTCTTGGAGCAATGTAACTGAAATAACAAGAACTAGAGAAACACAAATATATTATATGTAATATTGTGCTCTATATATATATATATATATATATATAGCACAATATAATATAAATAGCACAATATTGATTCTGTTTCCTAAAGCGGTGTATTGCTTTCAGATACTTACAGTGCCATTCCTTTATATCTGGCTTTTCAATCAATATTTTTCTTTAATTTTGGCACTTTTTTTTATTTGCAGCTCATTTCTTTAAGAACTCATCTCAGAGAGTGAAAGGTTAAAGAGATGCAATTCTGTCTTTTTTGAATATATCAAATTTTTGGACATGTAGTAACTTCCTTTCTCGCTAAATAAAATTCGTCTATGTGGTAGTATATCCCATTCATGTCAAAAACATTAAAATTCACTTTTGTATGCTCTGGTCTATTTCCTGGAGTAGACAGAGAAGACTTGATGGCTTCACCTCTTTTCTTCTTACCCTGGTACTTGTTCTCACACCAGTATAATGGGATACATATAAGTTTCATTATTTTAATCTAAATTTTATTGCCTCAACTCATCACATCAATATCAATATTCTCAATTCATTGAGCTTTACTATGCAAACTTTTTCCTTTCTTTCGTTGTTGTGGTACATCCATTATTTTTTGTATATATAATTAGTAGTATATATATAACAACATACACTAACACTTAACTAAAACATGCAATTTAAAATGTCCAACTGTTCACTATTAAATTCTGCTTTTGTTAATGCAATGAGAATTGACTGCCATAATTATTTGAATAGATGATACATATGCTGTGCATAATATTTTACTTGCCAGATAAAGTCCTCTTCTGCCAGCATACATTGCTAGCCAACTTTCCAGTTCCCAATCGTACTTCTGTCTGCTACAACATTGTCAATTGTCACTGTTGTCTTTTATATCATACAAGGCATATTTTTTCACTAAATATATGAAAATCATTTAATGCTATTATGCTAACCATGACTTACTGTTTCCCCTGAAAGAACTAAATTATGAAACATTTTCTATCTTCTACAAAATTGAGGCACACAATGTTGCCATATTTTGAAATAAATGCAATTTTCTCAGAGCAACAGTAACTAACCAAATTTACATAGACAAATATTTTGTTTACATTTGGTGTACTATGATAGGATTACCTTCAGAAAGAAATTATATTTGTTGAATATACTAGTAGAGGAAAGTGTGAAAATAGAATCATTATAATACATTAAGCAGGTAATTCATGTCCAGGCAGTCCAGTATCCACTATAGTTTAAAAACAGTCAGTCATAATGGCAAAAGCAGTAGGATAAACATGTTAGTGTACTTAAATTTTTATGTATCTGATCAATTTAGAAATGGTATTGTTTCAATCTTAATATTTTTATGCATGTTAAATTTCTTATTTCATAACTTCCTCTGTAATAGATATCTGCTTCAAATATTTATGGAAGCAAGCTGTTTGGAATGGGCACTGATCATCTCAATGCTTCTGCGTGATGCTATGGCAGTTCTTCGCACTACTAATGCTGCCAGATCTCCCGATCATTCTGTAGAAGCAATCTCTCGACTGAAAGAGGGCTTAACTGCCTTGTGCCACTGGAGTAGTTATGAATGGTAAGCATTTTTGTGAACCTTGCTGTTACTTGTTTCATTTGTGCATAATGGTGTGAAGCTTCTTAAAATACTATTTATTGAATTTAAGAATTAGCACATCATTCATTTCTAAACAGAGCAAACTGAAATAATGGAAATCATTGAAGAGTTTGTCTTTTAGGCATAGAGGTACAGGATACAGGAAAGAGTAGTATTGATTAAGTGAAACAGAACATGAAGTTGTGAACCAATGGTCAACTTGTCACACTTATCGGGCAGCAGTTCTGTCAAAATAAAGGGGAATAAGGTCGGAGAGATTTTTAAATCAACTTGAATATCACGGTTTATAGTAAAGTTTAAGTACATTTTAATTAACAGAAATCAAGTACCGATATATTACATATTCTAAAATGAACATACAAGTTTAGAATTAAATTTCAGGATTGTGATTCTCTAGTTCAATGTCTAGAGAAAAAAAAGTATAATCCCCTGTTCATTTTCTTAGAAAATCGCTTATTATTTTATCATTGATAATTGGATATACATTAAATTATATGTTTAGTTCTCTTAGGTGCGGCTTGTTCATATGAATTATTAGTCAGTTTTTGATATGTTGAAAGGTGAAAAATTAATTATAGGGAGCATAACCAATAATTACAGAAGAAATACTCAGGAAGCAGATATCATCACATTTTCTTATTTCTCATAACTTTTGATGTAACATTTCCTAGAAGCTTGCCACCTTTCTTAATTTTTCTTATAGTTGGAAAGCAATTTTTTTTTCTTCCCCCCCCCCCCCGGATGCTCTTTAACATCACAGGTCATCAGCATCCCATTCTATTCAGGGTGTGAAACGATGGACAAATTTTGCTCAGAGGCCTCTTTTTTCAGGCTTGAGGTTCCTTTTTTGTGCCACAAATGTACGGCATGGGACCCATGGTTTTACTTTCCTTCCGAAGGAAGCCATACTTAGGATTTTTAAGCCTGAAAAAAAATCCATCGATCCTGGCTGGGTTTGAACCCGCGATCTTGGGTTTAGAAGGCACTGGAAAACATGCTAACCTTTGAATGCTGCATAGAAACATTAATATTTGAAGAGCAATCAGTGGAGGAAAAAAAAGAGAGCGATAATAAAATATGAGTAAAAACTAGTGATTTTTCTCAGTATTGCACAATCTTTATCTAGTTATTGAAAATCGGGTTATAGTTCCCCATTGGACCTGTACCTTGTAAAGTAAGGCCGTGTTTTACATGCTATGATATGGGACTGCTTTCTGCCTGCAGGTTGTGAAAATCTTTAAAATTGAAAAGCATGAACAGTTCTTTTGGCTACACAGGTTAAAATGGCATATCCTTGTATTAACACACTGTGCATTATGTGTTGTTGCCCTTACTACAACTAATTCTGTTCGACACGAACGGGGCATAATTTGGCCTAACTGAAAATATCAAGTGTGCAGAGAGACAATTTATGATAAAATATATTTTACAAAGACTTTAAAAGCTTAGACAGTGTTCTTGGTTTAGTGATTAGCATTGCTGACTGCTGACCTGGAGGTTACAGGCTCAATCTCCAGCTTCTGCTTAGAAATATTCTAAAATATGGAGGTCTGGAATGGGATCCACTCAGCCTTGTGATGACATTGGGGAATTTTTTGATGGAAAGATAGCATCCTTGGGTCGTGAAAGGTGCCTGATAGCAGCCAGCATGGTGCAAATGTAATCTGCTGCAGAGTGGCATGGAGTACAGACATACAATACAGTTGACTGCACTTCATTTTGTGCTGTTCGGTTTCTGTTAGTTTTTTTCTTACTTGTCATTTTTCTTTACATTTCTTTTGGGGACAATTTCATAGTTAACCAGTACATTGTAATCATGAACAAGATCACACGAGTAAACACTTTGAAAGCTACTTTCAACAAAAGTAAGCCTTGGCCTGCACCATTAGATTATACATCTCTGGTTGGATACTACCCTATGAATAGCTGAGGGTCAATTGGGCACACTGAAATTAATTGATAAGCAAAATACAGTATTTATCAAGTTACACAGTAGAGTGGTTTTCGAACAGTTAAATGTACATCAGGGCACAACTCCCTTTGTAGCTGAAGATGGATCTGGGACTTCCATAATGATTAGTGATGCCAGTGCAGAATACACCTATGCCCGTGTGTTTAATTACCCCACATAATTTTCAAATGATAAAAACGCCAATGTTTACAGGTATATGGCTCTGTAATTAAAACTGAAAATAAACATTGGTCTCCCAGCTATAAGTATAGGGTGAAAAATGGAATTTGTTCTATTCAAATTGATTTGAAAAAACCTGTTTCATCTAGTTTGATGATTACTGGCCATGAGACTTACATTAGTTATGCATGACAACCACCAATGTGCAATATGTGTGGTGAAACCACTCATTTCCATGATCACCGCCAAGGGTGGCCGAGGTCGCTTAGGTGCGGACTTGTGAGTGGGAGGTCTGGGGTTCGAATCCTGCCAGGACCGTCCTCCCTGACTGAGGTTTTTTCCAGGTTTTCCCCAGTCCTCATAACTGGCAAATGCCCGGGAGGTACCCTAAACTTAGGCCTGGAACGTTTCCTTCCTTAAAAATCCTTTCCCAATATATCATTTCATTTCATGTATCACCAGTGTTCATGGGCGTTAAACACCATTCAAAAAAAAATTCCATGATAGTTGTCCTTACAAGAAATTTACCTCTAAGATCCCATAAGTACCTCGTCCAACATAATGAGTGATCTATTTTCTGAGAAAAATATTATTACCCCTCAGGAAACTTCTGCTTCCAGCCCCATTCAACTTGACCAGCAGGCAGATGCTCTCCTCCTCTCCTGAGCCCTCTCAACAGTCTGCTTCTCCATTGAAACGTATGAACCTGACCTTCCTGTTGTCGCAACGGCATGACATACCTCCCTTATCCCCATTTACTAGTAACATTTACAAGGTAGCTACTGCACCATCGCATGAAGAGAAGATAAACATATGACCAAATGCTAAGAAACAAAAAGTATGTGAAAGATCCCAACATATGGTGACACCTTTGAATGACTTTGATACTCAGACTTTATTAAATAATAAACCAGTGATTTCACCTTAGATCCACGATTACAGGGTGGATTGTCTTCTAAACGTCCTGTTAACAGTGACAAAGCTGTGAAATCTCTGACGTTATCTAAAGTCCTACTGAGCCTATGTCTGAAGACAAGTCGTATGAAACCTTGGAGCTCATGATTGGAGAATAATTTCTTATTACTCTCTAGCTGTTTATTTCTTTTTAATTGTTCTTGAATGAAACCTTGGAGCTCATGATTGGAGAATAATTTCTTATTACTCTCTCATCAGGTGGTATGGGCCTCTTTGTGAGGAAGTCCATAAAGAAAGTAATAAGAGGTACTCGGTCAAGTATAAAAAATGTCTTGTGGGTTATATTGGAAGATAAGTTGATAAGCAACAGTTCTATAAATCTAGGTGTGGTGTATAATGCACCAAGTCCCTCGCAGTTCCATAATCCTGACTTGTGGAAAGCTCTTGAAAGTGATATAGAGAGATTAAGAGAGAAATATGGTACAATAATAATAGGAGATTTTAATGTTAGAATAGGCGAGGGGGATATAAATCTAGAAGGCGACATATTCTTTGTTAATGAATCTTGCTATAAAAGGCGATTTCTAGGTGTAGCAGAGATAAGTGCATAGATAAGGCAAGTGAAAAATTATTGATTTTTGTGAGGCTAGTGCTTTAGATACATTGAATGGCAAGTATGGGGAGGATGTAGAGGGAAAATTTACCTTTATGAATAAGGACGGACAAAGTGTTATTGATTATATTTTATGGCCTGTTAGTATGGCGTATACAATAAGTAATTTCAAGGTGATGAATTTTGTTTCAAATAGTAGCCATTTTCCCCTGGGGGTGGAGATGTAATGTCGAGAGGAGGAAAAATGACTAGATATTATACCGAATATAAATGGAGGGAAGAGGAGGGTAATAAATTTGAATGGGTTTTAGACTCCAAGTATGAACAAATTTGCCAAAGGGCGTTAAGTTATATGTTAAGAGAGTAAGGAAATTGAGCATTTTCAATAAAGTATTGCAATGAGCAGGAGATGGGATGAGGAAGGGGCGGGGAAGGGGACCAAAGGAAGTAGGGTGGTTCGATGAAGAATGCATTATAGTTAAAAGAGAGGCGAAACAAGCATTGATAAGATGGAGGAAGAATGAGGGTGAGGATGAGAAAAAGGAATATTTAAATAGTAAAAAATGTTTATATTGTATTCCTAGAAGGTAAGAAATATGAGTGGAGGAAAAAAGTGCAGAGCAAATTAACCAGTGTTTTAAGTGAAAATAACAACAAAATGGTATGGAAAGTATTAAAATCCACATGTAATAAATTTGTTGTGCATAAGCTGAATATTACCCCAGCTGGTGGGTGGAGTATTTTAAAATGCTATTTGAGGAGGAGTCAATCTGCAGATAGATTTGGAAATGGGTTACATAGAAATTGAATAATGATGTGAGTGAAGAAGAGGCAATGGAACAAGTGAAGGCAATGAGAAAGAGTAAGGCAGTAGGATTAGATGGGATTCTCCCTGAATTTATTAAAAAATGGTGTAGTGATGTAAATAAGGTCAAGATTCTCACAGACTTGTTTAATGTAATTAAAGTTAAGGGATATGTACCAGATTATTGGAGGAAAGCTATAATTTACCCCATATACAAAGGCAAAGGGAGCAAAATTTATAGAGGTATAGCACTGTTCTAATGTCGGCAAGATTTTCACAGGAATCGTAGCAATTGGGTGGAGATACATAACATTCTTTCCGAATTTCAAATGGGATTTCTCAGGGGGAGAAGAACGGTAGATAATTTATTCATAATTAAAACTTTGGTGGATAAATACCTAAAAGAAAAAAGGGGTAATTGTATATGGCATTTGTGGATTTGGAGAAAACATATGATTGCATTGATCTTAATTTGTTATGGTTCAAACTATTGAGTAAGGGAGTAAGTCAACATATGGTGAACACCTTTAAGGCTTTATATAAGGAGAACACATTCTGTATATGAATAAGTGCAGGAATGGTAACAAAATATGTAAAACAAATGAGGAGGTTATGGCAAGGGTGTAAGTCGAGTCCATTATTATTTAATTTGTTTATTGATGAATATTGACTAAGATTAGAAAATACAACAACTGGATGCTGATGATAAACAAGGTTTCAGTTCCTGGGTTGTTATTTGCAGACAACTTAATGATAGGTTCAGCTTCAACAATTGGTTTAAAACAGTCCTTGCAGTGTATAGAGAAATATTGTAATGACTGGAATTTGAAAGTAAACCATGAGAAGACCCAGATTATAGTGTTTAAAAAAGGGCCAAATTGGGCATGTATGAAAAGTGGAAGAAAGGAGATAAGGAATATAAAGTGGTTTGAGACTGTATATATCTGGAAGTTAAGATCGATGGAAGTGGGAAATGGGAGAAACAGAAGAAGTTGGTTTTGGCAAAAGGGAAAGGAGCGATCAGGGGATGTAAATATAGAATACCAGAAGATAAATGTTAAATGGTTAGAGAGATTATATAACATGGTAGTTGAAGCAAAAATGCTATATGGTAGTGAAATATGGGGGCTGGATGGAGGATGGGAAGTGGTAAATGTGGTGCATAGGATGTTTTGTAGGGAAGTTTTAGGCTTGCCAAGTGCCATAGTAAAGGAATTTGCAGAAATGAAATGGGAAGAGTGGGAAGGAAGGGGGTTATAATAGAGAGAGCTCTTAAATATTGGTATAGATTAGTTCATTTGGAGGAAGAGAGTTTGTTGAGGATATGTTTAGAATTTCAAGAAAGGAATTTAAAGGAAAATGGGTGGAGCCACAGTTTATAAGTAAACAGAAAATAATGGATTGGGGGAAATTTGGAGGAAGAGGGAAAATAATGTAAAGAGGTTCTGGAAAGGTGCTAAGAGGAGGTTTGATGATATAGAGATTCGGAAATATTTTAGTATAATAGGGGATAAAATATCATTAGAATCTTTTAGATTATTAAAAAATTTATGGGGAAGAGAAGTGTATATTGATAAATTAAACAAAGAGAGGGTATTGCTTGGTTACCAGCAGGAGTATGGAGACTGAACGGGATAAGAAATGATCATCTGCCGAATCAGTACCCAATATGCGATGACAAGGAAGATATGGAGCACATTGTGTTTGGTTGTATATAGGAACACAGGAAAGGAGTGTATTGAGGGGAAATGGTTAAAACAACAAAGGAAAGATGTCATAATTAATATCTTTAATAAGGAAAATAAGAGGGTAGGAGAGTTTTTGGCCAAGGTTAGAAGGAAATGGACTCAATTAAAAGAGTAGGAAACAAAGATTGATTTAGGTGGTGTTATAGTTAGGAATGTGATGGATAATAATGGGGAATGGTGTTATATATAAATTAAGGTTTTAGGTATAATATTACAGTAGTAATAAAGATATGGAAATTTTATATTTAATTTCGGCTCCCTGGGTTGGGGCGGGGCATGATTCCCTGGAATTCCAGTAGATTACTACTGCTGATAAACTGGGGACTGGTACCTGATACAGTCAGGGTGGGAATTTTATAAGTGTTTGTTTGTTTAAATTAATGTAATTATTAGTTAGTAGTGAAGTGTAATTAGTAGATTTATCAATGATAAAGGTAGAAATCACAATTAGGCAGGAACAATTTTGAAACAACTGGGGGTTTACACTAAAATGGCCTGAGTCAGATGGGTGAAGACCTCTTAGTAGATGAAATTTTGTTTGGTGTGTTATTGTAGCAGTGGTTTAATTTTTAAGGGAATTTGTATGGACACTTTAAAGGATCTAAGATTGTAATATTATTATATATGGTGTCTTCTGAAGCACCAAAGTTACCAATATTATTGTTGTATTTTGGTATTGGTGTTAAATGTTGTGGATCATTGTATAATTACTTAGTAAATCAAAATAAATAAATAAAAAAAATATATTACTCCCTAGCTGCTTATTTGTTTTTAATTGTTCTTGAATTCACTTGTCTATCTTTATGTCATATACATATAAAATGCTTACATTAAGTATTAGTAATATCCAAACTCCCCAAAAATTTCATCTTCTTGCAAAAACTTTCATTCCCTGGATGTTGGTATTGTTCTTCTTCAAGAGGTAAATTCTCTGTTTATAACAAGCTAATATGGACATAATGGTGAAATGAATACTGATTTTGTTATCCATGGTACTGCCATCTTGCCTAAGATCACTTGCAATATACAGATGTGTGCATGACCAAAAATTTTAGAGGCATCAACCTTATCCCCTTCTGGCACCCATATGTGGAAGTAAAGACAGAAATTTTTTGCTGAAGAAGTAGCTTCTTTGTTCTCTAATTCCCCATGTATGTTATTAGGTGGCAATTTTAATACTATTTTATCTCTTAAAGATTGCACAGGATTTTACTTGCCTTGTCCTGCATTAGTAGATTTAGTTCATCTACTTCAGCTCCGCGATATATGGGAAGCCCTAAAACACGACCGTCCACTTTACACAGTTGAACACAATCTCTTGGAAGCACAACTAGATCACATTTATGTTGATCGCGATCTTTGTATTAGCATTGTGGATATATGTCCGACAGAGCTCTCTGATCATTTTGGATATCTTACTCCCATTGCGCTACCTGGATCCTCTTCCTCATATGGTCTTGGTTACTGAGAACTTAATGTGCAGATTCTTTCTGACAAAGATGTTCAAGAACTCTTTGCCGAGCAGTGGCAATGTTGGATGTATCAGCAATGATTTTACTCTATTAAACTGGAAAGGTGGATTGTCATCAAAACAAAGATAAAATGGTTCTTTAATATGTATCTGGTGATAAATACCGTAGAAAACAGTATTATCGACAGTTTCATTATGGGCTGTTGCGAGATTTGTTCAGTCGCCCTGTGGTTAATACAAAATGTAGTATTGATAAAAAGAATTAAGGGTCGGATTCTTAAACTTCAAATGGATGATTTGAGGGACACTCAGGTGCGTTCCCAAGCTATGTTTATTGATATGGAATCTCCATCCATATACCATCATGTCCGTGAAACGGTGTGCTAAGCGCAAATATATTCATGGCATTCAAAATAGCTCTCATGTTTCTGTAAGTAGCCAAGTGAATTTTCGTTCTATTGTGTATGAATATTTTCAAAAACTATATTCCAATATCACACCTGAAGAACTCCTTGCTACAGAGGAAGTTAAGGTTCTAACCTCTTCTGGCCCAGGTGATACTATTCCTCCTTTTATCGGCTGAACTGTAAATAGCTTTAGCTGCCTGTCCTCAAAATAAATCACGTGGAGTAAATGGCCTATCTGCAGACTTTTACTGTGTATTTTGGCCGTTGCTGAAGAATGCACTTCTTGGAATTTTCAATGAGTTGCTATGTACCATCCCCCTGCATTTGTCCATGGCATACTGTTCCTTGTGCCTAAATGTAGCCATCCCAATACTGCACAAGACTTTCGTCCTTTAACAATGCTCAATACTGATTATTAAATGTTCACGAGCTGTATTAAACACCACTTATCACCAATAATAGCTGATATTCTTGCACCAGTACAGTAGTCAATAAGACCTGGATGGAACATACTGTATGCCCTATGTGCTCTTCATGACGCCCATATTTCATGGGTAGGGAAAACTTTTGATCTCTTTGAACTTTGACCATGCATTTGATCTGGTGAAGGGTAGCTATTTAATTAATACTATGATGCACTTAGGAGTCCCTGATACATATTGCTTCCTCATTCACAATATGTTAAAAGCTGTTACTTCCAAAATTTTAGTGAATGGCTGTTTCACTAATTCCTTTCCTGTGAGAGTGTCTGTAAGACAGAGCTGTCCGATGGCTATGCACTTGTTTGAGTTATCAATCAAAACTTTTCTATGAAAATTACAACAGTGCCTTCATCCTGATGGTCTCTCTCTTATTAGAGCATTTACTGATAATTTCTCTCTTAATAGAGCATTTACTAATGGTCTCTCTCTTATAGAGCATTTACTGATGATGTCACTTTGATGAGCTCACATAGTTCTCTTCTTCCTCATATTCAAGAGATTCTGCATAATTATTGTAGAGATTCTGGAGCGATCCTTAATGTGTATAAATCAAGATCTATGCTCATTGGCTCCTCTTTTACAGTCCACCTTCATGGATAAAATATTGGTTGTTACATTTCTATCCATGCTACCAGTGACAATTCAATATAATTGGAACTGTATTGTTAACAGTGTTCATAAAATTCTTCAAAAGCATTAATTTCATTCCCTAAATTTGTTGCAGTGCCTTCAATTTGTTAATATATTTTAATTATCCAAAGTATGGTTTGTAAGCCAGGTTCCAGTGCTACCATCCACCTTTGGCATTAAGTTGAAATCAGCTACAGGATGGTTTATTTAGAAAGATTTTTTTTATTACGAATCCCTAGAAATCAACTCACACTTCCAACCTCGGAAGGGGGTTTAAATACCATTGATCCACAGGGGAAAGTTGATTGTCTATTTCTCCAGACAAATTGGGTACATATAAGAGACTATGGCAATTTTTATACTCATCAATTTTTCACCAGTGGTTATCAGAACATAGCCACCAGAATCCACCAGATCTTTGAGGGTTACCGATTCAGGCACCCCAGGTTAAGAAGCTACTTCAATTAATAGCATACTGTCCTGTCGATCTACATGGCCAAGAACCGAAGACCAGAGACTGTCTGGTTATTTCAATTGTCAGCTCCTAAGGTAATTCTTGAACACCCAGTGTACAACTGGTGCTGAATCTGGTCCAACATTCAACATTCTGCACTCAACACTTACCAATGGAGTACGGAATGTGTGGTACCAACTGGTGAACAATATCATCTCTACAAATGAACACCTACATTGTATTGGTATGAAGAAATCTTCATACTGTGATAATTGCGGCCTTCAAGATACTATACTCCATCATTTAGAATGTGGTGCTACTGCATCAGCTTGGCGCAGGGTGCAGGCCAAGATCCTCTAGATCCTGGATGTCTCTGAGAAATATTTTGAACCCCAATATTTGACATTTCCAGTATTTAGCTGTTCCTCAGTAGCTCAACCAATGGCCCTGTTGTATATTGGACAGTTTTTAATTGAGTTTGAAGATTCAAGTTAGACAAAATCTTGTTTAAAAAAACTATACACACAATTGTGTTCTAATATTGTAATATTAAAAAAGTGGGTTGTAAAAAATATATATATATATATGTAAAATAGACTGGAAGACATGCACAGCATGTTATTGGTGATCAAAAACATTGAAATTGTAAAATCTGGTTTAGACTAAATGTAAAATTCTTGTTGTTGAATGGTTGACAATGTGAGCCAGTGCCTTACGAAATATGTCCCAGTTTACTTTTAAATACGTTTTTAAAAAGTGGAACATCAAGAGAGTTTTACTGTGATTTTAAGTAGTTTTACTTTTAGTCTAAACCAGATTTTTATGATAGTTTCACTGTGTTGATTTCTATGTTCAGTTTTAATTGAATTGAAATTATAATTTGTGTTATATGTAATTACATGTTAATATAAATAAATAGTATTTTCTAACAAAAAAAATAACATGACTCTGCATTGCACTCTGTCAATGTCTCAAGATGGGTATAAGAGGACGCAGTGGTTGTGTGGTATGCCTAGGCCCTCCATGACCTATTGTGCTCAAGGATTATTATTTAAAAACTTAAAATTAATTTTATATATATACACCATGCCAGTAATGTTAAAACTATTATTATTATGATGTTTAACACTTGCAGGATAAAGTTTTAATGATAATATCCGGATAAACAATTTAATTTAATGAAATTTCTAAAGTAAATAAGGAAATTAAAACAATTTAACTGAATTTCTTTGAAAGAATATTGCTGTTCCTTTTTACTACATGGTTCTGCCTTTCTTTGGAATTTAATGTTTTCCCATTTAGATGTAATGCTATCTAAGTCTCAAGAGCTTTCTCTGTTGCAATTGAGAGCAACAACTTGGTAATTGAAAACAGTAATGCCAAGATCTGCAGGCTATGTATGGCTTGCAAGAGGTACAGTATATTGAGAAATGGTCAGTAGCTGAAGTGAGATTGACACCATCTGTTATGCAGCAATGGGCTTGCTTGCTGAGAGTGTCATTAACATGCGCTGTTAGCTTACTGAAATATGGCATAAAATATCCAAAATATCTGAATGTTATCTGCAGTGAAAGTGAAATGTATAACATATGCCATTAGCATGGTGGGCCCTGTTACCTTGACTGTATGCACACTTGAGGCTGGCCTGCCATTGGTTGGGTTGGCGTTTCATGTGCCATCAAATACAACAGATATACACTTAAATAGTTACACAATTTCCGCCTTGAAGAACACGAGCTATATTTTGAACAACTGGTGTTCTTCAAAGGCAGAAAATTGTGTGATTATTTAAGTGTTTTATCTATTTCCACTTCTCTGGTTCTTGTTATTTTAGTTAACATTGTTCCAAGAGTTACATTCATCTCTAATGTTGCTTTTTTTTTTTTTTGGCTTGTTAATTTGAGTTTGCTTTTACATATTTTGCTATTGACATTTTTACTTTTTTCTTATATTCTATTAATTTTATTATTTTTTCTCTCTGAGTATTCTAATAATGCTTTTTGATGTTTACATTTTCAATTACTACTTGTATTATGGCAACTATTCAAGGTAAATTGGTGTTCTGTCTGTGCAGAAGAACACAAGTTATTAGAATTATAGTGAAAATTGTGGGACTATTTCAAGTGTTTTATCTATTTCTTATTTTAGTTATATTCTTCCAAAATTACTTTATTTTTTATTTTTATAATATATTAAACAAAATGGAAAAACAAAATTTATTTGAAATTACTTTAGCACAAAGGTCTCACACACACATATGCACATATACTTTATTTTTCATTTTTATAATATATATTATAGCTTCTTGCCATTGAAGAACTCCAGTAGTTCGAAATATAGCAATTTCAAGTGTGACTTTATCTAAGTGTTTTATCCTTATGTACTTTTATTATTACTGTTAATTTGTTACATTGTTAATAGTGTTATTTTTATATATATATGTGTGTGTGTGTGAGAGAGAGAGAGAGAGAGACCTTTGTGCTAAAGTGATTTCAAATAAATTTTGTTTTTCATAAAAATTTTATTTTATTTGAAAACTGGATAGCTACTTTTAATGTACCTATATAATTTACAAGCTACAGTCAGAAAATAACTGTAAAAGTGATGTATTTACTGTATGCAGTTTTCAGAGAGTGCTGACATCTAGTGAATATCATGGTAGATAAATTGGTATCTGCCTTTGTAAAGGTCATTGTATGTTGAGCATCAAACTTAGGAGAATGAATCAAATCTTGAATATTACAGAAGGCTTAACACCTATTGAGTTTATCAGTGAATGTTAGTGATTTACAGTGAAAACTGTATATTGTAAAGCCAATTGTACGAGTGGGTACACATGCCATATATCTTGAAGATTTCCCTCTAGCATGGACATCCACCAACATTTTGAATCCTGAATGGTTTATGCTAATCTGGGAGAAATGACATGTTAATATCAATGAATTCAGCATCAGTCATGAATAAGTATATGAAAATATTTATAATGAGCTGAGCTACCAAAAAGTGCTGGGTGCTCCCGTTTATTACACAGCAGTGAAAGAAAATCATGTTGGGGCTTGCAAGACACTGCTGGATTGATATGAATGTGAAAGAGAAGTATATTCCTCAATTGCATAGTTACAACCTATGAAAATTATGGCACCATTTTGCACTGGTTAACAAATGAAAAGCTCTATGAAATGACTCCAGATTCCCCAAGGCCAAAGAAAGCATGTGTGCACTCATTTGCACCAAAGACAATTCTGATAAGTCTTTTGGGACAGAAAGGTGTAAATGTTGAACATAATCTACCCAAAAGTCTATATGCAAAAAGCAGAAACTATGCTGACCTATTGTGAAACCTCTGAAGAAGTTATCCTTAGCAGGTGTTGGGGTCTCCTGCAAGATAGTACTGGCCAAGCACAGCAAATGCTACCTGTAGGATGTGAGATGTGAAGTTCAAAGTTGTGCACTTTCCTTATTCCCTAGACCTTGTACCATCTGATTTTAACTTTTTGGGCTAGTGAAAAACCCCTTGTGGGACAACTAATGCCACTATCCAGTCTATTATTATTGTTATCATCATCATCACCACCACCACCACCAGGTTTAATTAAGGATACTCATTAACATGGTCATTAGTATTGCATTCAATTCATGTTGTGAAATAGCCAATAAGTTTGCTCAGAAGCCTCTACTTTCAAGCTTGAGGTTCTTTTACAAGCCATAAATCTATGACACACTACCAATGGCATTACTTCCATTCCGAAAGAAGCCATACTTGGGATTTTTATAACCAAAATATTTACTTGGGATTTTTATAACCAAAATATTTTTTGACCATGTTTGAGCCTGCAATCTTGGATCCATGTGGCAAGTATGATTACAACTAGATCAATAGGAGTGACATCCAATCTATGGTACATGAGTGACTCAGGAGGAGTAAAAGAGTTCTTTTCATCTAACACCATGGCTGTTTTTCTGTGAGCACCAGTGTATCAAACTGCAGGGGGATTATGGTGAATTATAGCACATACTTCTTTTTTCAGTGAATCACGATGCTGTATAATTTTTCTGATTGTGTCTTGTATGTGCTCATTTCATATTAACCATCTTGTCTGTCTTATGGATGAGCAATTATGTATAGTTTGATTATTTTATTTTTGAACTTTGTTATCTAGCCTTGGTTACAAACCTTTCATGTTGGCCATCCAGAACCAAGTTGCTGTCCTGGGCAAACTGATGATGAACAAAGAACAACAGCAACTTGCTCAGCAGCAACAGCAGCAACAACAGGAAGTTAACTTTGCCTCTATATCACCTCGACAACCAAGATCTCGTCATACAAGTTGTAATCAGGACAGTGGAGGGTGTGCCCAATCAACTACTACATCCTCTAGTGTTGCAGAACATGTCTCTGAGAGCACAGGTAGTCAAGATAGGCAAACAGCCATAAGTCACACCGACGAAAGGTCATCCAGGTCTGAAAACATGTTTGAGGCAGTTGCAAATCTTAGCAATGATCTCGACCAGAACAGTATGGATGAATTGAGGGACCAAATTAACATGGAGGAGAGAAGAGAGCAAGGAACAGAAAGCTCTGGATGTGTTATTTCATAGTGCTGCATGATGCAAAAGAGAGTAAATGAACACACATTCCAAGCTATGCCAGCAAATGGTGGTAGTCTTAGTGTTAAGAGCAAGTGTGCAAATGTTTAATATTGTCAAACTTAAAAATGAAATTCATTTCTGAGAAGGCCTAACAGAACTACAAGGTGCTGGAAGAAGTATAAAATTGTTGTATAGACTTTATTTCTATTATAGTTTATTTTGTTGTAACACTAGTGACAACGAATGTTACAAAAATAGTAATTTTTTAAATTTTAAAACCATTCAATACCTTTAAAATTCTGTCCACTTATATGATCCACACAGTGGTTTGTCCATCTAAGATTGCTTGTAAATTGAGAATTGTAATCAGCAGTTGGTGTTTAACTGTGTGTGGAGTTTAAAAATGTTGTCATAAAATATAACAGCAGTTAGTGATGTGCTATGAATAAAAAGAAACAAGTTCCAAAAATTCGTACATATATTTATATTACTGTGTACATTTTTGTTCTGAGATGTGTATTGATTTTGAATGTAGAGCTAAAAGCATTTGTTGTAATTTTAACCTTGCAAGTGTAATTAAGGTTGTGATAGTGATTTCCATACTCAGTATATATAACTGATGATATTAATAACATTCTGAAATATTTAAAGAAAAATGAGATTCCAAAGTACAATATGTGGTCTAGTAATTGCTAGACACTTCAGAGAAAGTAAAGAATGCTTAGACTTAAAGAGTCAAAGAACAAAAATATTAGAAGTTTGAATGCTTGTATAAATTTTTCATCTTTTAAAAATTACTTAGTATTGCAAAACATTTGTTACTTTTACTTTGTATGAGAATATTTAACATTAAGCAGTAATAATTAATTTCTTATAATGGTGAACTTATGTATTTACTCACCTGTACATATATTAACACATATTCATGGTTAGAACATTATTTATATATTTTTTACATTCTTTAGTTTCTGATAAATGAATTACAGCTTATTTAGAAGATAAATTACAATGTATATTATGTCATTAGAAGTGAAATGCTCAAAATAACTGTTGCTATGCGAAGTTACTGGTGCAAGCTATAAAGTTTCCATCCATGATTTTTCAAGTTTGTACTGACATGCTGCATATCAAGCTGACTGATACTATTTGTTTTGATATGATGAACAGAAAAATATGGAAATGGTTTTTGTCAATGTTTCTGTTAAGTGGGGCAGCTGCCAAATTTTGAGCATTTTGATCTCCTCTTCCAAGGTTGAAAAGTGGATATTACATGCTGGATTCTCCAACCAACCATGTAAAAAGTGTCTCATTCAAAATGAGGCCTGCCAAATGAATTGCAAATAGATAATTTTTCTACTTATGTCTTCCTGTGTGTCATAGATATCATTTCTAAATGTTACAGAATTAGGAATGTTATTGGTAGCCTAATTTTATACCTGATTTAAAGACATTTTTGTATTTAAGGTCAACAAGACACACAATAATTCACAGGGACAATATTGGTAGAAGATCAGTGAGATAATTAGTTATTGGAAATTGAGATCTGAGGAAAAAAAAGTATTCCTTTAATGAGCATGTGTATACTTATGTGTTTGAATGTGTTTTTTACTAATCTTTTATTACTAAAATAACTGTAAATTAAATTTTTCTAAGGTAATTTATATATTTTGCATTGCTGCTTGTTTTTTAAGAAATCCAGAATATGCTATCATTAAATCGTGTGCAAAACAGTGGATGATTTTCCATTGCCATTTCCTCACGATGCAGCCAACAGCCAGTGAATATGGTTTGGGACTGTTGAAACTGCCAGCTATTAAGAGCAACTGCTGACATAATGATATTTAACCACTTTATGAAGCTCTTTGACAGTGAACAGGATGTTGCACAGTACTGTTCTAAAATGTTAATGATATGGTTATTTTAACAGCATTTGCAATATATAAGCATATATTATGTTACATCCTCAGTAATACAGGGTTTGTTATTTCTTGTGTACCTATATAAAAGGTTTCATCTTGTTAAAATGCATGTAATACAGTAAGTCTGATAAATGGCTTGTTTCAGATCTACATGTCTGGTTTAATAGTACCATGTTATGTAAGGTTATTGGAAATGTTATTTTTACTAGTTAATATAAAAAATGTGTTCATTGCTGCAGCTAAAGTGATTGGTTATGGATGACAAGAAATAACTCTTACTAAGAAATATACTGTTCCATAGATTTTTAATGCCATCAAAGGAAATAGTTAATAACATATCAGATCTTGTTGTTATTTAAATTATTTAAGAAACTTTTGTAGATGGAACTTTGTACACTTAATTGTATTGAAACTAAGACATTGCTCATAAGATGAAATTATATTTGCAATCTAAATGTTGTTAGATTCCTAAGTAGAACCAATTTTCCACAGAATTTGTACAGTTTCAGGATGTTATTGAGGTGAACATTGTTTAATGAAATAAGGACAGAAATTTAACATATAGCAATGCTCACTCTTAATGTACAGAAAAACCAAACTATCTAATTATATTTTTATGTAGATAATAAACACTATTTTTACAAATATTTTGTTTCAGTTTCTTGTGTATATCATCCTAAACTTGGAATTGCTTCTCCAGAAATAAAGTATTTGAAATCTTCTACTTCCATTGGCCACATTGTAGAAAGTACCAAATGATTGCTGCTTAGATCTGTTAGTTTCAGAGCAACAACTTCTGGCAGTCCAGAAATTTTAATAAGGTCTCCAATAACACTGCAGTAGACACCTGTAACATTTTAACATGCTAAGTGGGTGCAAGAAGAGCTGTCATCTGGTTACAGAGAATACTTTTATACATAGTGAACATGACAGTTTGCACCAAAATTTAGGACTTATTAATCAATGAATTTTAATTTCTAAATAATATAGTCATATTTTCCTAAAATGAATGATTTGTAAGACTAAAGATGTATAATACTAGTTCACATAAAAACAATACAAAAATATTATGTAATTTTTGCACGTCAATCTGTGTCATGGAATACATATTTTATCTGTCAAATTGCTTAACCCATTTAAGTCTAGTAATTCATTGTTTTTACTCCCAGCAGACACCAAATGGAAATATCTTTTTCTGCATTTGAATTATATGCTGGAATGGGTGCAAAGCAGATTTTAATTTAAAAATAAACATCTTTATATATAGGCTTTTCTTTTTAATATATTCTTTATACGTACTTTAAATATTGGAAACAAAAAAAAAAGACTGATAAGAATTTTATAGCTTATATTGCTGTCTTCTCCATTGCGACTGTGCAACTTATAGTGACATACCTTTCATAATCCAGGAAGTATCCCCAGGAATATTATTACATTGCGTTAATTTGACTCGACCTGTTTCATCACGAATTATTAGAATTTCTCTTTCCTTTCCAGCTATCTGTTCAACATAACCTTGTAGCCACACACGTGAAACTATGACTTGTTTGGTTATGTCAAACTTTCCTACTTTTAATATTAGTTCCCAGTCATTATTTGACGATTTCTTACATGAACTTAAATCTTTTACTGTCATTTTCTTAGCAGGGTATTTATAAAGGTCTTTATCTATAGAAGTCATTCTGAATTAAACTATATTAGTATGTTATAACAATTTGTTTTTTCGTTACACTAATGTTTACTACTTTACATTAGCAAGTTGCAGTTCCCTCCAAGGAAGATGGAACGTCTTGGTATATTGACATATATATATCCTGTGGTACTACGCGCATTGACTTGGTATTTATGACAGATAACGTCACATACCGTGTATGCTCTATTACACAATTAGACAACTGCCTTGACATGAAATGATTTAGACACAGGCAACAGTGTGTAACTTGTTCAAGTGTTGCGCATGCTTAAACGTGGGTTTAAAAATGGCGGAAAATGATGTAAGGGCGTAATTTCTCGCAGCAGTTATGGAGCAGCCTGGGGACCCTGATATGTTGTCAATCCAGTGGTTTTAGTAATCAATGGCTGTGTTTGAGAAAAAAATTCCTAGAAAAGTTTGTTTAGACGATACTCAAGTGTTAACATGCGCTTTTGAGAATGCACAGAACATTCAGGGACACACGGTAAGTTTAGTTACAAAAAGCGAATTGTTGCGTTATTGCAGTTTATGACCATTAAGTACTAAAGAAAAAGAGAATGTATAAGAAAATTTTTCCTGCTGTTCATATATTTGAAACTTTCAAGTGTACATAGAAGATATTTAGAGGATGATTAGCAGCTCAACAGGCTGAACGGCATATCATGTGGTACTTTGGTATTTGTTATATTTAATTTTTTTTTCTATTCATGTACTTGTAGTGCATGTCATGAATACAGTTAGATGTTTTTATAGCTTTGTTCGTGAATGTTGCTTCATTATTAAAATTGCAGCATAAATAATGCACTTTATTTTATTTATGAACTCCTGTATCAATTACCTTTAGTAATACAGAATATTGGTGTGTGTGCTTCATACTTTCAAGCCTGTGCTCACTGTGGTATCTTCGGAGTAACTTTGCAGTGTGTGCAAACCATAGTTGCAAATGTAACTAAATAGATATACACACACACACACACACACACACACACACACACAATTTGTAGTCTTTGAAGATTCATGACATAAGTAACATATACAGACATACTTTTAACAATTTTTAATAGCCAACTGTCAAAAATATACATAGGAACATATAAATGAAATCTGGTGTATGTTGTTGTGTTATAAATTTTTGTAGGAAAAACTCTCAATATGAATGTCACTTCATGAAATTTAAGAGTTGTCATTTTCAATTAAAATGCCCCTTATGAATAAATTATATCAAATATGATGTGTATATTACTGCTATGAAAAGGCTTTTCTTACTAGCAGAGATCTGCATTTTGAATTTTTTTTATTAATATTTTTTTGTAAAGATTTTTTTAAGATTTATTATTTTTTTTTTAAAGCAATTTGCATCGACATCGTGATTATTATTTTAACCCTCTTTGTTCATTTAAAGAGTGAGTGCTGTTTAAAGGCTTTCAGTGATATCAGGTATAGTTTAAGGAATTTGTAAATTTATTTTTTTCATTATCTTTTCATGAAAGATTTTTTTTTTTTTTGCAGCAGGTTAATGAATAATAAAAACAACGTTGATACTTTATTAACTAAGACATTTTTAGCATGATAAAGTGTAACAGCTTAAATCCTCACTAAAGAACATTTTAACATTAATCAGCTAATTTTTAAAAATATAATGTGGCCATTAATATTGCAATTGCATTTCATATTGCAATATGGCCAGGACTCGTGGCAGGAAGAAAGAACTCTTTAAACATTTCCAAATGAACACCAAACTGAAGAGCTTTGCTACCTTATTCAAGGTGACTTTCAAGCAAACTACGTAAATCAGAACTTGCACATTATTTTTCTACCATCTTTCACCATAATATTACTGGTTTGCTTTTGAAATTTGTTCTACCCCTTCACTGGTCACTGAACCTTCTTGGTTTGAAAAGAATGTAATCACATTTGAACTAACATGTTCTAGTTCATATGTAAATTGCAAGTTATTGCAGTATGAAGGATGAGGAAACCTGTTGTGATATTATAGAAGCACGTAACCTTTCTCAAATTTAGAAACATTGAAGCTGTCATTACAAACTTTGGTTTGGGACACCCAAGAAAGCAGTCCTACAATAAGACAGATTAGACAGAAAGGCCATTCAGAAATCCAACTGAATTTTAATGGTAACTTGACATTTCTCCTAGTGGACTTTAACACCAATTATGGTCTAACTAGAAATGTTAATTGGAACTTGTATGGTGAAGCTAATCATTTAATTGAGATCATAGTTAGTTAGTTAGTTAGTTAGTTAGTTAGTTAGTTCTCGGAGCATTCAGTGAGTTCGTGGAGCAGCCACAGAGACCTACGAACATTGAACTTGTCATATACAATTACCACAGTAGCTTTCAATCTGTATTTACAAACATTTGTTTGCATCTACATAAATAATTACAATAAAAATAAAAAAGAACATAAGAACAACTCAACCAACAACAAAAACAGACAAGTCACTTAATGATACAAATTTTATTAGATACATATTTACATATATATTGATATGTTGTGCAGTATAATTTTGTCACTCTTATATTCCTTTACAGAATAATAGGCCTTTTGATATAGGTATTTTCTAAGAGCAGATTTAAAGGAATTATCATAGTTTATTAAGGCTTTTAGGCTAGAGGGGAGAGCATTGTATACTAAAATGCATTCATAATAACACCTTTTTGATGGCATGAAAGTGCTGAAATTGGGCGATGTAGATTTGCTTTTTGTCTAGTATTCTTGTCATGTATATTTTGATTTTGAACAAATTTTTGTTTACTTCTTATATAAAAGTTCATGTGGGATAAAATATATTCACAAGGAAGAGTTAAAATTTCAAATTTCCTAAAGAGGTTTTTGCATGAATGTGTGCTATGTGTACCAGCGATTATTTGTATGACTTTTTTCTGTAACAGGAAGATACGTTCACTTTTAACTGAATTTCCCCAAAATATTAGACTGTACTTCATTATTGAGTTGAAATAAGCACAATAAACTAGTTTTAAAGCCTTAATTGACTCCAACGTTACTAATGCACGTATTGCATAGCATGCACTGCTTAGTTTAGGTGTAATAAGATCAATGTGATCTTTCCAATTCAGACGGTTATCAATTATTAAACCAAGGAATTTAATATATTTGGTTTGTGAAAGTACACTGTTATAATATCCTATCTGTAATTGTAGATCTGAAGATCTGTGAGTAATGAATTTCATAACATTTGTTTTATCTAGATTTAGAGACGATTTGTTTGCTTTCACACAATGAACTGAGAACCAAATTTAATTTAATTTCACAATCATTAAGGCTCTTTTCATTTATTAATATGCTTGTGTCATCTGCAAATAGAACAGTATTTCTTACATCTTGGATAGATAAGGAGAGGTCATGTATATATATTAGAAAAAGAAGAGGACCCAGAATAGATCCTTGAGGCACTCCATGTTTAATCATTCCCCACTCTGATGCATTGTTTTTATAATTGAAGGGACAATTTATGCCACTTTTTGTTTCCTTTTGTCAACGTAGGATATTAACCATTTTAAATATTGGTTTTTTATTCCATAGAAAGCTAATTTATCTATCAGAATTTCATGATTGACACAATCAAAAGCCCCTTAGCTAAGTCACAAAATATTCCTCCTACATGTGTTCTTTCATTAAATGCAGTTAAAATTTCATTAGTGAGTTTATAGATTGCATTTTCTGTTGAAATTCCTTTTCTAAAGCCAAACTGATCACACTAACTCGAATATTGTTACTTTCAAGGTAGTGGTAAAGCCTGTTGTACATTACTTTCTCAAACACCTTAGAAAACACCTGAGAAAATTCACCTTAGTAGTGAAATAGCTATAGGTGTATAATTAGAGACATTTATCTTTACTCCCTTTTTGTACAGAGGTCTCACTATTGAATATTTTAGCCTCTCAGGAAATACACCCAATGTTAAAGATTCATTACACAAGTGACTAAAGGGGTACCAATTTCCTTTGCACAGCCTTTATGACTTTGCTGTTGATCTCATCATAGCCAGAAGAGTTTTTTGATTTTAGTTTTCTAATGATATTACTAATTTCTAGTGGGGTAGTAATATCTGGTTTGAATTCATTATTATGATGGGGAGTTGATGATTGTAAAATTTTTAAAGCATCTCTTTTATCACCAGAATATAATTTAAATTTTTTGTTACATTAAGAAAGTAATCATTAAACACATTTGCTACGTCTGCAGGGTGTTGTATCTCTTGATTGTTAATATTTAAGATTATTGCATCATCTTGTTGTAAATTTTTGCCTGTTCCTTGTTTTATTATATTCCAAGTAGTTTTTATTTTGTTTTTTTTGACTGATTGATAAGTGTTTGGTAATGGAGGCCTTTTTCTGCTTTTATGACTTTCCTAAGTATCTTACAATACTTTCTAAAATGTATTTTTAATTTAGGGTTGTTACTGAGCGTTTGCTCATTATATAATTGTCTTTATGTTCACAAGATTTTTTAATTCCTTGGATTAACCATTCCCTGCTCATATTATAACTTCTTTTTTTAATTTTTAGTGGGAAATATGCTTCAAAATGCAATTTAAAAATATGTAAAAAATTGTTGAATTTATATGAACATCATTTGCACTGAAAACACTATTCCATGATTCTTGTCGAAGTTTCTCCGCCATTTTACTGAGGTTAGCTTTATTAATATCTCTATATTTATATATATTAAAACATTCTTTGAGTTTTATTGTAGATTCCTTTTTCATTATTACTTGAGCATCAAGTTCAGAGAGACCATTGAGCAATGAATACACAGAATATAATGACAGTTTGTCTGAATTTACAAATATATTATCTATTGCTGTGCTAGAGTTTTTGTCAATCCTGGTGGGAAAGTTAATTGTATGAACCATATTATATGCAGTTAGAAGGGAATTCAGTCAATTCATTCTTACACTTGGCATTAAGTAATCAATATTTATGTCTCCACATATAATTATTTCATGCTTAGGCTTAAATAAAAAGTTTAAGGTATCTTCAAGCTTCATCAAGAAAGTTTCAAAGTTTCCTAATGGCGAGCGATAAATAGCAATTATAATTATTTTTGTATTTTGCTATCCAATTGGATTGTGCATAATTCAATGTTCTGTTCTGAATTAAATTTTGATTACTTCATGCTTAGACTTAAATAAAAAGTTCAAGATATCTTCAAGCTTCATCAAGAAAGTTTCAAAATTTCCTAACGGCGAGCGATAAATAGCAATTATAATTATTTTTGTATTGTTGCTATCCAATTTGGATTGTGCATAATTCAATGTCCTGTTCTGAATTAAATTTTGATACATCTAATGTTTTATATGGTACATCCTGCCTGACATAATGCATACTCCTCCGTTATTTAGTTTTTTCCTTGAAGCTCCTGCTCCTACAATAACCATGTAATGACAATTGTGATAATTCCTGTTGTTTCAAATGATGTTCAGATAGGCAGATAATATGTGGTTTTATACTGTCACAAGTTAAGCTGTTTAATAATTCATCTGTTTTGCTTCTAAGTCCTCTAATGTTTTGATGAAATATACAGAGATTTTTTATTGCTTGCTGAATACTCTTGAATTTTACTTTATTTTCTGTGCTATCATGATCATTGATACAATTGTCATTTGATTTAACATTAACTATTATTAACTTTGACTTAATGAATTTCTGACCTGGATCAGGTGTCTTTATCTTAAAAAACGGCACCTTGAACTATTTATAACAACAGGAATCTTACCCTTGATTCTATCAGCAATAAGGAGCGAAAGTTCTAGCATTCAAGTGCAGGCCATGTACAGTAAAATTATCTCTACCTAGGTGATTTACATCTATCATACAAATGTGGGAGTTTCTGGGTTGAACTAAACATCAATTATGGTGTTGAAAGTTCACCAGTGGGAATGTCAAGTGAATTATGGTTCTTACACTTTCAGTTGTGGGAAAACCTTTTAATGAGAGTTATAAATACAGATACAAGCTGTGCTGTTATAAAAGGAGGAACTAAATGAAAGAAATGTACAAGTGTAATTTGCTTAAATGGAATAGATTTTCAGCTCTCTTCAAGAAGGAAAATTTGAGTTTGAAAAACTAAAACTGAATAATGCCAGCATTTCTCTTGCAGTGCATCAGGGTGGAGAGGTCATGTGCAGCTGTATGATCTCCAAGGGATCCATGGAGCTGAGACTTAATTATGGTTGAATGAATAGTAGGCAATGTGTTTTACTATGGAGGAAATAGGAACCTTCTTGGGGAACATTTTCCTAGATGATACACCATGCCACAAGTCATAATATTCACAGCGTGGTTTGCAGCAAACTGTTGAAGTTTTGGGCTAGCCTGCCTATAGTCAGGATTTTAATTCTGTGGAATGATCGGCAAGAACTTCCCGAAAAAGAAAGGAAAAAAAAACACAGAAGCTGGAATTCATATCATCTTGCAATGCTGGAACAGCAGAGTACAGTGAAAGGTGCACTAAGTTGATAGACTGTCAAAAAGAGTGATTGAATGCTGAAAAGCAGTAGCATACAGTATATGATTCAGGGATGAAGTACTTTTTCACAGTATAATAATTTTTTCCATCTTATAGTTTTTATAATTACCACCTTTGTAGGCAGAAAGAATATGAAGTTGATTTATACCCTTTTTAATATTGCTTCATAATCATTAACCATTATGAACAACCATTAAGGGTTAATGATGCGCATACTGCTGTCACTCTCTAATTCCAACTCATACTTGATTGACATTGGAGTTCTGTGCATTGGCAGAGATTGGATGTATTTTTTATTTACATGCCATACGAATAATTGCTGGTACATGTAGCAGACATTTGTGCAGAAACCTCTTTAGGCAATTCGAAATTTTAACTCATCTATGTGAATATATATTACCCTCATGAACTTTTATATAAGACATAAGAAAAAAATTGTACAAAATCAAAATATACATGACAAAAATACTATACAAAAAGCAAATCTGCATGGACCAGTTTCAGCACTTTCTTGCTATCTAAAAGGCATTTATTATCAATTGCATTTTACTACAAAATGCTCTTCCCTTTAGCCTAAAACCCTTAGTAAATCCTTTAAATTGACTTTTAGAAAATACCTTTGTAAAAAGGCGTATTATTCTGTAAATGAATATATGAGTGACAACATATTATACTGAATTAAAAAAAAACTGCAATAATTTTATACCAATGCATATGTAAACATTTATAGTAAATTGAATAAAATATAGTGAACTTTTTGTAACAGTGGTGTCAAATATTAACATTTTTTTATTTAAAAAAAAATTTATAGTAAAATTTGTATGGTTGAGTGATTTGTCCACTTCTGCTTCTTTGGTTTTTGTTGTTTTGGGTATTGCTTTTTCATTTTTATTGTTAACTATTTATTCAGATGCACACATATTTTTTGTAAATGCAGAACAACTGCTACTGTGGTTAATTGTAAATGACAAATTCTATCATATAACAAATTATTTATGAGGAAGTTACTCAAATTTCACTAGTTTTATTCCACTTATTTGGACACGTTTCAAATGCAAATTGCCTTCATTGTCAGCACAGTTCCACTGTCAGCTTTCCAGCATGGTATTAACATGTCGCTCTTTGGATTTTATAAACTTTTTGATGAGTTTGCTGTTGTTTGGAAGATCAAAATTAACCAAATTTTCTTTATTTTCGTTCAGGAATATATTTTCCCACACCGATAATTCTAAGGGTTTTTGAAGAGCTTTTAAGAGTTTCGGTTCAATTTGGAATTCATGTTTTTTTTTTTCCCCTCCCTCCCTGCCAGAAATGATATGCTACTGCTGATTTTTCTGTATGTTTATATTTTACACTTCTCATGTGTTCCTTAAACTGTATGGTAATGTTCCTTTTTGTTTTTCCTATATATTTATTATTGCAGTCTTTGCAACTGATTTCATAAATGCCTGATTGTTTACCTGGCAGGATTTTGTCCTTTGTGTTGGTGTTTAGGGAGTTTTACAAACTGCATTTATTCATTGGAGTCAAAATAATGTTGGCATCTTTAAATTTTTTTTGGAATTTTTGGTGTGCCCATGAATGGAATGTAACTTTTTTATATATCTGCTCTCCTTTGTAACCTTTCAGTGTAGTAATTTATTTTATTTGTTTTTTTTAATTTTTCTATCTTATTCTTGACCAGATCTGCTGTGTAGCCATTTTTCTGTGCTATATCATGATTTTTTGGTACTCTAATTTGTATTCTGTCTCATTTACTGGTAGATTTGTTAATCTGAATGTAGGCTATTGATTATAGTGAGTTTATGTTTTGGATTGTGGCTGTTGCTTTTTATATAATTATCCATGTGGGTATCCTTCCTGAATATGCCAAATTCCAGTATGTTATCATTTTTTATAATTTTTATATCCAGGAAAGGAAAAAACATTGTTCTCCATTTCCATTGTAAATTTTATGTTGCTGTCTTGTAGGTTTAGTAGTTTTATTGCGTCATCTTTCCATTTTTCATCTACTATTGCAAAGATATCAACATAATGATACCAACATTTGCATGTACGTGGGATACCCTCGCGGATAATTATATAAAAAGCAATAGCCACAATCCAAAACAACATAAACACGCTATAATCAATATCCTCACATTCAGATTAACAAAGCTACCAGTAAATGAGACAAATACAAATTGGAGTACCAAAAAATCATGGATATAGCGTAGAAAAATGGCTACACAGCAGATCTGGCCAAGAAAAATATAGAAAAATTCAAAAAACAAAAACAAATAAAAGAAATCACTACACTGAAAGGTTACAAAGGAGAGCAGATATATAAAAAATTTACATTCCATCCATGGGCACACCAAAAATTCCAAAAAATTTTAAAGATACCAACATTATCTTGGCTTCATGAATAAATGCAGTTTGAAAAGCCTCCTAAAAACCAACACAAAGGACAAAATCCTGCCGGGTAAACAATCATGCATTTGCGAAATCAGTTGCAAAACTGCAGTAATAAATATATAGGCAAAACAAAAAGGAACATTACCATATGGTTTAAGGAACACATGATAAGTGTAAAATATAAATGTACGGAAAAATTAGCAGTAGCATACCATTTTTGGAAAAAAACCGTGAATTCCAAATTGAACCAAAACTCTTAAAAGCTCTTCAAAAACCCATAGAATTATTGGTGTGGAAAAACATATTCTTGAATGAAAACAAAGAAAATTTAGTTAATTTTGATCTTCCAAACAACAGCAACCTCATCAAAAAATTTATAAAATCCAAAGAGCGACATCTTAATACTATGCTGACAGTGGAACCGTGCTGACAATGAAAGAAATTTGCATTTGAAACATGTCCAAATAAGTGAAATAAAACTAGTGAAGTTTGAGTGACTTTCTCATAAATAATTTGTTATACAATACTATATTTCACTGTAAAAATCCCAAACTATTCAAATTTAGACCAATTCTACGTTTGCATGTCTCTCTCTCTGACTGCTTTACAAACTCAAAAAATGCTCCAGGAACTGAACTCAACTGTTTGTCAAGAGACGATGGAGATGATGGAAATTGAGAAGAGGAGCTTTGGTAGTGTGCATGGCATAAAAACTGAATTTCAAAGGAATCAAATAGTTCTCATATAGTTCTTTGATTGCCATAGATTCTATAACTGATTGCTAGGATTTTACCTGATCATTGTGAGAGAGAAAACAAGTGCTTTGGAAAGCTTGGCTTCAGCACCACCACCTTATTCATTAAAGTTGTTGCATATCAGCATGTGTCAAGTTATGCTAGTCATTGATATGTTCTAGTTTCTTTAATGATTCAGAATGGGGACTACAATGGATAAGTGTCTGCCTTAATATTCTTTTTATCCAGTCAACATATTCTTGTCAAATGAAGATATTATAATGTATATAAGACTGAAACTGTGCAATAAGATGAAAAGGAATTGGGTTTATGGTATATCATGTATCCAACATGAAGACAAAATTGTAGTCTACAATTTGTTAATAAAATTTACTTATCAGATTTAGCTACTATTTAAATTGAACTTTTTTGATACTTCAAGCCAAGCTATGTTGATCTCATCCTTGTTTGAGTGACCTGGTAATGAATAATTAATGAGAATTTTTCAACTGACTGCATTAATTTAATAATAATTAATTTTAATTCATACTGGCAGCATTCACTGAAACTACCTTCTTCAGTAGTGATGCAATACTACAAATCTTGTAGACTGCAGATATTCATAGAGCTGCAAATCACTAGAACTTAAGAGGTATTTTGTCATGATGTATAGAAATGGAGCCTGCAGAGTCTTGCAGCAGCTTCACATATCAGACCTGTGTTATACAGTGATTGTACTCCTTTCTTTGCACCATATTGCACATACTGTTTCCTGACTTTTGCATAACTTGATACATGCTGGTGATAAGCTGTCTTTTGTTGATTATATTTTTAGCGAGACTCCAGGATGTAAAACGTGTCATGCTGTATTGGAACACATTAGGATGAACACATGAAAACTTTTCCCATGTTTTGTCATAATATACTGTTTTGCCATAATTATTTAATGGGCTTATAAAATATTTTATTCAACTTTGTAATGCTACAGCAATTAGTCTGTTTAAAACTGGAGGCAAATGCTCCTGAAAGTGCATGTGATAAGAGGTGACATTTCAAGCAGTGTTGTGTGTGTCTTTTTTTTTTTAAATAGTGTTCAGTGCTTGTTTTAACTACTGAGGCATCACGGGTGGTGAACACTGGTGATACATGAGACGAAATGATAAAACTAGGAAGGATTTTTTTTTTTAAGAAAGAAAGCATTCCAGGCCAAGGTACCTCTCTGACATTTGCCATTTATAAGGATTGAGGAAAAGCTGCTAAAACTTCAAGTCAGGGAAATCCTGGTGGAAATGAAACCCAGATCTCCCATTCATGGAGTCTGCATTTTAATGACCTTGGCCACCCTTGGTGGTATTTCAGTTTATGCATATTCCTAATGGCTCTTATTGGCCTTAGTGCTTACTGTCATCTCCCTCAGTCAAAATACTCCACAAGTTTACTGCAAACTAAGTCCCTTACAAATAATAACTGCAAATGCAAACATCAGACCCATATAGAAGTTCCCTATAAATGTTTAAATAAACTCAAGCCAGCTATCTCCTAGAGGGCTCCCCTGCTATATTTATCCTCTGATTTGTTATTCTTTTCAGGTGCATCTTATATTTACATTATGACAATTTGATAAGATGAAGGTGAAGGGAAGTGGGTTGGTATTAAGATTAAGAGAAATCTGTGTTGCAAAGTATATTTGGTTCTGAATTTTAAAATAACAATCATAATTTTGTTCAGCAAGTTGTTGGAAATAAAATTATAATGAATCCAAAAATAAACATGTATAATAGTTTTAATGACCATTAAACTCCTTATGAAGTTAATGTTCTTATTTGCTAGAAGAACATTTCACATTTCCTCTTGAATGAACTTAAAATAATGTTCATTGCAATCATATATAGCTATATGTGTGCTAATGCATTGTTTATTTGCAGGAATACATCATACGCATTCAGCGGGGTCCTCTACCAGATAAATCTTGGCATATCTACAAACGGTACAATGATTTTGTCTCGCTCCACAATGCCTTGCAGATTTCAGGACTCAACTTACCACTTCCACCAAAGAAACTCATTGGCAACATGGATAGGGAGTTCATAGCTGAAAGACAGTCAGGCCTTCAGGTGAACATTATCAAATGAAATATGGGAACCATTCCAAGTAATGTGTAAGCACTTTAAACCATTTTTTCCTCCTCCTTTTTTATCTGCAAAGTTACTGTTAAAAATTATCAGCCCCTTGATTGCCCATACTGCTTACTGTGTTTTACCAGAAATGACACTACTTGTGAGTACTGTGTTCCCCCCTTTTTCTTTATGACAGAAATAGCTTTCTGGTAAAGTAAGCAAAACAGGTATAATATTCTACATATACTGTGGCAAGGAAAATGAATAGTGCTGCTGCTAGTGAGATAAAGCATGTCAAAATATAGCAAGAGAATATGTGCACCAAATAAATTCTAGGGATGACAGTTTATGAATCAAGAACTGTTCAGAAATGATGGGAAATAGTGTATAGCAGATTATTGTGATTAATATAGGACCTGATAGTTTATGCATTGCAGTTAGCTGAATTATTTGAGAAGCACTTTTAATACCTTATACACCAGTTGACAAAAAAAATTAATCATCTTTTGAATGCAAAATTTTTCTAAGTCCTACTCTTTACTATGTGTGATTCACAAGGTATGCAGCAAGAGTGAGTAGCCACTGCAGCAATTGTGTTATATGGCATGTGTTAAAGATACTGTCTTGTACGTGTGTTCTGTTAGCTCTGTGGCTGAGTGCAGTAATGCTGTGGTTAAGAGCACAGGTTCTCCTGGCATGCAGCACCTTTTTTCTTTTCTTTGCTTTTTTCTTTAATCTAGTATGACAAATTAGTCTTATAATATTGTTTCCCAAAGTTTTGACAATAACATATAATGAATATTATAATATTTCCTTCAGTATTTGTTATATTTAAATGCAATATGCTGCACATTCAAAAGAGACAAAAGGTAGCATATGGACACAAGTTCAAGAAACCTGGGATGTTGTAGCCTCTCGTTCAGACTACTGTAGAAATCTGACATCAGCAGTGCCCCAAAGATTGAGGCCAGTTAAATGTGCTAATGGTTCATACACGATATCAGTTTGTGTTTATTTCTGTTTTTTCACTTCAGAAGATAAATTTTTCTGTTAATGTATTTGTAAAGAATACTGTAGTTTCTGATTGCTTTTTTGTGTGTGCATTGGAAATGTTATAAAACTCAAATGATATGTGAAAATATAATATGATTACTAAGGCAACATAATGTTTTATGTATATACCCAAAAAAAAAAAAAAGTTGTGTAGTATTTGAACCCAGGAGCTTACACAGAAGAGTAATGCTGCTTCTAACTGCTTGGCCACTGCTACTCTACCCTAACGTTCTCTTTCTTATGATTGTGACCACTACATTTACAGTAAAAGAGCACACTACAATGCGCACTTGTTGCATTTTAAGAGCACCCAGAAGTTCTCCATTCAACACTGAGAATCTGGTGATGATTCATTTTTTTTTGTCAAAGGGTGTACATAGTTATGTCACTAAGAATTCTTAAAAGCTTTTTTCTTATTAATAGTTAATTACTTTTCTTTTTGTGCATTCCTATCAAGTAGCTTGTGCATTTTAATACACTGTAGAAGATAGTATTTCATTATATAATATAATAAATTTGTATATAGGATGGTTCAAAGTGACAAAGCAAAAATAATTGGTGAAAGGGAATGTTGCAGAAAATAAAATCAGAATAGGGACAAGGCACATTCAAGCAGTAACTAAATGAATATTGTAAGAAGCAATTATTTATCAGGGAAGCATGTTATTATTCTCCCACAACAATTGTTCATCTCTATGCAGAATGCTGCTTGTCTAGTAATATCTTCCTAAATGTGATATAGCTGTTCCTGTATCAGCAGTGCTGTGGCCCAATGAAGTTTTGTAATAGCTATCTTGAAACTGTCAACAGGCTCTCAATAGACGAATATCTTTACTGGTAAAAACCAGCAGATTAAATCTGGATCTTGCCAAACAGTGCACTAGCCTCTACCAATCTATTAATGGGAATATACCCTGTCCAATTCCTTACTGCAAGACTGTAGTGTTCCATTGTTCTGTAGAGTATGCTTCTTTGTGTAATGAGGGAAATATTCTTCAAGAACATGGAGACAATGTCCCAAGGAATACTGCACTCAAATAGTGCCCTTAAGTTTACTTAGGAATATTGGACCTACTATTCAGGGGTAGATGTATGAGATTGTATTGATAAGGATACAAATTGCTATTGTAAAGGGCTTGTAATACCAGGCTTTGATGCACCCTACCATGAAGCTGTAGAGTGCACTGAAATCCATTTAACCAGCATAATATGATGATAATGATCTGTTGTCCTAATCTGTTCATTCAGAACACTCCATCGGTCATTGTAGTAAAGGTGGATGCTCAGCACACTCACGATTGGCTGCATTGCAGTTGCCATAGGATGGCTACCCTACAGTGCAAGGGAAGTAAAGAGTTTTGGCAGTTGGCACATGGAGTTTGATTTTGGTAAACCTGTTGTTGATTTCAAAATTGCTACAGTTATGCATAGAAATGGCATGATGGATTGACAAGAAGATGCAATAGAACAAAAATGTAGCTAGCGTGAAAACCCATTAGTTTGAATTCTGAAATCTTCAAATACCTTATTTGGCTGAAGAGAAAATTTTTGAGATTATAATAACTCATTTTGATACAGGTTGTTACATTCTGTTGAGTTTGCTCTGTAATACATCTTGCATTTAAGCTGTATATTTCCACATGCCAACACTGCATAGCACTTATGTTATCAGCACGGCATGCAAGCCGTTATTGGCAACTGAAAATCTTTCATTCATTGAATGTGTACCTCAACTAAGCAAACAAATGCAGAAATGGTTAATTCTAAGTTTCCAAGTATTTTTGGCACCTGCTGATTAACTTTACCTGCTGCAGTAGTTCTCAAGAAATTATTCTCTTTATTCTCTTTCATCTTTGCTAGAGTGTGAGGCTTTCTTCTACACTCTCTGAATGTTCACACTTCCTGTCTCTTATTGATCTGTAAGGAAAGATCTGTAATCCTCAAGTCAGGAAACTAAAATTTAATCCGTCTCTGAGCATTATGTGCCATCTGTATGAATAAACACAAAAACTCATAGTAAATTGAAATACCTAAAGGCGAGCCATCATGCTTTGTTTACAACATGCTCATGCACCAAGAAGAGTTAAAATATTCATACAAATTGTTCACATCACACTTGATTCCAGAAACTTTTTATATGGAATGATTGGCAAGTCAAATGTTCTACTCTGGCCTTGTGCCAATATGAATTATAGAGTGACAATTACAATGTGAAAACAAAGAGGTACTGATAAAAAATTTAATGGATATTTATAATTGAAAGTAATTTATTTGGAATATTCTTATAAGGTCTTTTCTGAGTTCTCCCGATATTTATTTGTTATGTTATGTATAAGAAAGTTATTTCTTAATGCAATAGTTTTCTATTGGCCATTTGCTAGTGATTGGGTCTACTACAGAGCCCTCTTAAAAAAGCATGGTTGGCTTAACAGGGATTTGCTTGGCACCAGGAACAATGCATTTTGCTAGTGAAATTGCATATTCATAGCCCCTTCAAGCGAATAGATTTCTACAGCGCACCAAACACCAATTTGCTGGTTCTTACAATTGCATTTCGTGTACAAACAAGATAAACATTTTCTGCACTCTGGTATCTCTTGTTTGTGTTGTTACATGGCCATGTAAATAAAACTATGCTTCGTCTGTAAAAAAATTAATGCAGATCAATTGAGTTAACATTAACATTATCCAACACCCAATTGCAGAAATTAACTGTACTCACATTATTGCATGTTGCAATTCCTGAAATAGTGATCTTGAGGGATTTAATTTTAAAAGTTTAGTGGCATTCCAAACCGAGGTTTGCAAAATTCTTTATTCCTGTGCAAGCTTTCTTAGAGATTTCTTTGGACTTTACTCTGAGTTTTTCCTCTGTAAGAACACAGCATTTTACTTTCAGTTTCTTAACAAACTGAACACAAACTGAACTTAACACATCCCATTTCCCTAAAGCTATTCAAAAGATTACGAAATATTTCTGTGTGAGGCCCACAAACAGCAGGAAATCTGTCTATAAATCACTGTCTCACTTCTCAACATGAGTTTGTCATATAGGAATCATACATGAAGATTTTTGTAAGCTAAAGTATGCAGACTTTTTGGCATTATAATAACTCTAACACATTATAACACTGAAACACTGCAGCACAAAGACTTTGCATCAGCACACAGAGAGGCGGGAAAGAGGAAAGGGAACGAACAGAACTAGTTAGAAACAGGCAGGCAAATCTCTGTTAAGCTGGCCATGCATCCAAAAGAAGACACTATATATAGGGGTGTGCAAGCATGTAATGTAAGTTATGTTTATTTACAACATTTAATACTTGCATTATAATAGTAATTAGTTAAGCATTGTTTGAAATCACTGTTTGAGATTGTTGCTTAGTTGCTTGGATACAAGCATATAGGGTTAAATTGTTATAATTCTATTGCAGTTTTAGTTGTATTTATATTTTAAAAGTTGATTCTTGCACTGTTAATAACTATAGTTCATTGATTGGATTCAAGATTTTAAGAAAAGTTTCAAAATATTCATTTATTTCCCCCTCTGAGAGTTCTTTTAATTTTTGTCTTCTTGGTTTGACAACTGTTACAGCCTGGCTGTCTTGTAAAAGTAAAAGAGATAAATATAAAAATTGGGGGGGGGCATATATGACAGTCTGCAGTATTGTAATAGGATTATAAAGACATTACAAACGATAATAGTATTTTGTGTGTGTGTGCATGTGTGTGTGTGTCTCTCTCTCTCAGTTGCAGGCGTGCATTTGTTAAAGGCTATTTAAAATTTTCCATTTTCTATTTGTTTTACAAGTAATTTGCATGTCAAAGAGATACTTTTTTTTCCTTTTTTTTTTTTTAACTCATAATTGTGTAACCCAAACAGTCACTAAGTTTCCTCAAACATTAGTCCTTAATGCATGATGTTCCTAGTTAAATTCTCTTGGAACAGTCTGTAGAAATGAAAGTTGCATCGCTGTGTTTATGCAAAGGTTATATGGGACAAACCAGTGGATGAAAAATGTGCATATGGGATAGAAGTGTTTTGCTGTAGCAGTGCCTAAGGAAATTGAATTGATTTGCATTCTTGCTGTTGTTATTCTGCTATTTAGAAGCATGCAGAAAGTGAAAGTTTACTGTGTCAAAGCATGGAAGAACCATGTGTTGAATAACAAGGTAAAAACCTGCATAGAATTAATTTCAAAGAGTAAGAAGCATGTAAAGCTGCAACTGTCTAAACTCCAGACATCATGAGGAAAGTCAAATCCTTGGTCTATAGAGTCATTGCATATAAATTAGAGATATCTTTAACATCTGTTAACACTATCATTTAAAAAGATTTGAAGTTGGGAAAATATTGCATTGTCATATTCACATTTCAGAATGTTGCATAAACAGTTGGAAGTCATATAAGACTTTACGGCAGGAGAAAGATGGACATTTGTATCTTTTTGAATAAGACATATGTCTATATTAATGACTGCAACATATTTGTGTAGTTCACTACTATCCAAGCTTTTTTTTACTGAATGTAAGAAACTTTTTCCAGGTGATCCAGACATTAAATGGGAGATTAGCAATTCACTCTGCTACCTAAAAATGCCAGAGTCAGCTCCATATGCTATCAAACTGAGTTGTAACTCCAGTTTACTGCACTACATCCCAGTCCTGTATACCCAGATTTAAGATTGCGATACATCAGAATAAGGCATCAAAGTCATAATTTTGGTTTGAACCTCATATTTTGTGGGTAAATGGAGCAAGAGACAGCATTGCACATCATCCTTTCAACATTATTATTTGGAAATCACCGGACACCTCTACAGTGAAATTTTGAGCCTTCATACTGTTAAAAATGATACTGTGAAAACGGAATTCTTATGCTATAAATGGTGTTTCAAAAGGAGGAATGGAGAAATATGGACATGACTGTGCTATATAAAGGCTTTCTTCATTGGAATTGAGGTACAGCACCAAAGCTTACAGGAAAGTATATCAAATAGAGCATGGTAGGTGGTGGAAGAATGGCTTTTCTTAAATTAAGATAAAACTGAAATTTGTTCCCAGAGAGTACAAATAACTTACCAGATTTCCTGTACTGTAAACCAATGTCAGACATCTGAAACTGATTTAAGAAAATCTAACAAAGGCATTAAAGGAGTTATTCCTTAAAGGAAGGGTAGACAAATAATATCATAAGTTATTTTAACTTATATACAGAGCATTCCTTATATTACTGGGCTGCAGATTCAGCATATGCATGCTTCGTGCATTGTCTGTTATACTGGGGGATTTTCATTTTTGAAACTTCTGCATTACTTACTCATGAGTGGTAGTAACATGTTCTATAATGACTACTAATCTTGTTATAAGTAGTGTTAAAAATGGTGTCTTTCTGCATTCAGACATTCCTGACATCTTTAGTTGAAATTTCCATTCACATGCATTCCTCCTTTAGAAAATTTCTTTTTTGCTTCTAAGGTTTAGCAATCCCATTGTCCTAAACTTATTAACCAGACATGTAACAGTTTCTCTACCGAACTGGAATACCAGGAAATTTCTCCTGAAATTGTATACACACCTGTCAACATCATCGGTGTTTAGGTATGTATTGTACATAAAAATTCTATGTTCAAGCGTGAATTTATCTCTAGGCATTTCAATGTACTAATAAGAATAATCTAATGTAATTCAAACACAACACAGATGTCTTGAATAAACTTTCACTTTTGAGATACACAATAACAAACTCTAGTCTTTATAGCTGGAACAAAAGGCAGCAACTGATACATTATAATGCAGCTGATGAATGTAGCCTTGAGCAGGTCATTCACTACTAGTGTGCTACTGGAATAATACAGAGGTCACTGCAATGTAAGCGAACTATGCAATATATGCTATCTATGGCCCGACTATAAATGGAACAAGACAAATGCTGACATTAAACCTTCATTGGTCCCAGTATATCTGTAATATGATTAACCGAACTTCCTCCATGACATCACATATATTTCACCCACAGAAGCCTATGCTTATAGCTCAGTAACCAGTTGTTTCACCTCACAAAATACTTCCTCTGTTTTCATTTGGTCAAAAGCGTCTGGAATCTTTCATACAAGGACTAATCTTATTATTCATTAATGGAAAGGAAATGACTATAAATTATTTATTCATCTGCAAGCAAGAAATGAAAATACAGAATGGTACAGTATAAATTGCTTACAAAGATGAAAACAGACCATGAAAGCTAAGTTGCTGTTATTGTGAAGACAATTATCAATGCACGGGTGTTGTAGGCTGCATAATACAACATGCACAATATAACAGTGTTATTTTGAACTAGGATACATTGATTGCCAGCTGTTATTAAACGTGTAAAGTGCTATGGAAATACAATATTTTTTACAGTTTTTTTTATAGTGTTTAATGTCCATTTTTACTTCTGAGGCACCACAGGCGGTGGACACTACATGAGATGAAACGATATATTGGGGAGAATATTTTTAAGGAAGGAAGCATTCCAGGCCTAAGTTTAGGGTACCTCCCTGGCATTTGCCAGTTATAAGGACTGAGGAAAACCTGGAAAAATACTCCAATCAGGTAGGAGGGTCCTGATGGGATTCGAACCCCAGACCTCCCGCTCATGAGTCTGCACCTTAATGACCTCGGCCACCCATGGTGGTACAAGATAAATGAATATGGAGGAATGCAAATGTAAACAATTTGTTTGCTGGATAAATGGTTAGATACTATTGGGCTGTCATAAAAGAAAAGTAATTTCTTCTTGTGTCGTTAGTAGGATATGTAGGATCAGAGATGATTATGTGAATTTCATTGCTGCTATAAGTTCTGATCCTGATTATTTTGACTAAGGGTGGATAAACTGATGGTACACTGGTAATTCATCCATCCATAGTTTTCTGCCCAAAGGCAGATCCTTTGCTGCACAGTAAGCATAATCATGTCATGTTTATAGCTTTGCTTGGGAGAGCTTCCAGTTACCCTATGGTGGTGGTAATGGTGATGGAGCAATGGCAGAATGAGTGGCAGGGGAAACCAAAGTACCCAAAGAAAACCTGCTTGTCTGCCAGAAAGCTCACAGCTGCTGCTGGGGTCAACTTTGGGTCACCTGTGTGGGAGGCAAGCTGTCTAACAGCTTGGCCACATTGCCACTGTACAGAAATAATATTGTATAAATGTGTATTTATGTTATGGATACATGGCGTAGACTGAGAAGACTCTTTTAGCATATTAGAAGAATTATTAAAGCAGGGGTTTGGCATGTAGTTTTGGTAGTATTAACTATTTGCTACAAGTATTTTTATGATAATTATACCAATGATAGCGTTACTGCATAATTCCAAATCAGCAAATCTGGAGGAATAGTGCTGTTGCATTTCTTCCAGAGGTGGACAAGGAATGAACAAGATATTTTTCAGTGCATTTGCAATAAAACTTCCATTTCCTTTAGATCTAGTGAAGTATCTCTTTGTACTAAATCGCAGATCTTTGATGCAAGCTGCTCCCTCTAGTCATTTGTTTTCCCTTCATACACAGCCACCTACTTGAGTACTGGTGACTTTCTCCAACAGTTTTCTGTTCAATATTTTTATGGTCCATGATGGTAAACAAATTTCTTAGTACCGTACTGAATGAATAAGTAAATGTAATATAATGAATTTAATGAATTCATTGAATACAAAGTAAAATAAAACATACATAATTATACAGTCAATTTATCAACCTTATACAGTTTTGTATTTATTGGTTATAAATTCTTCTCCTAAGGGCTTTAACAACTTCCTGATGCGCAGTGTTTGATTCTTGGCAGCTGCGCTTGTTGTGCCACTCACTGCCACCAGAATTCAAAACACTGCATGCAATATAGTTTTTTGTGAAAGCCCTGTGTTTTATCTCAATTTAATTTCTCTTTTATTGATCCAAAATCCACAACACTGTGCTTATTATGATATTGTATTCATTAACATAATTGTCATCATCTCTAATAATTACTCTTATTTATTGTTCCCCATCAACCATTTCTTTCTGACTTTCCCTAAATAACTTCCTCAGCACTCTCTTAAATCGTTAAGTCTCTGAAAGCCCTAGATAATGCAAAACATGGAGGTAAACATTTTTACTTGGATCTTAGAAGCTGCTATTGATGGCTTCTGGGCTGTTGTGCCATGGTCTGCTGGAGATGAGAATTCCAGATGTTTTGTCTGCAACTACGGCAGACATCTTCGGTGATGTGGACAAAGTCTTCTTGGAGAAGGTAACCCTGTGTCTGAAGTGTTAGGCTGTCAAAGTTGCTATATTTATACTGCTAGTGCTCTCCGCTGGTTGGTCAGGGGCAGGCAGTGGTCAGTAAGCTGGTGGGAGGAGCCTTGCCTCTCCTGCACTACTATTTTCTTGTGATAGGCTCACTATGTTTTCACGTGTATTATTTTGTTTTGGATACCAGTTGCTATTTAGTTCGAGAGCTTCTTCTTTCTTGTGAATTGTAAATTTCAACAAGAAAGAAGAAGCTCTCAAAATATACAGCAACTGGTATCCAGCAATTGAAAACAAACTATAACACAGAACACGTGAAAACATAGCAAGCCTATCACAAGAGAGCAACAGCACAGGAGAGGCAAGGCTCCTGCCACCAGCTGACTGACCACCACCCGCCCGTGACCAACCAGCGGAGAGCACTGGCAGTATAAATATAGCAACTCTGATAGCCAATACTTCAAATGCAGTGATACCTTTTTTAAGGAAACTTCTTCTATGCCACTGAAGATGTCCCCCGTAGTTGCAGATGAAACGTCTGGAATTCTCATCTCCAGCAGGCCAAGGCACAGTGGCCCAGAAGAAAATTGTAGTTATAGTTATGACCCAGGTCGTGGACTTCCTATTATTTTTTTTCTCTGTGCTCAAATTTGTTACCTTATTCCCAATTATTTCTTTTGGAAGATTACTCTATTTCTCCAAATGTGATTTACTCTCAATAATTTGTTTCTTTACATCCTAATAAATTATACCACTATAATTTCCTTTTGGCATGTACTCTTAATTGCTCATTTTAGTATGAGTCCAATGAACGAGTGTGACAGAAATATTTTTTTTTATTTTATGTCATTTTAAAAGGCTTTATTTTCAACTATTGTTTTTAGTATTTGAAAGTCATTACTTCTTTTGTTAAAACTTGTGTTGATTCTCTTTAGAAAGAAGATTTTACATTATTTGTTTCCAGACCATTCATGTTCATTGCAAATATGAAGCAAGAAGTTTTTTTTTTTCCCCCCCTCCCCAAATTAAAGTAATAGAGCCTTCTCTTGCAGCTTTTATGAGTTCATTAAATTTTTATTGCCGTAAGTCAAAAATCAATAGATGATTTAGCTGAAGTTATTTTTTTTTTTTCAGTAATGATTTTATTCCTTAATGCCTACATTATGATGTTTAAATACTATGAAATGAGTTTTTCTTAATATTCTGTCACAGATGACTTTCTCAAGGTCTCCAGCACAGAACAATAAACATCTAAAATTTGATCACATATACAGCTATAATTGAATAAGTCACATATTTCACACAGACATCAGGTGAGTTGTACTGACGATCTCTGACCCATATTTTACTACTTTTTAACTAAATTTCTTTGTACGGGAAATTTTTTTCATTTAGGAAAGTTAAATATATAACAACCACTAATTTGTTCACAAATTACTAAAACACTGGAGACGTGTGATTTACAGAATGCAATAAATTTAGGCAAACACAAGCCTTTAGTATATTATAGCAGCTGTTATTCTAACATAAGCCATTGATTACTTGTTGGTGATTAGCAAAAAATGACAAGTATAAACATGATTTTTCTATGCACGCAGCCCACAAGGGGTGGCTCTTGTGTGAGATGATGACGTTACAGATCTGTGACACATGAAAAAATTTGAACATCAATATACTTTTCCAAAAACTACTGGCGGTCATGTCCCATTTAAGTTCTGAATCATTTGTTTTGGTACCTGATACCAGAATATTAAAAGATATATTCCTTTCATCTACTCCATAAGAAGGGCAATTCACTGTCCTTTTTTTTTTTTTTTTTTTTTTTTTTTCCTGCTAGAACATTTATACTTTTTAGTGCTATATAATTAAATAATTGCATCTGATGCTTAGCAACAGAAGAAAGAGAGTGGAATCTAACTGTGATAAATTTAGGTTATGTTATTAAGTGCCTTTGAGAGATGAATAATAATATTTGGGAGAGTGTTATGGATCATAGATACCAAAACTTTTGCTGCTATCCCTAGAATTTATTTGGTCTTTATATAAATGTTATAACATGTTACATTTTTTGTTTGAGTATCTTCTTTCAAATGAATGTCAAAATGTGTGTGCTAGCTGGAGTAAGAGTAAACTAATTTTTTGCACTATTGCTTCAGAAGTGCATCCATATTAAAATAACTTACATAAAATAGCTGCCAAACATGATTCCAAATGTATCCTCCACATTTGTTGCTTTTTTTTGTACTGATATCCTGATAAACTGAACCCTGGAAGTAACAGCATGGATAAGCGAAGTAATTGACTCCAGTATGTGCATTAGTCAAGATCTGCCGTGGTTTTTTTTTTAAAAATGGCAGCCATGTCACTGGTTTTTTTTATTTATTTTTTTAAAATTTTTTTATTAATTTCCAAAATGAAATTATAGCAAATACTGGCAAAGAACATTTTGGTGTTTCAGTCTACAAACTATGCATAATATATAGACTAAGTGCTAATGTAATGTAAAATAAAGTGGTTTATATGGAAGAGTTATTAAAATTCTGTGTTTATGGTATATACAGCCAATTGTAAAATTAAAATTCAACTTAAATTCTTTGTTCCCCTTTAATTATAACATTTTAAAGTGATCCAATGATACTTCACTAGCTAAGCTGGCTGTCATCTTCAGCTGGTGACTGACTATGGTGTTAGGTGGATGAGGTAGTGGCACTGGGTGATTGTAATATGTGTCTACTCAGATTGTCCAGTAATAGAATTAAAATTTTCATAATACGCTCATTTTTTTTGAGTATGAAGATTTTCTCCCATGTAGTAAATTCCAATGAATTCAGTTTAGCTAAATTCCTTGGTTGACATACCTCAGCCAGCTACAACCATAGCTGGTCATCAATTTAAGTGAGGTCTCTTTAAACATGTTCTGTGAAAAATGCTATCTAGTCATGTTGTGTTCTGAATCACTGACTTTTAAGCCTTAAAAATATATTACTTCATAGTCACATAACTTTTGACTGTTATATGTTTACTCTAACAACTTTAGACCAATATGCAAGAGAATATTTTGGTTACGAAAGTTTGATGCAATAATTTCTGCTGAATTTATAAAACAATATTTTATTGGTAATTACAGGCTCATCTTCAAGTTAAATAAATAATAGCCTATAAAGAGTAAATCAATTCTTACAGCATCATTTCCCTTTTACAGAATTATTTAAATCAAGTCCTAATGAATCCAATTTTGGCTTCTTCATTGCCAGTGAAGAAATTCCTGGATCCAGATAACTATGCAACTCCATTTCAAGGTAAGTAATGTAATTAATGTTAAAGATAATATCTTTTTTTTAAAAAAAATTTTTAAGCTATAATCTTACTTAGATGTAAGAAAATCTTTTTAAAAGGAATTTTAGTAAAAACATTTTTAAGGTTAATTTATCCATAAAAGGCCATTATACCAGAAAACATTCCTTATATATTATTCTTGTACCTCATAATTTTTACCCTTTAGGGTCATTTTGGAAACGGAAATGAAGCAGTTTATCTCCACATACTCTAAACTAGATCATAGCTACATAACGTAATAAAACAACTTTTATTAAAACTATCTATATCCAGATAAAATAAATTACATTTTAAACATATCTTATTGGTAGATGAAATCTCCAAAGATCATGATATACTGAATCGACTTTTACAACTTTCACTTCAAACAGTGAATATACGATACTCTTAAGACAAATGACTGAATTTATACAGATAGTTCACTAGTAGACTCCAGAGAAAATGCAATTTATAGTATATTTATAGTATATTTATAGTAAGTATTCTTAGAATTCCTAGCATTAGGCCAAGGTTCTACAAACTTTGATGTAGAAATAGTTGCAATTGCTACAGCTCTAAAAACATATTATATACTTTAAACATTAGTCATACTTACAGATTCAAAATTGACTATAGATGCATAAGTAATTACCATATTAGATCCCACACCATAGGTGAAATTAGATACATGTACAAATCATTAAAATTAAGGCAAGGAAATAAGCTTACAATGGATACCTTCATATGGTGGTATATATGGTAAAGAATAGGCTGACTGTTTAGCAAAATAAGAAACTACATTAAAACAGAAAATCATACAATACATAATAGAAACAAGATTCAAAGAGCTTAAATGACAAATATGAAATTAACCATGAAACACAAATCCAAACAAAAGAAAAAATTTTTGAGAAAGCCTATGAAAATATTGGAGTATTCTGTAAGAGCATCTTACATGAAAATAGAAGAAAAAGTATGGCTCTTTAAATTAGAAACTGGCCATGATTGTTTGAATGGTCACTTATATAGATTGGGAATTTCACCAATAGAATGTCGGTCCTGGTGGTGTAGTGATAACCATACTTGGCTCCTAAACCCAAAACACAAGTTCAATCCTGGTCAGGATCATTGGATTTTTTCGGGCATAAAAATATTTTGGAAGAGAAGTAAAACTGTGGGTCTGATGTTATAGATTTATGGTAAAAAAAACCTCAAGCCTGAAAGAAAGGCCTCAGAGCAAAATTTATTGCTGTTTCACTTGCTGAATTGAATGGGATGCTGATGACCTGAGATGTTAAATAGCATCTGTAAATAAACCAAATCAACAAAAATCAACCCAATAGAACATGTACCATCAGCAGAGACAATGCAGCAATGAATAGGACCACCTTCGCTGCAGAAAGCTAAATTGAGACACAAAAGAAGGAAACTTTGTCATATTTCTACTGGGAAGCTGAAGGAAAAATTGCTAAGCCAGATTCCTTCCTTTTGACAAGTAAGTTTGGGAAGCTGGATGACATTCTTTTCTATTTTTTACATATTTTTTTTTAACACTTTCTGGTCTGCTGTACTTTGTATGTCATTTCTCACCTCTAGACTGGGCATTTTATGTTTTTTTTTTTTAAAAAAATTGTAGCATGTGAATGGCCTTAAATTCATGATTCTTTTTTTTATTTTTAACATTAATGTTTAAGCTACACTTTAAAACATTTAATGCTTAATTTGTTTATTAGAAATCAACATCTTGTTATAAGTATGTTTGTTTCCAAATTTAAAGAAAAACTCTTAAGTAACTAATAAATTTATATTTATCAAAGATAAACATAAATATTATGACAGAGTAAGCAAAAAAATGCATTTATCTATCTAGTGATACCTTTCTACACTTCTGGTCAAATATTATTATACTCTTGTGGTTGTTTCGTAAAGCAAGATATATTATTTATATCATACATTTTCTGATTTTCATGTTAGTCTTATATGTTTTAAAATCAGTTAACATTTAACATGAATTATAATACTCGAAGTATATTCTAAAATTGTTATTGTGGAAAAAAAACATTCACAGTTTCAGAGCATTTTAGCTATCATGGCTAGAATATAAACTTTTATTCATTTTGAAATAATTTAAAAGTAAATATTTCAGTAATTCATTACAATTATCTTCAGTACCATCTTCATGGTGAGAACATTCCCCTCCCCCAAATGACACCACTGTCCATTGAAACTTGTGGGAAGCTTGATCAGCTTGATGAGAGCATAGCAACTTCTGATGAGTTTGGGAATGCCTGGAAGGTGTGGCTTCTGGTATGAAGTTAATCAATTAGCAATATGCCTTTGGCACCCAAGAAAACTGATGTCATGATTTACCTGGCTGATTTCTGGTGGTTGAGAATCATGATGTTTCTATTGTTTAGACTGCTGTTTTGTTAGGTCTGTAGTAGTGCTTCATCATTGGTTACAAATTGACAGATAAAGTTGGTGGAATCTCTCTGAAAACAGGCTAAAACCTTAATGAGAGATTTGCACTATGGTACCCAACTTGCTGATAATTTTTTCAAGCACAATTTTCTCCCACAATTGACATATGCACTCCCCTGAAATGCTCAGAGCTTCAGCAATTTTGGACATTTTTAATTGGCAATTTTCCAGAACCATGTCATGCACCTTATTGATAATTTCTGATGTCATGGCAGATTTTGGTCATCCATTGTGTAGGTCATTTTCCAAGCTTCATGACTGCATTTAAACTCTGTGGTCAACTTTGAAATGCTGAAAATGATGGTATACAGTCCTTTAGAGTGCATATTATACCTATATGAATTTCTGTTTCTTTCATACCCTTCTTTACTAAAAAGTTAATAACTGCACAATGTATATTTTTCCCAAATACACACAGCTGTACTTCAACAAACAGCTGAAGCAGGTCATTGGTCATTCATGAACAATCTGTCCATTATTGCACAAATGTTATGGAAGATGGTGGGTTTTGATAACAAAACTCCTTCAGATCTGCTGCTGCAATCTGTGGGTCATTCAAGAACTTCTCAAATTATCCTCATATAATTTACTTTATTTAATTTAAAAACAATTATACTTTTTTTTATTTATTTTGAAAACAAATGCTTAATGTTATTGGTGTAAGCATGAATATCTTAAATTTTAAATAAGCTTTACAATTTGGAGCTACTGAACATTATTTTTATTTGTAAAAAATAACAATTCATGCATGGATTGGATTCAAACTTCAGTAACTTTCATTACTAGAATAAGGACCTCTAGACAGCTGTTTTTAACTGCTTCGCTATCAGGTTACGTCTGCCATGAAGAACTTGATGATTGGTGATGACAGAATGAGGCCAAAGGTTGTAAGTTCCACGAAGAGAGACATGCCATTTGACAGACACCGAGCCAAATAGAACTTAAGACAGATTAAACTTTGAGAGTCTGCTCATTTTTTTTTTTTTAGGGTGTACCATTGTAAGTGGTCCACTTTTACGGCTAAAGTGCAACTTCTGACAATGCCAGTGATGAGAGAAAGTGCATTCAAAGTAAGATAAATTTTTCTTCATTTGTTGCCTTTCATTGAATGTTGTGTGCTCTCACTCACACACACACACACTGTCATAAAAAACTTATCTACGATATTTGAAAGAGTTTTAATGTGGGGAGAGGAAGAAGTGAATGGATGATGGTTTTAATTAATTAGGATATTAATAGTATTTGTGGATCAATGAAGTTCTTCTCCTCCTCTCCCGCCACTGTCTCGATGCATCGCATTGCCATGGCTATTGTTGGTAGATTTGTTGGAAATTTTGTTACCTTTTCAGGTCAATGGGGGGAAATGGTCGGGAACTAGGAAATATAAGCAAAGTTCAAGACTGGATATGACACTATTTATTTCCTTTTGTCACTGGTTTAATGTAAAGGATCGCTTTTCTAAGTTTCTGTTGAGCAGTTTTTTTATTTCTCAATTCTCCCAACCTATTAATTGTCTATCAGAACATTCCAAGATCGTTTGACTCTTCTCTTAACTCAGGGATCAACTATCACTGCCCAATTATTTAATTCTTTCTCTCCACCTTGACGGCTGGACACTTACCGCTGGCTGCACACTTATGACTCAATTCTATCTCCCCTAATTGCTCAATTCTTTGTACTCTCGATTGCTTGAAAACCTAATCTTTTATCAAAAGTTCCTTCAACTGGTCGTTAGACCTTCTCCCATTTCTACAATTATTCCACTTAAAATTTTCTCCTTATTCGCTGAGGGGCATGCATATACTTATTTTCTCAGATTCCTGATTGGACCTTCCATAGGCCTTCACTTTAACCTGATTTCCATTTCTCCCGTTTGTTTCCCACAAGAGTAGAAATCTGGCTTATTTCACTTTCTATTGTCCATTGCCTCATACTGTTCCCTTTTGTAGGCTAAATAAAACTGAAAGTTACCAGAAGCTCAAGAGAGGCGACCCTTTCTTATATAAAGGATCAAATACAAGACGACTCCTGGTCATCTGTTCTTTGTCCATTACACAAAACACATTCACCCTCTCTATATTGTCTGGCATCTATTCTAAATGGTCTGTTGCCAGACTTTCTTTTCTATTACCCAAAAAATACACAAAAATATACAATGCATGAATAACTTAACTACTAACATGAATATAAATAAATTGTACCCACTAACCGTAATACTAATTATAATATCTGTAATTGATTATGCTAACACTTTGTAACATTTTAATTAGGGATGTTATCTCATTTTGGCTTCATATTCCTTCTCATTTACTGAGTGGTTAATGAGAAGTTTGAACTTTCTTGAGGCAACAACTTCTTGCACTGCTGGTCTGAACAGTACTGCCGAGATAACTTCATGCACACAGAATTCTTTCTGATGAAAGCATATAATGCATTATAAATAACTGAACATAAAACATTGTAATTTTTTGTATGTGAACAAGATGCTGTGGATTTAGACATATTCAGGCTTCAAGAGTCGGACCATTTTATATCTTAAGGCATATATAATAGATGAAATGAAATAAACTTTATTCACTGAAGTAAAATCAGATTTATGATCCATTGACATGATAGGCATGTAAAAAGAACTACCTGAAACTTGATGAAAGGAATAGAAAAACAAAACTCTATTTAAGACTTATAATGTCCTGCAGAAATGTGTGCACTTTTAGAAATGCTACTGGTGATAGAATAGAATTAAGGAGAAGCAAACAAAAACCTGATTAGCATGTTGTTATAGCTCTTTTGGCACACACTGTACATTTAACAATTATTAGTTTATTATTTCTTGTGCAGGTTTTTTTCTCTCCCCCCCCATTATTTGCAAACATATAGAAATGGAAAGCAGTAGAATGAAACATTTTTTTACAGAGTTGGCATTGCAGCATGTTTCAATGGCTTTGCGAAGTGAGGTTAACTACGAAGTGGTGAAACCCATACCAGAAATTGGCTGGAGACTAAGGAAACATTACTTCCTTGTGAAGAATCGCACTAATCCAAAGGAAGAGTTGTTGTTGTCATGGGTTGAACATGGACCTGATAAGTACCTGGAAGATCGGGATCTTCAGGGAGTTTTCAAAAGTATATCCACCCTCCAGGTAAGGAAAAGCAGAAGGATGCAACAAATTTATTATTACATTTGTATTTCTTGTTGATATAAACCTGAATGATATTTTTTATCCAAATGAAGCCATTGTCAATGAGATCCAGCGTGCTTCTAAATCACTATTGTCTGCTGTGATTCTCAGGTGGGTATTTTGCAAAGGGTAGGATATTATTTTCAGTTGGAATAAATTGATGCTTGAATTTTTTTTCACAGCTTTCCCTAATCCTGAAAAGGGAAAGGCCATGGTAACATAGTGATAAACTTTTGGTTCATTTGTGTCGTCATTAATTCATCTAATTAAGTAGAAGAAATAATAATGGTGGTTGGCTGTTTAAATGCCTGGCCGCTCCCCCAATCACTTATCTTGATCTCAAGGGTTGGAATCATTAGCAGGGCTGCTAAATTGTAATAGAATTGAAGACAAATATGATGTATCTTGCCATTCTTTGCACCAAGAATTTTTTAGAATAAATTATTGTATTCATTATATAAAGTTAAAAGGAAGAAAAGACAGATAGCAAAAATATTAAATTTTCCATTATAGTAAGATAACTTTTGATCTTAAATACTATGATATACTGCAAATTTTTGTCATGGTTTTTTTTTTCTATATGTCCGAGTATATATAATATCTACTTGAATTCATTACAAAGCTATTTATATAATTGAAAAGCAATAAACCATGAAATTTATGGTTACAGTCATAGGACTGATAATAAATATACTTCATTGTTTTAAAAAAAAGGTTCATAAAATCTTTTTAGGAACATTATTTAATCCTACAACATAATTCACTTCTTATATATATTTCCGGAGTTGCGAGTGGAAGCTGATCGAAGATGGACATGTCTACATGTGCTCCGTGTGCAGTAGGTACAATGGGTGTATCAACGGAAATGTATAGCGTCAAAATTAGCATTTTCAATAAAAGAATGGTTTCAATCATCAGGTGATTTGGTACGGCTGTGTGTTGCTGGCGTTATTAGTGATTGGTGGAATGGAATTAAATCCCGATCCAGAAATGGAGCAGGTCGACGGAATGCTAAAGGGAATATCAGAAGAAATTACTGAATTGAGGAAGATGGAGAAGAGGCTATAAATGAGAAAAAGCAGATTAACCAAAGATATAAGAGAGATTGTTGCAAGCTATTAACAAAGAGTGGAAAAAGATCTTGCGAACCATGACCAAAGGATAAGAAGGATGGAAAAAGCAAAGGCAAATAACAGATAAGTAAACATCATTTTTGGAATACAAGAAAGTAGAGAGAAGAGAACTTGGCAAGAGGTTGAAGAAATATTTAAGGAAAAGCTGGGGATCCAATTACAGGGCTGGGAAAGAGGTGACTCCTTTAGAACAGGTAGAAAAGGAGTTAGACTAAGGCCGATGTTCATCAAGTGTAGCATCATGAAATTTAAATGAATGGTGCTGAAAAGTACAAAAAAACTTAGGAGTATGAAGATATTTATCGAGCAAGATTATGGGAAAGAAAAAAGGGAATATTGGGCTATTCTATTGAAGCAAATGAAAAAAGCCAGAGAAGAAGGCAAGATTGCATATGTTAGGGGTGTGAATCTTTTCATAAATGGAAAGAAACAGGACATGAACGGACGAAATACAATAGTTGCAGGCTCAGCAAGGTGACGGCGGAGAAGAAGAAACGACAAAAGAAGAGAAGGGGAAAGATGAACAGCTGACATCACCACGACACATTGTACAATCTCCTCAACAGCTGGGAGAGGATGCAAACAGAGAAGCATGGGGTGCTATGGCTGGTCTGAATATGTGGAGAGTGGCAGGGTTGAGTGTAGTGTGCACACATAGGGAAAATATTATACAGGTAGAGGAATGAAAGAGGTGAGATTTACAAGAAACAAAGCAAAGTTAGAGCACTATAGGTTTGGGAGAAAGGATTCAGTGTAGGGAGTGTGTACCTTATCTATGCTGGAATTTTGAAGGGTTAATAGCGAAAATATGAAATGGTGACATTCATCAGATAATCAAGTGGGCAGATGTGTTAGCAGTGGTAGAGACATGGATATTAAACGATTCTGTCATCAATGTCACTGGGTATGATTATGGAAAAAAAGGGATGAAAGTTAAAGGAAAAGGTTAGGTGTCTGTGGCATAGGGTTATTTGTGAGAAGAGATAAAAGTTTTAAAATTAAAGTTGAAAAGAATTTAGGAGGTGATAAATTGCTGTGGTGTAAATTCAGTAATGTATGTGGAAGAAGTACACATGTGTGTTTAGGTGTTGTTTATAATCCATCTAGCTCTTCAAGCTTTTATGATTCAAATTTATTTATTAAATTGAGACAAAACTGAAGAACTACAGGACAAATATACAGATATAGAATTAATAGTGGAGGATCTAAATGCAAGAATAGGAGAAGAACAGATTAGGGTAGATTTTAATGCCTAGGGACCATTGTCACTCTTCTTCGCTGCCAACAATTTGGGCAATGATAGGTAAAATGTGCAAAAGAAAGAGAGGGGAATGTGGTACCACCAACAGAGTGGTATACATTTTTTGAGCGTCTTTTGGTAATAAAAACTTTGATTGTTCAAGATAATTTGAATATTGATAATATATGGAAAATAGACTTATTAGATAGCAAAATTACTTCAAATAAAGTTTTGGAACAAATTAAAAAGTTAAGACCTAACAAAGTATTTGGAATAGATGAAATACCAGGAGAATGTTGGAAAGCTTGGGTAGAAGACCTTAACAGATTAAACATACTAGGTCAGTTACTGAATGTAATCTTTGAAGAAGGAAAAACACCAAAAAAATTGGAGAATTGTAACACCAATTTATAAAGGTGATATTAGGTACCCAGCAAATTATAGTGGAATTAGTTTACTTTCAATTGTTGGGAAAATCTTCACTGGAGTGTCAGCAAAAAGATTACAAGAATGGGCAGAGAGAGAAAAGAAAATTTCAGTATTTCAATCAGGCTGCAGGAAAGGTAAAAGAACAATTGACAATATTTTTATAATTAGAACATTAGTCGATAAATATCTTAGTAACAAAAGAGGTAGAATCTATTTGTTGTTTCTGGACTTGGAAAAAGCTTTTGACACAATTTCTAGAGAAGCACTTTGGATTAAACTGAGAAAGAAAGGAGTAAGCCAGAATTTTATTAAGTTAATTCCGAATATTTATAAGGAAAACAAATTTTGTGTTAAATATGAGAGTTGGTTACAGAAAAATTATCAAACAATGTAGATCCAAGACAAGGATGTAAATTAAACCCAGTTCTATTATTGATGATGTTCTAGAAGAAATTAGCAAAGGTAATACATTTGCCAACTATAAATAATGTAGAGATACTGGGTCTGCACTTTGCAAATGATTTGGTAATAGGTTCTTTAGCAAGTGTAGGATTAAAACAATCATTAGAAACTATAGGCACATTTTGTAGAGAATGGGGGCTTAAGATAAATAAAAACAAATCTAAGATTATAGTGATGAAAAAAGGTTTCAAATTAAAAAAAACAGGAAAAATGGTGATAGGAGGGCACAGAAATTGAAGTTGTCAAGAAAATGAATTATTTATGTGTGTCTAGTAATGGGAAATGGAGCATTCAAAAAAGGAAAGCAGTAGCAGAAAGGAAAAGCAGCCATGAGTATAATCAGATCTTGTGTAAACAAAATACCAAAAATGCAAGTAAAATAGTTAGAGAGAGTATATGGTTCAATAGTGGAAAACAGAATGATGTATGGAATAGAAATTTGGGGGCCAGATGAAGAAAGGATACATATGATAAATAGATTATTTTGTAAAATTGTTCTAGGCTTGCTTAGATCTTTACCTAATGAGGTTGGAACTAGGAAGATTGGGCTATAAAAGCAAGGTCATAAAAAGAGTATTGAAATATTGGTATAGAATAGAGAAACTAGAGGAGGAGAATATCATTAATCACTGTTTGGTAGCAAAAGAAAAAATTAAGGAGAGTGAAACTTGGTTATCTAAAATATGGTATAAGAACTGGGTATGGGTAGTATGGGACGGGGGAGAAAGATTGGATAAAGGATTTTGGAAAGAGATAAAAATAAGAATTGAGGATAATGAAAATCAAGAAATATGGGCAAATCTTAACATAAAAAAATCTCTGAAATTATATAGTACACTAAAAATGTATGGGAAAGAGAAAGATATATTGAAATTTGTGATAAGGAGGAAGGGAAGGGTTGGTATGGTTTAGAACAGGAGTAAAATATTTCAGTGGATTAAAAAATGGATACACAAAGGGGATATGTCCTATGTGTGAAGAACCAGATAGTACTTGGCATTGTATACTAGAATGTAAGTAAACCAAGTTTTGGAGGGAACAGTTCCTGTTAACGAAAATGGGAAAACCTACCAGATGAAATAAGAGGTAGAAGAATTTTAAATTTAAAATCAGATAAAAACATTAAGGAACTGGAAAAACACATAAGCAAGGTAAGACAAAAATGATTATGGGTGTAAAATACTTAGGTAATGTGATTTCCTAAATTTGGCCAAATGGGTTTAATTAAAAAAGAAAAAAGGTTTAGTATCGTAGGAAATATAACTTAATATTTATTGAATGTGTAAATTACTTTTAATGTTGTGTTTTGTTTTTGGTTGGATCAAAGCCTGGTCCCCTGATCTTCCAGTAGGTAGCTGCTGATGAACTGGGGACTGGGGGGCAGAGCCAATTAAATTGGAATAAATTTTGTTTGGAGTCAGTGCCTTCTGGAATTTTCGAAGGCACTGTTTCTAATTGTTATATTTAAAAGTAATGTTTTTTTATTTGTGTTTATTTATTTTAAAAAAATCTGTATGTGATGCATGAGAAATAATAATAATAATAATAATAATAATAACAATAATAATAATAATAATAAGTATTATTATTATTATATTTCCTAGTTTGTAAGTATCTTAAGCTGTAGAAAAAAATTACTATTAAAAATAAAAATCAGCTTCCAGTAAGATTTATCATAACAAATATTTTTTTATTTTCAGCATCCAAATATTCAGGGAATAGAATTCCTCAGCTGTAATGAGGTGGGTGGATTTGTGGTGCGTGGACTGAATAATGCAGGCAGTTTAAGGGATGTTCTGTGTACTACAAAACCCAAATCTCAGTTCCTTAAGAAGTATGGGAATCCTCGACAGTACAAGCCATTGTCTTGCAGTGAAGTGGCTCTTTATGGACGGCAGTTACTGGAAGCTTTGCGTTTTCTCCATGAAAAAGGCCTTCCTTTTGGTGAGAAATTATGCATTTTACTTTACCAAGAATTAAATAAAAATGTATGTAAGTATTTACCTTTTTCATTTGGTCACC